>NW_019379697.1:918550-1153971 GCF_000648655.2 Copidosoma floridanum
GTCTATTGTTACCAATAATGTTAAGTAGTTCTTTTCTGACAGTCTGAAATTCTTCTGAATATTTTAATGAATGCTCAACATTTTTGAGAGGTTGAAAATAATCACATTTATTAACACTAGAACCAAAATTACCGTTTATTCCCTACTTTCACGGTCCTATTAAATATTTTTATAAGAATCTTTACATTGGTCTTGTTTACAGTTTAAACAATAAATTGAATTCGATCTTTTTACTTGGAGAAGATATAACAGAGCCACTCTGATAAAAGTAAGGTCGTTTACTATACACTATGTGCAAATTGCAACTGCTGTTATGTCGGTTAAACATCGAGAGCTTTAAAATTAAGAATGGCAGAACATAGAAGAGACATAGAGAAAAAAAGAATACATCTGTACTATCACAACATAGCATTGAATTTACACACAACTTTAATTTTGATAAAATAAAAATCTTNTAATAGACAACGAGATACAGAAAAATTGAAAGATTGTTACAAGTCTCTAGTTAAATCAATTAAGGAAGAAAGCTAATTCTATGTACATGATTTGAGGGCCCCTTTCATTTATGGTATTCGGAAAACATGATCTGTTTACGTATGTCTCACAAGAAACTGCTTGCGATTCTTATTTGATTGTATTGTGTGCGTATATTGTGTCATTTGTATATGTGCAGAGTATAAAAGCAAAAAAGCTTGAAACTCTGACTACATTACGATTTTACATCCATTTCGTAAGAGTCAGAGGTATATTATACACTTTACTTAATTTGCGTTTATTGTATTTATCAAAATTCGTATTGTAAAAGATTTTTTATTATTTATTGATTTTTGTACCTAATGAGGGACATTGTTTAAACGGCGGAAACGTTGTTTTGTTTATTAATAAATACAAAATTTGAAAGTACCATAATTGGACGTTATTTTAATTATCAACCAACTGTCATTGGACGTCTTATATTATTAAAAGATTTTTAGTTAAAACTATTACCATTATTCCTGACATTTCTCGGAACGAAAATTTTCGAGTTAACAACATTTGTTTGGAAGTTACACAGTTTATTTGGTCAAATAATAAGCTGTAAAAAGTAAAAAAAATATAATAATGCTGAAAAGTACCGTGCGTTTCTTATGTTATAAAATGATCATTGGCTTTGAAAAAACCGTCGATTAGTAGTTACTCCAATATAATCTACGAAAAGGGCTTTTTTTAAGCTGTTAAGGCTTAAAACTTACAAATAATATACAATTAAAAAATTTTTTTGTCTCATCTTACAACTTTGTTACAGACACAGACAGACACTAAAGACAGACAGCTTCTTAAAGAAAAAAAAAACAATATAGCGGAGTAAATAAGCCGGAAAATACTGTAAAATATTGAAAACCTACGAAACAGCACTGATTTTCAAAATTCTTGGTGCTACGTGCTCCGTATACCCTCAGAAACATTAATCGACACTGATCCTGGTCCCACGCGCATAATTGGGGAAGAGGTTGATGTCGAAACCCTCCAACCACCCCCCAATATAAAAAAAATTATAAAAGTAACATTTTGCTCCAGAAATACCCTCTAACAGATATTTTTGGCCGCTGATTACGAGCTTAAGGTCTAATTCAAAAAATAATCTATTTTACTACACTAAAAATATTTATTTAATATTATTTGGAAAGAGTCGGTCCAGCAATATACAAATATTTGTATAATAATTACCGCGAGACATCTGAAACAAATAACGATGAACTGATTTGTCCCGATGAAATACCAGATGAGGAGACCCGTGACGCCAAACAAGAAGCCACACATAGTACCTTCCCAGTTTTAGAAAATGATACAGATTACGAGTAAATTGCCCTTTTATATTTGATATAGATTTAACTTTTAATTTTTTTAATAAAGATTGTCTTATCCCTTCATTATTGTTGAAGTACGTACTGAATTGTCATTATTTATTGTTACAATTGGCTTCCTTTTCCCACCCAATACAGTAAGTTTGAAATATAATAAATGTTGAAATTATCATTATATACTAATACTTTTAGTGCTTGGTTAATATTTATCTCGTGGCACTTTATTCTTAAAATACTACTGTGAGGTGCACTTTATTCAAAATTGGACCTCAGATTCGTGATCAGTGGCTGAAAATACCAACTAGGGAGTATTTCTGGGTCGAAATATCGATTTTAAATTTTTTACGCCGAAAAAATGGCTTTTTGGGACAAATATGGGACAAATACTGGTGTTAGGTGCACTAATCTTACAATTGGACCTCGGATTCGTGATCAGCAGTGAAAAATACCTATAAGAGGGCATTTCTGGGGCGAAAGGTTACTTTTACAATTTTTTTTACACTGGGGGTTGTTTGGCGGGGTTCCGACATCCAGTCCTCTTCCAATTTTGCACGCGGGACCGGGGTCAGTGCCGATGAATATTTCTGAGGGTATAAGGAACACGTAGAAACAATAATTTTTTAAATCGGTGCTGTTTCACAGGTTTTCAACACTTTCCGGCTTATTTACTCTACTAATAGTGAGCAAATGCATTGAAATATCAATAAACTAATATAACTAATGAAAAAATTATAAACAGTAAGCAGATGACTGTATTGATTAATTATTGTTATTATTATTTTATTTATTCATTCATTTTTTTGAAACCAGGCATCGGGGTGTTCTATCTCTGTAGTTTCGTAGGGCTTCGGGCGATGATAATCCCAGTTTTTATTACTTTTAATTACTTCAGTTTTGATAAACACGTTTAATCATATTATGTCACACGATTATACGTTAATATTCAAAACTCATTGTATAAAAGAAATATTAGAAACAAAAAGAAAGGTCAACGCAACTTATATTTTACACTGATTCAAATTCGTATTAAGTGATATTTGTATTCGAGATTTTCTGTACTTGTTGATAAAAGTAAAATTGATCGATTTTCCTTCTGGTGGTATGAAAAAAAAGATAACTATATACATACAGCTCAGAGATCGTTAACCATGAGTAAGAGGAGCTACCTCTGAAGACTGGTGACTGTAACCACCACCAGTTGTAGCTAATCACAGCAGGCAGTAGCTAGCTGCAGTCTCATATATAGTTTCCGTATACAATAGCGTATCGATAAACTATAGATTGAGTTGCTACTGGTTGCAACCATCAGCTGCCACCTTTAATTAGCTAATGTTTGCTGCTGCTAGCTGTAGCCAGTGGTGGATTTAACTGCTAACTACAAGCTAAGCTTAAGGTTAACAGCGTTTGAAATATATATTAGAGGATGAAACAAGAAGACGTACAGAGCAAATTTAATGAGTTAACATAACGGACAAATTTATGAAATTATCTCTCATATTGCGAGGGGTGATGGAACAGTAAAGCTCTGAGTATAGTGGTAAGGCTGCAGGGTAAGTGGAGGGATTGCGAGGGCACACTTAAAAACGTGTGGTGGGTAGTTGGACGGGGGTAACAAAAAATAACAGAGACTTTTAATGGTTTAAAATGACGATAATAACAACGGAATTTTTTTTAATTGCGGGGAAGCTGTGAGGGGTCGTAGGGGGGGGGCTTTAAAAATATGAGGCCAGAGGGGCTTGGTGGCTCCGCCCATTATTTTATCGTGTTAAAATAACGTTGATAGCAATTGAATTTTTTTTTATTTTGCGGTGGGTGTTAGAGGCCAAGGAAGGGGCACCGTCTGAGTGCGAGGGGTAGTGTGGAAAGACCCATCCCTACAACTACATAATATAGGAAGATATTTTTATCTTGCACCCATACAGAGCACTCAATCTATGTGTCGTATGGACAACTTATTGAGTGAGAGAACCTATTCACACTTGGAGGAAGCTGGACCCTGGATATGGTATCTGGAAACCCCCCCTGAGTTACCAGAGATTCAGAGTGCAGAGTTTTAGGAGGAACAGCCAATAGGGGAATTAATGTCTACCCGATTGAAAACAGATTCTATGGAGAGTAAACGGCCCCTTAGGGATACCGTGCTGTCGGGATACGGGTGGTACACATTTCCCCAATGGAGTTGTTATGGTTTTTTACTAGGATTGTGTACATTTTGTAAACGAGATCTGTAGGTGTTATCGGCTGTACGGTAACCATGCACGGTCCCTGAACCAATATATAGTTATAAAAAATATTTGTATATCTAAGATTAAACTGTATGTACTATTTATTTGTATTTATACGTGTTAGTAAAATGCAAATGAACGTAATAATAAACACGGCGTATATGTAAAAGTTTTTTATGAATGAGACACGCAACTAATCTTTAATTTTAGTACTTTTTTCTTGTAACTTTAAATTAACCTCAATATTCTCGTCGTAAAAGTGAAGCTTTTTTAAAACATGCTCTTCTCGTCCACCGTTCTGCCTTCCTAATAAACATCAACTAATATGTCAGCTGATATGTCGTCTCAAAATGTTATCTGCAGCTTAACTGAAAACATTAAAGTTAATAACAAACTGTAAAATTATGCAATTTACAGCTCTCTACTGGGCAAATTCGGTTGTACAATCTGCATAATACATTGAAAAATATACCTTTTGGAGCTGTGAAGTGTTGATTTTTATTATTGAACATATCGAAAAAAATTCCATAAGACACGTCAGGTAATGTGTCAGCTGATATGTCAAGTGTTATGTCAACAGGTATGTCAGGTTCCATATAACAAAATACTAGGCATGATAAAATATTGTTTTAAGCATTTCAAGTTTACGTGTCTTATTCACGTTATTCACAAATAAGATTCATTTCTAATAATTGTGTATACTATATGAGCAGGCTTCGAAAAAAAGTTTAAAAATAGTAATTGACAAGAGGGAGTCACCGAGACGTCATGTCAGTGGCGAGATAGGTAACGTGCTTTTCTATCAAGAAAGAGTTTCAGGTTTGAGGCCTGGTCAAGGTGGCATTTTTTTCAATCACTTCGTATAACAATTTTTCTACAAATTAGTTGTTTTAAGTAAAAAATGAGTTACCTAAGCACACTGGTACTGGATGGGGCGTGTCGATAGTTTCAATGATTTGCAATAATACTTTCGATCGATAAATTAGATTAGTTTTTAATAGTTGTGTATAAAATAAATTTATTTTGCAGTTTAAAAATTTGACTATGCAAATCTGAAATAAACAGTAGTGTGTTTGCAGAGGCTTTATCTCCTTCTTAAACTTACCTCATAGACCTTCTGCGCAATAAAATTATAGGCAGTTTTTCTTCAATAACTACTATTTATATCATGTCTGATTAAAATCAATGATTTTTATGGACAAAGTGCAACGTTCACTCCGAAAGTAGGATTTTATCGTACGTTCGTGTCTGAGTCATACATGAAGTTTTTTGTGCTCTTGTTAAGTATTCAACTCAAGGGAAAAATAAAAAAATTTAAAGAACAAAATCATTTGATATAGAGCTTCATTCATCTTCTGTCGTAGGTTGTACATTATTTTCTACTATTTTCACGCTGAAAAATAAAACCCTTCACCTGCGACACAGTAAGAAAGTTTCTTCTTCCGATGCAGTAAGGTACAAAAAAATCTATGAATAGCTTAGACTGTTGCTGCGTCAGAATCATTTTCTACGATGATAATTAGTTATTGAACTTGACCATTCTTGAAATTGGAAAAATAGATAGAATATTTTGTCATTTAGGAGAAAAATACAAACCTGGCGCTCGAAGGGCCAATTGTTGTAAGTTCAACCATGAATTGCAAACAACGTTTTTATTATTGAGGGCGCAAAGTGCAGGTTTTGGCTCATCGCCAACGTGGTCGTCGAAATTATTTTGTAAGCTTCTCCGAGCTGTAACAACCACCTTTTTCGTTCATTATTGTCGTGCGTGATTCACTTTTCATCGTTTTTTAATTTCATTACGTTTCAACAGATTTAAATGTGAAAATTCGGTTCATTAAGTTTCTTAATGTCAGTTTATGTAAAACCTACGCATAAAGCTTCTTATAGTATCTAATTTTCTGTTCAAAACTATCCGCTGGTCGATATCAGTTCTTTAGAAACATTACGCAATTAAATATGGTACGCTATCTCAATTTTATAAAGAATTACAATGGCTTGCTAACCAAGTAAATGTTTATCTTTAGAATCAAAGGTTCTCCAACAAAATTGAGCAAATTAATTCTGATACTGGCGTTAATCTAAGCATTTATTAACATCAATACTACATGACTCTTAATGAGCCAGGCCTGCAGGTTTCCCTCACTTCTTGGACATTAATGTTTGACACATTTCATTTTATTCGTCTAATAATCGAATATTTTTTTACAGTATAATATTATCAAAGCTCAGTATAAATTTACACTACTATGTAAAAGTGCTTGAGCATGAAATAAAAACCAAAAAAGATACTTAAAAACAAATTGCAACGTAGTAAAACATTCTTACATATTATTTGATAAGCTTGTGTCATTTCTTCGAGGTCTGTCTGGAAAGTATCGGGCCTACTTCTACAACTCCGTGCTGTAGTGTTCGAGCGATCATTGTAGTGCATAAACATAAACAGTACAGCCTCACAAACTCAGCGGTTGCTCGTTGGTACCTTTCGGATGCATAGTTTATGCGCAGTGCGTCTATGTTTACAAAGTTATTTTGGAGTTTGGCGGATTTTGTGATTGTTAAAAATGACTGAAAAGCAAGATCAACGAATTTGCATTAAATTCTGCTTTCAGCTCAGATAAACGAGTTCTGAAACTATTCAGATTATGCAAAAGGCTTTTGAGAATGAGTGTGTAAACAAAACACTTATAAAAGAGTGGTAATCATTTCAAAGAAGGATGTACTTCTGTTGATAGTGATCATCGTTCTGGCCAACCTTCAATGAGAAAAACATTGTGTAATGAGTGGGTGCGACTTGCGATCAAATAAGATCGTCGTATGACTGTGCAGGAATGAGTAGAAGACCTTGGAATACCAAAAACTATAGTTTGAGAAATATTAACCTCAAATTGACAAATGACACGCGTGTGTGCAAAGTTCATACTGAAATGGCTTAGCGCAGATCAAAAACAGCTCCGCTTAGAAGTTGCACAGAACAACCTAGAAATGGTCAATAATTATGATACTTTTCTTAGAAAGGGTATTTCTAGTGATGAGTCATGAATTTTTGGTTATGATCTTAAAGCAAAGCAACAGTCTTCTCAGTGAAAACACTCTGGATTGCCAAGACCAAAAAAAAGCATGTCAGAATCGGAGCAATGTTAAGTTAATGTTGAGTTGTAGAGGTCGGCCCCATATTTGTTGGACAGACCTCGTATTTTATAGGTGTATAAGATTCAGTACTCTGCGTCATAGCAAAATTTCTCAACGTGACTTTAAAAGATGACAAGTCATAGGACTTTTAGATGATTTTCAGATTTAAGTATGGTTAAAGTGTTATATTACAATTATAATCAGATAAAACAGAATTATGCAAAGCTGATAATATCAGTCAAAATAGTACATAAAGAAATGTTAGTTGATAAGACTGATGATAATATTTACTTTAAATTTTCAATACATGAAAACATTAGATTAATTTAAAATTTATGTACATCAGAAAGATTGTGTAATGAGACAAGACTTAAAATAACAATATTATTTGATTAAAACATTGAGGCTTAAATGATAACTGCTAAAGGAATTAGAAGTAAAGTATATATTTTAGGAAAAATTTTTAATACTCAAACATCTGATCCACTACTTTTTATTTTATTCAGACAACAATGTCCCTTATAATTGGCTTTTTTTATGACTATTAATACATCTTAAAACTCTGGTATGTACTACAGTAATTACTTTAATGGCAAAAACTACTTTCATTCCAAGTGACTTTTTTAAAACATGTATCATATTTCTAATACTACTTATTCAAAAGTATCTAACGAAATAAAATATTTCAAATGTATTAAGATCAACAAAAAAAGGTGAAGTTTGTTGCTACATCAAAGAGCTGATATTCTCTAAAAATTATTTAATAACAAAATACTTTTCGTTATTACAATATTTCAGTAAAAACTGTACAAAGTCAAATTAAAAATTCAGAAAGTAATAAGATAAATTATAAAATTTTCTTAAGTTTGTTGATGGTCAAGGTGGCATTTTTTTCAATCACTTCGTATAACAATTTTTCTACAAATTAGTTGTTTTAAGTAAAAAATGAGTAGTACCATAATTGGACGTTATTTTAATTATCAACCAACTGTCATTGGACGTCTTATATTATTAAAAGATTTTTAGTTAAAACTATTACCATTATTCCTGACATTTCTCGGAACGAAAATTTTCGAGTTAACAACATTTGTTTGGAAGTTACACAGTTTATTTGGTCAAATAATAAGCTGTAAAAAGTAAAAAAAATATAATAATGCTGAAAAGTACCGTGCGTTTCTTATGTTATAAAATGATCATTGGCTTTGAAAAAACCGTCGATTAGTAGTTACTCCAATATAATCTACGAAAAGGGCTTTTTTTAAGCTGTTAAGGCTTAAAACTTACAAATAATATACAATTAAAAAATTTTTTTGTCTCATCTTACAACTTTGTTACAGACACAGACAGACACTAAAGACAGACAGCTTCTTAAAGAAAAAAAAAACAATATAGCGGAGTAAATAAGCCGGAAAATACTGTAAAATATTGAAAACCTACGAAACAGCACNTTATAATGCTATTGTTAGCAGAACTATATCGTCAATTGTTAATTTTACGAAATATAACTTTTGTTGCGTAAAAATTAAGTGAATATTCAATCTTGCTTATTTTTTGCTTGACAAGGGTTGTTAATATACAACCGAAATGTTGTACATACTTTGTTTAAACTTTTTGACAGTATACCATCAACATTAAGTACTTTATTTTTACATTGTCACTATCATTGAAATCAAAGTTTGAAAAAAAAAATTTTAATTGTTTATAAGAATCTATTGCAACTTATTCTACTAATAACATATTAACCTAAAAAGTAACACGAAAAAAAAGATTGGATTTTAATTAACGGTTATTTCAAAATGTCTAAAGGTATGAGAGTTTCTTTTTTAAAACAATGAAGTTTGTAAAATATAACGTTTCGAATAGCGATAACTATCATGGTCTTTACCATATGTACATTCCAAAACGAAAATTTTTTATAAATACTTGTTCTTCTATCATGTCATACATTAATTTGAATTTGTTTGGTAAACTATGCATTCAAATTAAAATCATACCAAAAAAAAGACTAATCCATTTGCTTCATAGGTGGCGTGAGGAAAATGGTTACATTACAATTAACATTAAACTAAGTATTAATGACAAGCTTATTAGTTACTAGAAACAGACTCTGGACAACAAAATTGTACCAAGAAAGTCTCATATTGCTAGTAATACTTATTCAATGCAGCCAGACTATAGCGCATTTGAAAGATTCAAGTCCATAGAACATTATAGATATAAAAGTAGCACCATTTGTGTACTCAGATAAAAGTTATTGTGCTTTGAAAATAGAAATTCTAGAAGGTCTTTTTTGTCATACTTTGCTTTTTTTACTTTTAATAAAGGAAAAAATGCAGCTCAGGCTCATCGAAAATTGTGATGAGTGACAAATATATAATAGTGAAAGTTATTAAAAGGTAAGCGGTAGAGTAATCCAATTCTTCCTTTTCTCAACCTAATTTCGCTCCAAAGGCGTAATCGAAGGCGTCTGTTGTTAATTTAAACGTCTTCCTGAAGTCAGGAAATCGGAGTATAGTTTCGTTACATAAACAATCTTTCTATATCTGAAAGTTTTTTTAATGTAATTTGGTCTATTTGAATTTTTCTCCCTTGGGGATGAAAGATCCTTTACAGTTTGTGTTCTTTTGGGGTCCAGTTGAATTCCACATTGACTCACCATATGTTCAAGAAAGATCATCTTTTTTGTTGGAATTGAGCTCTATCTGGCCGAAGTACCATTTTTGTTGATCTTAGCCAGTCGAAAAGTAACCTCACTCTCCGGTCATAATCTACGAGATCTTTTGCGTAGATGATAATATTATCTAAATACATGAGCATCTCAACATTCAGTAATTCCCTTAATATTGTATCTATTAGTGTTGAAAAGTAGCTGGTATATTTTTTAAGATCTCTGGCATGCGGCTGTATTAATAATATAATGTTTATGTGGTGTAGTAAAAGTTTTAAATTAATCATATTCGGCCATTGGTATTTGTTAACATGACACCTGGTCGATCCATTACAACGGCTAAATCAGGCTGTAGGTATGCATAACCAATAGTTATTTCATTCAAATTTCCAAAATGAATCACTACTCTTGATCCTGGATTTTTTGGACTATATGGTTTTATGGGGTTTTAACGGGTAAATTTTATGGCCATCTCGTTCTTGTAAGTTCAAATGGCCTATATGCACATTTTTCTTTTTCTACTTCAAAATTAATTTTAAACATAGGACTGTCCTCTTTACTATCAGTGTCAAGGTCACATTCAGGACTTGTATACTCAAATGGTCGACTTTCTTTTGGGTCTACTTCAATTATGACATCTGTATCTTTAGTATTTATAGCCATGATATAACACTTGCCATTCTCACTTTATATTATTACTTTTCTTAAATAAACATCATCATTTCCTAAATACGTATATACGTTGTAAGCAACCTTTCATTAATTCAGTGTTAATTAAATTAATTTGTGCAACTTGGGGTGTATGGGCTTTGATAATATATTTGACTGATTTATCGTTATTTTTTGGTCCAAAGTTAGAGTCGTATTATTTTATGTTGCTATAAACATTTGAAATGTGATCTAATGAGTAACATTTAAACTTGTTATCTAATGAGTTACTATATTCATACTGATTGGTTTTGTTACTTTTGATTTCAAAACAACGGTTTTAGAGCTGCCCCCTCACTTAGTCAAAATGAATTTGTCATACTTGTTTTGAAGTTGCATGTACGCTTGTATATCACCAAATTTATTATATTTAAATATATTAAATTTTTTCCGCGAGCCTATAACATATTCGTCATAAAATTCTTGTGGATTACTTTTATTTTTGAAGTATGTTGTATTTTTATTTACATTAATAGAGATAGCAAGAATATGATTTTCTCAAGTTCGTTTTTTAAGGTTTTGAGTGGCTCGTTTCCTTTCTTCCTTTTTTAATGACATTATTTCTTCAGGTATCTTTAAAGGTTAGATGGGATTCTTTACGCCATCGTCTTAAACTATTGCATCATGATGGTATGTATGATAATGTTGCTTGTCTTTCTTTACAGAAGTTTTGACCGAGTAATCTGCCGTCTTTGACACGAAACTTGTCAGTTTTATAATCTACTCCAGATCCTTGACATGTACTGATGTGAACGGTCTCGATTTTGTTGCAATATTTATTACTATGCGCGTTCAAATGACGCGAGGAATACCTGCCTCCTGGATGTTGCTAATTTGAAAATTAGAATCAAAATTTTGTTAATTGTTATTGTTGTAATTACCACGATAATTATGTTGGGGGTGTGTATTAAAATTTTCATTCATGCCATTGTAATTTGAATTACTTCTAAAATTAAAATTCAAACCGCGTTGACAATAATATCTATTGGCGTCCTCATTAGTATAATTACTATAGTTATCTTGCAGGTAATTGGTTCTTCTTCGTTAATTTCCACGGTGGATTTTACTCAACATATTCAGATTATTGGTCTTTCACACTGATACATGCATCATCACGCAAATTTTGTATAACGGCCCTTTCATATAGAATGTGTTTACTTCTTAGTCATTTCTGATCTAACTTTTCTCATTTTAAATATCTCGTATGTAGTCCATAAGAGGAATGTTTTTGCCACCAAATATGAAAATAGATTTGATTGCATGTTACAACGAATAGTTGGTATTGAGGACCCCCATCAGCACTTTAGCTACTGTCAAATCAGTATTATCTGTATTGTAATTTTCATTCACCATTTGTAACGTTGCATTTTTCCAGCCCTGTCGACGTTTTTATGTCAATGAAAGCCTGTCCCGATACAACGCACTAGAATCACCTCCAAACACCTATAACCCACATTACACCTCGTTCCACACCGCTGCTTGGCCCAGCTCCGCTCTCCCAATGTAACTCTTCACCTAGAGAGGGGCCCGCCACGAACTGTCCATCGGGAGGTAAATAGTTCCCGAGGGAAATGACCAGGATATAAATGTGATCCACTTATATAAATGGATACACTAATACAAATTTTACCTTTAGACTACTCTTTTAATCCATTCACAATAGATGAACACTTCAAGAGAGTGACGCTATTTCCGGCTCTGATTCGCAAGTCGCAGATTTATACATACAATCTTGTGTTTATACATCCACGTCCACACTCCTACATACATGCATACGCACACCCAAAGTTCCCCACACGCGACCTACGGAAAGGCTTAGTCCGAAGTTACGACAACCTGATCCGATCACAAAAACATTTGGCCACAACGTAACGCCTTTGATCACGAGCTACCTCACGCATCAATTTGACGACGAGAACACACACTGCATATCCTCTCTTTGTTCGCAGGTTGTCCTACCAGCGGCTTCACCAGCTGGTCTCCAAGTCTCAGATAACGCTGCGAATGTGCATACTTATTGTCGCAGGGAGTCCTACCGTTGGTTACCTGCTGGTTCACGGAGTCTCAGTCGATGCTGTAAACGCGCACACAAACACACTTCCTACTACGTCCTATTACAGCGAGCAGACGGCCCTGTACCCACTGCCGAGGCTCAGGGGACCCTTCGGATACGCACGCACTCTCTTCGTCCTATTGCCATGGGCAGGCGGCCCCTCACCGACTACCGAGGCTCAGATGACTCTGGATGCGCACACACACTCCTCACTCTGTTGCCACGGGCAGGCGACCTCTCACCGACTTTCAAGCTCAGACGGCTCTTCGAATACCTACACACATACCTTCAATACACCTCTTTAACGCCAGTGGTACAGTTTCCCGTCATCCTGAATGCATCGGCTCACCCGTGATTCGAGCGATTCGAGCGATGACACCCGCCAAGCTCTCTTTTCTGACCCAAACATCTTCCTCTCGGACAACCTGATTCTCACTCTCATGTACGCGTTTCTCTCTCATCTTCTACTTTATTCTCACTCTCTCTCGCTCTCTTACTCTGTTCGCAATCTAGACCCCTCGTTTACACTTCTTACTCTTCTCCTCAACCACGAAGAAGCCCACAGTACCTTCAACCACACATACTTACCCACACGCCCGCTGTTTACCCTTACCTTTGATATATTCTGCACCCAAACAACCTTACCTCAGTGCCACATTGGTCGCTAACCTTACCTCGCACTACGTGAAATATCTCCACACCACCATCTCCAGGGTAGATGTCGGCGTCGTGTCCTCGAAATGTCGCCCACTGCCATCCAGCCTCTCGTAATTGCGTAGTCTCCAGCCAGGCTGCAGATGGTGCCTCCCGTAGATCACCATGAACTGGTGGATGGACGGAGGTTGAATGACGTCTCGATGGCGCACACGGTCTCCATACTTACCTCTCGAAGGCCCGTCAAGGAGTCCTTTCAGTCTCGCTACTCGTGTTCTACTGTTCTCAAAATCTCTTTTATCTCTTTCTTCCCCCTACTGTTTCCACCAACCTACAGATACACACTAAAATGTACTTATATACATATACCCACGCACACAGTATTAACGTTAGCATTACTTATAGTCTTTTACTTACACATTTTTTCTCATTATTTTCGCTTTTCCCGCTCGCATTTCTCTTTGCTCGTCTCACCAGGTATATTTCTCCGTCGTTCTCTCTTCTTTCTTTGCATGAAACATAACGAAAAACAAACATGACACGGACATGTCCTCAGACGCTCCGTTCTACACCAAAATTTAACTGGGCCATTAAGATAACACAAGTTAGTCACCCTGGACACTAGACCCAACAGTGCTGTCCTTCTACCTGTTTATCGCGTATCTCGCCCACTGCAGTCCTCTTGATGGTCCAACCTGACTCTATACTCGCTCTTATCTGCTAGGAAATAAAAAAGGTAGAAAATGTAGCACAGCACTCCGGCTGGTCACGTTTAGGTACAAATCGTTATTGGTTTCAAATGCCAATTCATTGTTTCTTCTGGCTTATCGCAAATCATAACAACACTGATAAATCAAGCCCCAACTATCTACTGCTAACGTTCAAACACACATACACATAAAAAAATAACTCATCGCTATCTCAACTATACGACGTTACCACTAAGCGCACCCTGTTCGATACGAAATTTTCTTCCAACCCACAAAAAACGAATCTCGAATATTCTCCCAATTCTCCCATGACCACGTCAATCTAACTTCTAAGGCATAATTAATTACTCACACTTCGCAATACAATTTTCCATGGTTGTCACTTTCCTCATCTACGCACACTTCTTAACACCTATACGACTTAAATTGCAACTGAAACTGAATAACACTAGCGTTAACACAAGAAAAAAAAATTTTTAAATCTCTCTACACAAATACCAAAATTTGTACAACGCAACATTCTTCATGCAGCAGCTCTCCATTCACACGTCTTATTTCACAAAACACGTTCACATCACCCCCTCTCACACATTTGATACTGGCCTTACATATCTTAAAACAAACCTCCCATTTCAACTATATGTAAACAAAATAATCCCCACAAATGATAACTCACTTTTGACCATGGCACTACGCACGAAAAAAAAGTAACTTGTCCATGGGAGAAAAACATGAGAGCAGCATCTAGCATCACTGTTCTCTAGCAGCAATAGCAGCAGCAACAAAGTTGCAGAAATGCTGCTCAGTTCTCATAATCGCGTAAAAACGACAAACTATACTCACTGCTCCTCCAACCTCCTTTCCTACGATCATGGCTTGGCGCACTACTGCTTACTTTTCGTCCCCCTCTCCCACTCCTTACGTTCTTACCTAGTGTCGCCCGACCCAATAACTCCTAAAAATCGCTAAATGTTAAGCGGTTTCAAAAAAAATTGTAGCAGCACCACTGACATACCCCTGTACTAGCTTCTGATGCTATGTTACACATTTTCACTTAACTTCACGCACTTTTATAAACGACCAACTTTACTCACGCTTATATCAACACACACCGCGTTCCTAATCAACCCGCGAAAACAGGCCCCTCGTCGAGCGCCATTTGTAACGTTGCATTTTCTCGCCCTGAGACATTTAGGTTGTCACAACCAGGGCAGTCCCAAAGCAACACACAAAGACCCGTTCACAAACCCGTCGATGACCACTCTGCATCTGAAAAGCGAAACTTATTTCCCCACGATTCTGACGCTCACTGCTTGGCTCTTCGACTTTTTTCCCAGAGGAGGTCCCATCGGGGGTAGCTCGTTGAGAAGCAGACTGCTGTCCAAGGGAGAAACGATTCACGCGATCTGACAAAAATGACGCTGTCCGGAAAACGATATGCTATAGATTTTTTTTTTTTAAGTATATTACAGTGCTCTACGTCTGGCTCTTTTAATAAACGCACTACTATGGGCACTAAGCACTTGAAAAAGAGACAAGAAAAGGGATGGGAGGCCTCCCATTAAAGCAGGGGGTAGAAGGAAATTAGGCAATTTTTGCTGCGAAAAGGTCGTCTAAACCCTCCTCAAGGAGCATTGCGTGGTGAAGAAGCATATGTGAAAAATCACAGAGGTAGTTAGCCCGAAAAGTCACACTGGCCGGAAATTGGATCACGGCCTCTTGCGTGCCAATCTACGACCTAGCCGACTGATCCACCGCGCGCTCTACATGCTATGGGTCGATAACGAGGCAAAATTTAGTCACTCAAAAAAATCACTTCATTCAATACCAGAACTTATACGTGGACGTCTACGCCTGGAAATCTCAGCACGATCCAGTGCTACGCACATGGCACGATACGTGACAGTCACACTTCTCTTTTCCTCGCTCTAGCTCTCCCGCTCTATTCGACTCGCAATCCCAGGGGCTGGCTCCTGTGGCTCATCCTGGCTATACGTGGCTGACACACACACGCACACTTCCCTGTATAATTTCTCGTGACAGCACTACACGCTACTTTACCTCGGGGCTTACCATCTTCGTTCTAATCTCTAGACAACCTTCGGCGATGGTGACCTGGTCGCTGGTCGTACTGCAACAGTTCCTTGCTCTAGAGGTCAGCGGTGATGGCCCTTGAGCGCGATGGTGGTACGAGGTTGGGGATAGCTGACGTAGGTCCCTTGGTGACTGGTTTTCCTCTCTCTCTTTCTGTCTCTTTCTCCCTCTCTCTCTCTTTAGAATCGATTACTCTAGTCATAGCCGAAAAATGCGAGGTACTCTCGAACTCTGCTTCGCACACGGGCTAATGCAGGAATTATGCGTTAGGCCCACCAGTTAGTGCGGCCTCGCGCATCATTGCACTATATCGACATACAGACTTCCGAATTTTACCGATGAGACATTTTTCACACACACTCGAACAAGGCACAATTTATGGTACATACGATTAATACTGATACATATATACACACTCTTCGTTGATAAGGCAACACGTGGAATAGTACAACGGTAATTATAAATATTGTGTTACACACAGTTACACAGATAGACACTTATATACTAGGAACAGCATCGCAGTTTTACAGTACGTGTACATACGCTTCCGCATCTCTCATTGTGTACATTCTTTGGTCTCTCTTCGGCGCCATGTCTTCTCTCCGATTTCTCACCCATGAAACAAAGTAGCAGACCGGACCTGGATCTTGATTAGTTTCATAATAGTTATTTACGATTTTAGCCCTTTGAGACACGTTTCGGTGCCCACGGCTGAGAAAGAGAAAAATGACTTCGTCATACACTTTTGGCCGTTTAGTTACTATTTTTGTTGTGTTATTTTTTGGTTTAGTGTATATTTTCTTCTATCTAGTATTATACTACAATATTTATATTCAGATTTATGTNATTTTACAAAATAATTGAGTAACATATTTAAAATCATAGTTTAATGACTACATTGGTTTCATTCATCAATCAGTGTAATGTTCATGGTGTATTCAACTTTTTTTGTATTACTATAATTATAAAACCATTATTTATTAGATGTTTCTTATTTTTATATTTTTTAATACTCCACAGCCATTTTTTAGAACCATGCCTAATAGGCTTTTCGTTGCTGTGTTACTCTGCATGTATATGCTATTGTCATTGGCATTATTAATTTTTTTTTTTTTTTAATTTTTTATTAAATTTTTGAGACTCAATTTGAAAGGCACAAGAAATGAAAAAATAGATGCGTGTCTTCATGTATATACATACAAGTAGGACTCCATCCCCCTGCACACTCAGTGTGCCAGCCATCCAATTTTTGAATGTCAGTTAAATACTTCATTTTTTAGTTTGCCTTTTGAAGTTGAAAAAATACAAAAATCTTTGTAAAGTAGTCGAAGAGTTTGAATAGAAGTACATAAATTTAATGAATACTTCTTTATGAATGTATAATACCAGTCTCTACCTCTTTTCTTATTTCAGAAAATATCGAAGGATAGATAAAATATTGTTTTATGACATAATGAAATCAATTTTCATTATTATTTTATACTATTTACTTTTACTACGATACAAAATTATACTGTATCATGATACGTAAGTAACGTTAGTGCGACGAATTATTCGAGTCTAAGCTTGTGCTTAGTAACTCAAGACTTACATTGGATGCGTATGTGAGACGTGGAGCTACAGAATAATTAAAATATGCAGTAGGGTAATCAAAAACGGGGTACGAATGCTTTCGAGTGAAAAGAATCAAGTTGCAATACCTTGGTGCGGTTGTTGTGCTATATCGCGATGTATTTACTCGCGAACTGCCTAAGGGTTTTCAATACTACCCGGAGCAGCGTAATGAAAGTGTCCCGTTTTGGAATCTAGAAGCTACCCGTACCATCACGAGTAATTGTTCTAGAGTTTACGTAATAGGCAATTTGTGATTTAGTTTGCGACTGGTCTAGAAGCCAACAATACTGTCACGAGTAAAGGTGATCGTTCTAGATCTTACGTATAGAACAATTGATTATTTAACCGTAAAATCCAGAGGCTACCAATACTATCACGAGTAATGATGTGCACTTTTATTGCTATGCCTGCACCGGAAAAAAAAAAAATAAAGTTAGAAAGATTTCATAAATTTTAGACACTTACTTTTGTTCTATTTTTTTGCAAAATGACTGTATACGCGGAAAGCCAGCGCATGGTGTCCAAAACCAAATTTACACTGCGCTCGTGGAAGACCAAATTATAGCAGAGGTAAACTCTAGCTACCCAGTCGACCTTTCAAGGATAAAAACAAACTGTATGTTCTTCGGAGCCTCCAAGCCTTGCTATAGGGAGTAGCAGACCTCGGTCACGTGCTGGCTCGAAAACGATGCAGGAAAACTTACTGGGGGAAAATTTTGAAGAAAAAACAATTGCCGAAAACCCAATTGGTTAGAAATGCTCTAGCTTAGCCAGTCAGAAATTGGCACTTCCCACATCCAGCTTACTCTTCTCCATACATCAAGAGAAGGAAAGGTGATTCACTTACTTATGCCCTTCCTTTCTCCGCTACATCAAAATGTTACAGATTTTCGTTGGGGCTTAATACTAACATTAAAATAGAATATTATTAATCTTCACTTATACTAAACTTTATCCAGTTATTCAATCGAACTTGTTGCAAAAAGAGCGGTGAAAATCACTTAGTATTTCGTTTCAGTTTTGATTAAATAAGCATTCGGTGCTGCGTTGTGATATTAACAATAATTTTAGTAGAACCTAATAACTATAATAGTTCCTAGATGTGCCACAGGTAACACCTGTATACGTATCTACCAGTTAGACAAATCAGTGATAGTAAAAGATTAATTAGCAACATTGGTATCTGTAGTTAAACCACTTACATCTATGGTAACAGTAGTGGGGTGCTCGTCAAGAGCCTTTGATTATTAACTTAATGAGATTCATCAGTGGTTTCAATTGGTTGTTAGAAGCAAATGTACTTCGAAATGTTAGTAGCGTTTGGTCAACTTGTTTTTCGCTGCTAGTTGTTGGAGAGGAAGTTGGCTGGTGGTGCCCTGGGGAATCAAAAATTATGTTACCTGTGTTGGAGGTAGGAGTATAGACTCTATCTCGACATCTCTGAGTCAGGAAAAAGGTAAAGGGCTATTTCTTTCCCGTTTTACTTTACATTTGAAAAAGTAACAAAATTTATTTAGATTACAAATTAGGTTGTTGTGGATGGCTTATTAAACTATTAATGCGATAAAAAAAAATATTACTCGGTAAATCACGTTTCTGCAAAAATGAGTGGTTAAAATTGGATAATTTCTTGGCAGTTAATAATGTTGCTAGGTTTAATTCAGTTAACATTTCTGTATGTTACATATAGTTGTTGCTTACTGCCGGTGTAGTATGTATATATTTGTATTTTAACCATATGTATTGATTCTAAGTTATTCTAGTATTGAATATTATTTCATGTAATCTTACTCTATATGTATTAACTTTAAGTTTTCCTGGCATTTAATATTACATCTTAGTGCAACTGTTTCCAGTTTACGTTTGCGTGTATTGTTTTTTACTGTTATTTCATTTCTCTGCATTGAAAACTATTTCGTTTACTTTTCATTTCCGGCCAGCATATGCCAGGGTGCATATGCATGAATCATAGTTGGTTATTGTGATGCAGCTACTAGCAAACTTCCAGGTGATTTAATTCTTTTCAGAGATACGTTGGCCCCTGCTTTACATACTTCCGAATCAACATGGAAAATTCCAAAGGAATGAGTAGGAAAAAAATATTAGTAATTGTAGTTTACCGACATTAAACGAAAATATAATTTTTATGTATACAGTTTAGTTTTATTAAATATCTACAGTTAAAAAAAATTTTTTTTATTGAAATCACTTATTTATTTTAAAAAATTATGTTTGTAATATTAAAACATTAAAGTAGAACATGAATGCATATGTATTCGAATAATATGTACATCAAGTTTTAAATAATATGAAGGTTTTATTGCATATAAATTTGTTATTTAAGTTGAAGATAAAAGGGTTAACGTTATTGAAATACTTGACATATGGCCCCTCCCAAATATAAGGTACAATTTCATCGTTCTCACCATTGTTTGACATTTCTAATTATTTTCTGAAACCCCCCATAGTTCCTCCACAACCCCCTACACCTTTTTTTGTCCCTCCACGGCCCCCCCCTTTGCATACAAGTATTCATAATCTCTATTTTCAATATAATAATTAATACTTAATTCTAAAAATAGTTCTTTTTGCCTATTTTTTTACGCACTTAAAATGCAAATAGATAGACTTAATATACGTTGATGAAGTATAAAATTTATGTTTATTAATTTTACAAAATAATTGAGTAACATATTTAAAATCATAGTTTAATGACTACATTGGTTTCATTCATCAATCAGTGTAATGTTCATGGTGTATTCAACTTTTTTTGTATTACTATAATTATAAAACCATTATTTATTAGATGTTTCTTATTTTTATATTTTTTAATACTCCACAGCCATTTTTTAGAACCATGCCTAATAGGCTTTTCGTTGCTGTGTTACTCTGCATGTATATGCTATTGTCATTGGCATATTAAAAAACCGCCTTAAATTTAATTCTTACATCAGTTACTTACACAGCAAGAAGAGAGTTATTTTACATGGCTTCTGAACCAATGGACGATGGTTTTAAATACGCTTATAAGCTATTGGTTTTTCAGAAGTGCTAGCTAAGTGTGTAAAGATCAGATCCCTAACTCTAAAGCCTGTGTAGTCAAGCTGCTGAGCTATAAGAAGCCACATAAGCCACCGTTCTACCGTGGCTGCTATTTATTGCATGTATTTATATGATATGATACAATTACATACACAAACGAAAATGTTACAGTATTATTCAATAATATCCACCGAGGAAGTATCACCCGGTTTAAAGAGGTTAAGTAAATTACCTGTTAAATCCGGATATATCAAAACCATGAAAAGAAAGAACTTCCCGTTCCCAAGTTTAAATTAGAAAAACAATCGCAAATTTATGTACTGTCTAGATAAATCATTAACTAATGTATATCTTTNATGTATGTGTGTGTGTGTGTGTGTGTGTGTGTGTGTGTGTGTGTGTGTGTGTGTGTGTGTGTGTGTGTGTGTGTGTGTGTGTGTGTGTGTGTGTGTGTGTGTATAATTAATTTATACCAACATTGAACGTACAAGCTAACGCAAAAGCATAAGCAGCCATTTAAATAATTTAAATTCGATAAAATAGCTTCTCGTTATTTTCTTAGAAGAACAACTAGTTTTTTCTTAGTTTGTGATAAAAATTGATTTTGTCGTTAAAAAATAATTGAGATATTTTTGATACTAGACCATCAAATTGGAATGATGGACTTTTTTTCTGCAAATGTATGATAAAATTACTATTGTATAACACATTTTTTTTTCTTTGTAGTGACGGTGGCGCAGATTTTTCAATATCTTATTTCTAGAATATTTATTAGAAAACTTATGTCATTAGAAAATTTGATTTTTCTCCTACAATTTTAATGTATGCATATACATGCGCATTTACATATTTTCACGTTAGAATATAAATGGTGTGACGTGGTAACTAAAGCTATCACGTCACTGTATACCTATATTTCGGGGCAAGTCATCGGCGGCTACCGAGTCCTAGAATAACATATATATTTTCTATATGTACATCTATAACACATTAATTAATGTGTGTTCTCGGTGCCGCGGACTACGAGCCAGAGGAGAGAGAAGGACCGAAGACCATAAAATGGATTGAAAGTGTGTGAGATATGATTGGGTGTGCATGTGTGTAAGATACAGAAAGAGAGAGGCGAGGGCTCGCGACACGTCGGAGAGGTGTGAGCGCCGAGCGGCCGCGTCGATTCCCTAGTTTTTGAAACCTCCAATAATTTACCGGTTTTTAGGCGTGTTGGAGATTTTTCGGATACACGGGAGGGGCGCGCGCATCTTTTAAAGTGTACTGCCATAACGCAGTCAGTATCGCGTGGAGCGGTATAGAGAGCAGATAGGAAAGAGAGAGTGATTAGATATAGGAAAAAGTGACAAGTAGAGCAGAGAGTGAGGAAAGGGATCCAAAAAGAGAGCATAGGAGAACACCGAACAATACTGCCTGAGAGTTAACCGTGCCGCCGAGTCTACGCGATGATTGAGACGAACTCCAGCTAGCACCGGGTGACGGCGAAGACAGAGAGAAGGTCACTTCACGGAGGACGGTGCACTAGGTGTTATTTCGAGGTAAAGGTTTGGGGGACGATCCGAGTGAGTCAGGATAAATGGGTGTAGGATTTATATAGGGATAGAAAAGATTGAATTAAGCGGAAGGTATGCTTGAGGTTGTGTGTGTGTGTGTGTGTGTGTGTAGCCTAGGTGCCGGCCACCAACAGTCGAGCCAGGGAGGAGTTCGGCAAAGAGGACGACCGGAGGTGACAGCACGAAGATGTCTACCTCGAGAATAGTGTGCCAATATAAATATATATGTAAAGGAAGAGAGAGAGAGAGGCGACGTTGTGAAGAGTGTGCATTGAGGCGAATAAATAGCGCGAGAGTGCTGTAAAAATTTATATCCGCGAGTGTTTATTGAGAAGTAGTGCCCCCATTTGCCCCCTTCTATTTTCCTTTGAGGAGTGTCTGGTGTTCCCGAGCCAGACACCTGTGGCAGACCTCCCGGAGGAGAAATATCCAGAGTGTAGGGACATGGTAAGAAATTTAGTGAGAGTTTTGTGAGGGGATCCGGGATGGCTGTTTATCGGCTAGAAAAATCCTCGTCACAATGTAGTGACGTGGACTGAGGCGTGTGACTCTTGTAACACACGTATTAAGTAAAAGTACCTGGTGCTTGTATAATACTCAGTTTTTTTGAGTATGTATAGGTTCTTATTACCGTGTGCGTGTCTCCCTTGGGAATGAGAGCTAGAGTTTTCTTTGAGCGCTGATCTTGAAATAACTTCTCACTTGTCAGTGAGCTGGCGCATATTTTCGCATAGCTAGTTACGATAGAGAGTCAGCCCTTTGTTCAATTGCTGCGTACAGCCTTATCATTATGGCTGAGCTACTATCTTGTCTCACCTCGTCTAAATGATTCAATTAATTCAATTATTCAACTTGAATTTCTAGTGTTATGAGAAGGTTTTTACATTGTTATTTACTTAAAGTTTTCTTCATTGTTTTGGTCTCGTCAATTAAATTGGTAGCGCGTCGCGGGTTCTTTCCTCGCGATAGCGGTTAAATTCAGTATACGACTGTTTTATTGCATAAATTTATTTGTTACTTTTTCGGAGAAATGTATTAATGTTTTAATTTTATAGTTATTACTCACAATTTTAAGTTATTGTTGAATTTTTTTGGATTTCCGAGACGTCGATTCACGACAAAGGAAATAATATGATTGTGCACATGATTTAAAGTTTGATTAGTTCTTTATCTTGCTAATTGAGCAAGTCATAGAAACAAATCAATATGTACGTATATATGTGTCAATCTATCTAAAATAGTCTATTTCGTCTTCCAGGAATTACAACTTTGTGTAAGGAGATATCGATCTGAAAATAGAATTGTAGTTAATTAAAATCGAGCTGTTTTCGTACGATCCAATACTCTTATGCTAGAAAATTTGGTATTGAACCCTGACATTGGCAGCACCACCTGAGGTGTGCTCGTAGTCAAAACGAATAAGTCACTTATATACACAAGTAAGTAAGCCTCTTGAAGTGAGTGGCTTAGAACGGTGAGAGGAAGTTAGGGGTGGCAAGAGTCGTCTTCGAGGATGTCGAATTGGCTATTAAGATTGATCAACGATGAGAACGCTGGGTTTTAGGCTCTGGGCGAGGTAAGACAACTGCTTCTGCTGAGATCCGAGTTGTCGCTGAAACTGGTGGGTGACTGACTAGTAAAGTGTAGCGTGCAAGATGAGTCGGTTGCCAGTGTAATGGACACTTGGTTCCCTCGTTCGCTGTACGATCGTGCAAAGTGTAGATACTGGAGAACAAGTAGAAAAGAGATAACACGGTAGTGTACATATACAGTGATATTTATTACATAAGCACTGCTCTAGCCATTGCTGCTACGTAAGTATGCCGCGTAGGTTTCGATGAGCTCAACAATGAATAATTATTAAAATAATGACGTGCACGGTAGTCACTTAACTGCAAATTTTTAAGACAGTAATTTTTGACAATGTGACATATGGTCACTTTCATCTTGCGTTTATAAAAATATTTTTAACTCTTTGTAATAACAAACCAAAGAGGAACCAGTCAGGAACCATCCGTTGGCTCAAATGCCTTATTTGCTTTTACCTACAGTATACTTTCCTTTTAAATTGTTGACTTGACTTTGTGGTGTTAGGTATCACTGAGTAGTACGTATAAAGTGGTGTTAGTGTGTCAGACGCTTAACTGAGGTTGACTTACTCTGTAATTTTCTGTCTAATGGGATGCAGTAGTTACGTACTTCGATTAATTTTTTTATTTTACGTCCTTGTAAAGGTCTTAGTCATACGTAAGTCTGATTACATTTGTTTTATATTAAATTTTTTTATTCAAGCTAAATTTCTTTTGTATATGTAAATTTAGATACAAATTTGATCAAAAACCAATAATATCTTATCTGATAATTAAATAAATCCAGTAAATCTGCTTTTAACATTGGAACGCAAGTCGATGGTCCTTTCTTTCTTGTTCCTTTTTGATTTACTTTTTAGGCAAGTCTACAGTGGCCTGGTTTGCTCGAGCTTTTCTCACACAACTTAGTCTCTGAACTAAGTTTTACATTGGCTTGAAATGCACACTTCTAACACGCAGCTTAATTATCGCATCAAGTTTTACATTCGCTTAAAAGACGCAACAGAAGTCACTCTCCAACCTTTACAGTTACTTTAAAGCACTAAATAAAAGAGAAAAGGCATATATTAATATGTGGTAAGAGTTATTATACTCTTGCATTTAAGGAGGATACGGCAGGTTAAAGATCTGAACGACCAATCAGAGCTTCTGATGGGATAGAATTATCAGAAAAGCATGGTTAATTTTGGGAAATTGCTATTAGCGCGAAAAAAATCGTGATGGTAGTTATTCGGTTTCTAAACAAATCTAAATAGTCTTAGACTCCAAATTGTGTCAGCTAACGGCCAAAAAAAATGGTTAATGTGGTCAAAAATGTTGTACTTTTAAAAAAGATGTGTTATTTCAAGACAAAGAAGATGAGCTCCAGGAGAATAAAATTGGCCCCGCCGTTTTTTCGCAATTTGCTTAAAAGTGCTCTTTTGGACTGTTTTTTAAAAACCTATAACTCACGTTCATTTGAATATTAGAACTTGAAAATTAAATACAAGGTAGATCATGTGTCCCTTAACATCCATACTCTATTTCAATAGGATCGGTTTTAAACTTTTTACAAACCACAGCAAGAAGCAAAAAATGGTCCCTCCGCAAAAAAGTTGGACATGGCTGATTTTTTAACATATTGCCATTTTTCAAACGGCATTATACTTGTTGAGAGTTATTCTACAATCTACTAAAACGTCGTTTCGTTCGACATTCCGGAAGTACGCGAAAAATCGATGTCAAAAAGCAGCTATTTTCCGTGGATGTGGCGGCGTGAATGTGGCGGCGGCACGGCGAGGATCATACACAAAAATAAATGTTGTAATTGTTGACACTTTACATTATTGAGGATATTAGGGCTAATTGATGTTGTAAAATGAGTGCTTATAAGATAGTTGGAGATTGCACGTATGAATTGGATTTTGAGACGTAGCTCTTTTCAAAAGAAGTAAGTTATGTATCGCACTAGAAGTATGCTATCGTCATTAGTATAGTGAAAAACCGTCTCGGATTTAATTGTGACATCAATCATTTACACATCAAGACCCGAAAATGATGAACCTGCAATACCAGGCACGCCGAACTACGAGATCTGCAGCCCTAACCGCTGTACTTCCGTGGCCCCATACAATATATGAAGTGTAGGAGTTATAGAGGAAAAAATACTACCATAATTAATATGGAAATAATAGTTATTTATATAAGTAAGTCGTATCATAAGATCTTATTAGCAATCATCAATTAATTGAAATTAGAAGTGCCAAAGTAGTGATTTCGTCTGCTGTACGCGCATCGTACTTATGTGACAAACAAACGTGCATATTCATCGGTCAATCGGAGTTCTGTAATATTTTTGCTTAGACTTCCAACTATAAAACTAAAAGTATGTTTTTATAAGTTATTGGACGTATGCTAACTAATGGAAACAGTGTAATAACGATTAGAATCACTAAACTTATTTGTTATCAGAATATTATTATGAATAGCATAATAATTTTTCAGTAAGCTTATATGTTTACTACCATAAAGAAGATACCTTCCCATACTTCAAAATGCCAGTTTTGACCATGAGCGGAGGGTGCTGCAGTCATTCTCGAAGCGAAGTGTCTAATTCAAATGTTTCTGATCTTTAAAATTTGGCTTAGGTACTAGTTCAATCAAATTTTTATTTAAAAAAAAGTGTTTTTGTGCATATAACCGAGATTAAATGTTATGCATGAAGCATTTAAAAATCATAATGAAGTTCACATTGCCACAGCAGGACTGTGGTATGATTTTACATATTCATACACAGTATTGTTGATTACTGTACCAATTACAACAAACTACCTTATAAATACTTTTTACGTAAGTTTTATCACTAATAAACAACAAATTTAACTTTTTAATAGCCATTTGGCTTTTAAATTTATTTACTGACGTTATACTAAGAAATCTACCTGTAAGTAATTTAATTTTTTACCGTATCCTTTACTTTTCGTACAGTGAATACACGAATCAGAGGACCAGACTACCAGTTTTTGTCATGACACAGAGCACTGCATCTTATACACCTGATGAGTATAAACTAAAATTTTAAACACGCTGTCGCTACGCATCTACGTTAATGTATTCCTTAATGTGCACATTTTAATACGTAAACGTTAAACAATTAAGTGAAAATAATAGTGAGAGTGTTACCAATTACTGCGATGGTAGCAGTCATAACGTATTTGTTGATAAGATAGAAAAAATAGTATTTTATTCACCTAGGGAGGAAAAATAAAGAATGTCTCAGATTGCAGGCAATTGACGCCCGAGGCGAAGCCGAGGGAGATAAGCATGCGATCTGAGGGATTCTTTGTTTCCTTCCGTGGGTTGTACATGATTTTTCATCAACCCTGCGCCAAGAAAAGGGATTCTGCTTCGTGGAACGAAAATGTATGATGAAAAATATATTATTTAAACCACCGACGTTTTCAAAATAATTAAAACTTAAATTTGTTCAAATTTTATGTATCATAACCTAGAAAAAATACCATTACATTATTGTTACTAGCATAAACATGTTATTACACCGTTTTTGGGTCGCATGCGACATTACCTTTTATTTTTTATTTCAAATAGCCTGCCACTATTCCTCCGCAAAACTTTATGCTTCCTACAGCGTCTTTGTTTTCTAAACATCTTTGTACATATTTTAAACTGTGTATTACTCATCGCTGGATCTTATTGCTAGTATTGTATATTATTATTTTTGGTCTATCGTGTTTTTTCAGTTTCAATATAGATTCAGTGTATTTAGGCAACATAATGTAATTGGGTCATAGATGTTAAATGACTTGGATATCTTTTTATAATAATAATCAAGTATTCTTAGTATATTTTTAATGTAATAAAAATGGAGAATTTATTATTTAATTACATTTTGTACCCTGTGATGAACTTTCCAGTTTAATTTTTAAATTTTTACGAGCATTAATCTCAGACTGTAATTTTTCTGTAGGTAGCACCTTCTCTTCTTCTTGCTCTACACCACCTCCACCTTTTGACGCTGCGGTGCATTTAAACGATCGAACGTTGGCTTTTAGTGGTTCTAACTCAAAACAGCATTCATCTACCCATCAAAATCAACAATACAACAGCATATTATCTGGTTGCCATACGAGCCGAAGCAGGACATCGCATTATTCTCTTGCAAAAAACCACCATGACACTGTCAGGCATGTATATATTAATCACAGTGCTACGGGAATTTGTTAAAATTCGTTAGGAATTCTTCTTTTTTTTTTTTGTCATTAAAGTTGTATGTATTTTTTAAAATCTACTTTAATGCATTTTGTGCTTGATCTAAATTTGTTTTAATTTTTAACTTTTTCAACGTAAATTACTGATTCGACAACATTCCGATTGATCAAATGTAAGCTTTTATAAGTAATGTACCTAAGGATCTCTTGCTACAGCATATCAGATGTTCATTTGGAACAGAGTTGTAGTGATGGTAGTGGCAGTGGAGACAGCCGAAAAACCAAATCCTCCCTTAGCGTTGAAAGTAGTGGAAGCAACCATGGTCGAGGTGGAGTACTTACTTGGACTCCACCAAGTGGTAGTGTTGAACGCTTAACACCAACTTGGACAGAGGGTACACCTTCTTTTACTGAGAGTTCTAGCAGTGGTGACATAGGTGAGTATATTTACGTCTTTTTTCTCTTATTTAATTTAAAAAGAAAATCAAATGTGAGATAAGTATATTGTATTTATCTACTAAAACCGATCTGCAATTCATAAATAATCTGGTGCTGACGCGTCAATTATGTGATTTTCTTTATAATTTCCGATGAAACATTATTGTTGTTATGTGGGAAGGACGAGACAGACTAGGCAGAAAGAAGACAAAACATTTGTACAAACAATAAGAAGCGTGTAAGAGCGAGTGTTGGGGGATCAACATGGTCACGTTAGGGTCTCTAGCTCGACTGCCACACGTTCATGAATATCTGAACCGCTTGTGGCTCAGCTCTGCTGACGTATAAAGGTTGCACGAACACAACGCCATCCCTTTTTGATTAAAAGGTAGTAAAATGAATAATGTAGTTGTTGATTTGTATTTCACGCCTGCTACCGTCCCGCCCTCTTGGCCGCTTTCTGGAGGCACGGCATGGAGCCGTGGCTGGTTATTAACGGTCAGACTGAAAAGTGAAAGAAAACCCCAAGAAAAGCGAGCGTAGCCGCTATTGTATCTTCAACTGTACAGCATTTGTCTTCGTGTATTTATTTTTATGTTGTAAGCTCTGCTGAAATTAGCAGCCACGCATCATCGTCCTGTGTTGATCATACATTCCTCTCAATAAATAACCAGTAAATCAAATATTGGTCCTTCGAGCCAGATTAAGTTAGTTGGAATGTGCAGCTGAGGACAGGTTACCTCGAGGCCTCTGTCAACTTAGGGACAGCCACAACTACGTCATCCTATTTGCAATATAAGTAAGTCATTCACATGTGCGACAAAACTCCTGCGTCCGAGAACGCATCGAGAAAATTGGGCCTCTGCTGCACGTGATACAGTCACATAGAGTGGTGCCACGCCAAGAAAATTGTGAGGTTAGGAGATAATGCGGGCTCTGATTGCACGTGGTGCAATCGTACAAAGCTATACCAAGTAACGAGCAATGGGGTTTTATGTGAGTCCTCGCGTGACGCTCTGAGAGGAAACCGTCCAGACAACTGCCGTCCAGTTTGTGTCACGAAACCCACGCCCGAATGCAATTACCCAGCTCAGAATGTTGACTGTATCATGTGTGATCAGGCTCCGCTTGGGAGACGAGTGTCAAGTCTAACATGTGATCTCTTTAAACGAAAGCTGGTCAGACGTTTTTGCCACGCAGCAAGCTCTTCTCAAGGTTCTTGACCAGTTCGTACAATTCGTCCAAGGCATCGAAGCTTGGAGAATGGGTCTCGTCGAGGCCAGACTGGAGCTGCTCAGCAGCTATTCGACCAATTTTCAGGGCAACCAGCCCGACTTGGTTAGAGGTGCTTCCGAGGACAAAATCGCCCCCCTCAAACTCCTGTATGGATCTGATGATGTGAAGATGCCAGTCTCTCCAACACGACGTAGAAAGATTGTACTACCTCAAAGCGAACGTCCGTGGTGGAGCAAAGGCAGTTCTGGACACCACCCAGCTGGTTATGTCCAATTACTCGACGGCCTGGAACCTCCTTACTTTACGGTTCGAGCACCGCTTCCTCCTCGTACAGGATCACGTCATGGCGCTCAGGGCGCTCAAGTCACACCACGACGAATGCGCTGAGGGTCTGCAGGGCCTGCTCGATACGTTGGAGAAGTACCGGGACCAACTGCAAGTACTAAAGCAGCCCTTTGAACACTGGGATTAATCTCCTTCGCATCAACCACCATGGATCCATCCACTCGCAGGGCATGGGAAGACGAGCTCGAGAAATTGGAAGCAACTTCCTCGGCACCCGGGGAAGTAGCCACGTTCACCGCACTGTCCAGCTTTCTCAGAAGGCGCGGCCGATCGTTGAATTCGATGGAGGCCTCGCGCGCTCCACCTACATCTAGCAGTTATCACCGAACTTTGGCCACCCACGCAGCTGAAGTGGACTGCCTCGCTTGCCATGCGCCTCATTACATGGGCCACTGCAGCTTGTTTCTGGCGCTGAACGTGTCCGTGCGATGCGCCCTGGTGGCACAGGCCAAGGTCTGCTTCAATTGTCTGAGACTGGGACACCTGGCACACTCCCAGGGCGTATATCAACACTATCGTGCGACGCACCTTAGCCTCATCCACGATGCCAGCCAAAAGCGTCGGGCTGTGTCGAATGCCGGGTCGGCTCTCGTCAAACAGCCACTCCTTGATTCGAACCGCCAGAACGATCCTCAAAATTCAACTCGTGGGAGCAGGGGAGCGATTGATCACAGCACAAGTTTTCGTGGACGCCTACTCAGAGATCACTATCACCTCCGAGAGGGTCGCCCAACGGCTCGGCGCCGACCTACAACCATCTGCCATAACCATCTCGCGCTTCGTGGGGTAGGGGGGCATCTCGCACTCACCACGGACAGCTCAGCTAAAGCTACAAGCTCAGCGTTTCACTTGGTCGCTGTCGCTGACTGCGCACTGCTTGCCTTGGATGGGGCTCCTGACCCCCGCTGTCTCGCTTCCCCCGAACATCCTCGAACTCTGGCGTGACTTGCCAGGCTTTGCAGATCTGACCTTTGACACCCCAGGGAACGTCGACATGTTACTTGGTGCCGATGTGTACCCTAATTTACTGTGACCAGGACTCTTGCGCCGGGGAAGCCTAGTCAGACAACTCACCCTTACTGGTTGGACTCTTGCCGGCCATGTTTCTAGTCACGCTGTCCTGACCTCAGCTGTCACCTGTCTTGTGACACAAGACGAGGTCAAAGCGCCACCGTGGCATGATTAACTCATCGCACTGATGCAGCCCTACTAGGAGTTGGAGGACGTACCACGCATCACGCGCCAGTCGCCGGATGACGCGGAGTATGAGGCCAGCTTTGTTGATCATCGTCGAGCAGCCGACGGCCGCTACATTGTTCACCTCCCACTCAAGCGCGACGGAATTTCCTTATTAGGTGAGAGCCTGACCGGCGCCAGGGCCTCCCTCCAGGCGCCGCAGCGCCGACTGAAACGTGCTCCGGAAATGGCCATTGAGTATACTCGCTTCATGGGTAAATACTTTCAGCATGGGCACTTGCGACTCTTGACTGAGGCCGATCTGTGCTCATCTTTAGGCCCAGTACATAATATTCTGCATCATGGATTTTGGAAATTCGGGGACCAACAAAAAAGGCTGCGTGTTGTGTTCAATGCGTCTCGACCTACATCCAGCGGCCACAACCTAAACGATGCCTTGCACGCCGAACCAAAGCTTCAAGCCTGCCTGCCGAGTGTCCTGCTTCTTTGGAGAATACATCCGATCTCGTTTTGTGTGGATATCCAAATGATGTTTCGTCAGACTTGGATCGATGAGTGCGACGTCAACCTGCAGAGGATTCTGTGGAGCGCTGACAAAACTGTCCCACCGCAGCACTTTTAGTTGCTGACTGTTACTTATGGCGAGGCCAGTGCTCCCTATCTCTCCTTGCGGACGATCTTGCAGTTATGCGATGACAAAAGCGAAGCGTGGCCCGAAGCTGTCCCGATCGTTCGAGGAGATCGCTCACTAACGACATCCTGCCTGGCGCTGATGATGTAGAGACAGCCCGACGTTGCCACGATTAACTGCTTGGCTTGCTGCGGGCAGGAGGCTTTTCGCTGAGAAAGTGGGTTGCCAACGAGCCAGAGCTACTGCATCATTACATCGAAGATTATTACAAAATATTAGAATGAGTAAAAGATTAATTATACAATTATTAAACTGAAGAATCTGTGTAACGCTTGAGCTCGATTTTAACTTCGGTGGGCTTCGGAAATTCTTTACTTATATGTTTTTCTGCGCTGTGTCCATTATTAATATCTTTGATTGCTCCCGTATTTTGCATGACATTATTGCCGTTGCCGTTATTTAGAAGTAGGGCTAGTGATAAGGCCGTTCCGAGTATGACTTTTAGGATCTTACGTGACTCCATCAGCTGACAGGGAACGGCCCTGCGTATCGACGAATAGTTCATTTACTAATGTCTCATTCTGCATATCGTCGGTTACACTCGGTGCGTCGTTGCTAATGATCTTGATGTCATATCTGCGGGCATCATATCAAATGCCTACGATTGCGCCGAATGACTGAGTGTTTCTTGATTTCAATCCAAAATAAACTTAGGTTTCTGTCCGTGTCGATAATAATTTTCATCAGCGTTCTGTATGAGACTAGACCCACGCTTATGTCATCGCTTTCTTAACGATACATTTTTCTATTTTAACAGGGGCTTTTAATACACTATTGTTCAGGGAAAATTTTGATGAGCTCTTCATATGCTAGAAAACGTTAGTATTAGCAAAGCATTTAAAGCTGGAAACAAACTGCGTGCTGTTATGATCGATAACTTTCAGGAAGCCAAAGCGGGCAAATATAGTTTTCAGAAGACAAATTTCTAGGTATCTTGAATAGTTATTAGTGGCTACCAAGTATAATTTTATTTTCTTTGAAGAGATCTAGTTCGGTTTTATGCCAAGGCCTGTCAAAAAACTGTTCTTTAATAAATAGTTGGCAAAAATTTTTCTTTTCTTCTAGCCTTGCAAAATGACCTTCCTGCAGTCTGGAAATAATTTAGAGTTGTATCAAGGTAAGGATGACTAGTCTGAAGGAAAACAATGAGTATTCCTCACAGATAGTGGAGTCATCTTTGAGTTGAATGTAGGGTAGCGAACTGTCAGGTAATTGAGACTTAGAAATCCGTTCCGTTACACAGTAAAGAAAAATGCGTATTGTTGTTGCTTGGCCCACACAAACTGTGCAAACTTGACTAGCTGTGACTTGTTAAGTATAAAATTGCTAACGAAATTTATAGTACTTAGAAACTGCAGGAGTTACTATATATCGCGCATTACGGAGAAATCCACGGTGGCCGATGTGCGTTTTGGCAGTACACTTATACCTAATTCTGAAATATCGTGGCCTAGGAATTCAACTTTTTTTGCTGTAAAAATATATTCTTTTTTGTTTAAACCAAGGCCCTCATTAGCGAGTCCTTCAAGGACGACTTCTAGGGTTGAATATGCTCGTCTAGTGTTCTCGTAATAGTTAATATATCATCAACGTAGATTTTGAAGTTGAATATGTTTGACAATAATTTCAAAAATTAACGGAAAGTAAAATCTGAGGCTCAATTTGCTGAAAAACAGATGCGTGTGTATGCACTTTCCGAATGTAGTTATAAAAGTTATAAGAGGCTTTTTTTTTATCCTGTTTTGAACTCTGTTCTGTGAGTCTCCAGGACACCAAGCAGATTTTGTTTTAGATCACGCAGGACATAAATTTTTGAATCGTACAACTTGAAATTTTTTTATAAATTCAAGGATATTATTTGTAAAGCTACTTGGAATGCTCTTCTTACAAACGCATATAAAGTTTCTACTGGTTTCTATTATAAAGCGAAGGTTTGCTAGCAAACTGCTTACTTCAAGCTTAATCAGCAATTTTTTTTTGTCGTTTATGATAACGCAGCATTCGTCATTCCAAGAAACGCCGTATTGTTTGCTTTCTCTTGTTCCGTTCTTTCGTCTTCCCCTCCTAATACGTGGATGTTGTCAGATCTGCATACGTGGTCCCAATAGCCCCCCTTCTTTTATCTACGGCACTAAGGATTCAAGACGAGACATGAGATCAGCTAACTGTATCGTAGCTTTCTACATCTGTAGCACGATTTACTGGAACTCGAGTTATCCAGCGTTGGCTGCCTGTCAGAGCGCTTTTCAGGAATCAAACGAGCTTGATCTTCTTTATGCGTTGCAAAGTTGACTTATGTATTACCAGTGGCTGTTGAGTGTACGAGTTAAATTTAAATATTTCAAAGATCGTGTTCCTTTTTGGTAAAAACCATGTTTGGATCTCGGGATCCCAGGCAGAAGTAAAACTTCCAACTTGAATGTTATTAAACTCAGTATAACAGAAACTAAGAAAATTAGATCGCACCTAATTTCAATAGATCTTTAAGAATCTGACATTAAAACAGTCGAAATTCTATTATTATTAAGTATTCGAGCACGCGCATGCATAAAATACATGTACTTATGTTACATGTGATTCACCCATTCTAAGTACTTCCATGTTTGCTATGCTATATGTATTAATACATTAACAAATTATTGGACATGTAATGCAGAACGAAACAAAAATTTTCACTATAGTGTCCCGAAACAAGGTACTTTTGTCTAGTGACATGGAACAAAAATTCTTTTTATTTAAAATTACCATTCATGCATTATTATGAACAATCAATTTTTGTTGAAATCATTGTATCTGACAAATAAAAAAGAAAACAATAGATACATAGCTATTTTTCGTTGTAAGGTTGTCATTTTTATTTAATTCATTTTCTATGATTGCTTGTAATTTAATATTAAAATTTACCCGTACTTATAACTAATTTTTACTAATCTCAAAATTAATTATAAGAATATAGGTTTTGGCCACGTGACAACTATTCTTATAATACATGATGGATCAGAGGATAGAAAAAAATCTATTTTTAGCTAGGATATGTAGGATGTAGCTTTGCCTTTGAGATATGACCTATTATTTTGAGAATTATTACGTTTGTTTGTATGAATTCGTGTAACATATATTTTGGCACCTCAAAAATTGTTTTCTATACGTGGAATTATTTTTGGCCAATCTGGCTTCCCTTTCAAGATATGAGAATTTTTCTAAGATTTTGAAAATGTCTATTTTAATTTTTTAAATACGGTACAAAAAATGAAATCTGTTTTTACCCGTTCTTTTTAAGATACATTTGAAAAAGGAAGTAATTAAGGTTATGTTTATGCATAGTCGAACCCCTCAATAATTCTGCACCTTGATCATATAGTTGCTATTAAGGAAACCCATAAAAATTGTTATTTTTAGCCAATTTTGCTTTTCTTTCGAGATACAGCGTTTTTTTTGTTTTCAAAGTTAAGGTTGTCGTATTATACATACTTAATACTTGATGCACGTTTTCTTATAGAAGAGAAGGGAGCTCGCGGCGTACATGCAAGAGAGAGAACGGAGGGGAAGGAAGCTGTGTGGCTGTGTGTAAGATTGAGGAGAGGGCTTGGGCCACAGGGTGGGTGGCTACGTTTTTTCGTAACGCATTGCCCCTCGCGGCTGTTCACGGCCCAACATAAGAAGTTTCACTTCAAAAACATCGAGAAATTCTCTTTTATGACTTTTAATGTCGTAGCTCAACTCATAGTAGGTAGGATCTGCCTCAAAATATCTTTTGATTTTTTACCAATTACGTAGCACAGCAGGTTAGGAGGAAGGACTAGGACCAGGTAGAAGGAAGAGAAAATATATGTTTAATAAACTGCTAAAGAGCGTGTGGGAGCGATAGTGTGGGGGATCAACTTAGTCAGGTTATGGGCTCTAGATCGACTGCCATGTGTTTATGCATATCTGAACGGCTCGTGGTCTAGCTCACTCTGCTTATGTACATAGATCGTGTTCTCACACAACTTATAGTAGGATCGTTTATCTAAAAATAATTATAACATTTTCCTCAAAATAACATGTATTATGCTTATGTCCACTGCATACAGTAATTAGAAACTGTAGGTTCTTTTTGTTTTTGAAGTTATACTTCTGTAAGTGCATTATGCGCAAGATTAAATCAACGATTCCAGATTGGTGACCTTGAGAAAATGTGTCACCGAAGTGGATATTGCATCTTACTTTTTTCCCACTTTACACCTTTTCCCTCCACACTACACTACACGACACCACGCCACCACAGCACATCACGCGCTTTGAATTTTATTGTAGTACTATTTTATTTCTTTTTCTTTGACCTATTCTAAAAAAAAAAAACTAAAAAAAAAAGTTTTCAAATGTATTTGAACCAAAGACCTCCTGCTCATTAGCCAAGGCCCTCACCCACTCTGCTATGAATGGTCCCGATAAGGAATTTGTTTACTTCTTGTCATGGTGCGATTCATTACTTATTTTAAATGTCAATTTTTATTTACACTTCATTAATTAATTTGGTTCAACTATAAATTAAATAAATAAATAAATTATTTAATGAACTAATTTTTTCAGTTAAATGTTTTTTTTCGGACACTCAGAATTTAGTATATTTTAGTAAAGATGCTTTCCTATAGAGTAGTAAATATCTATTAACTTTTTTTTAGATTATTACTTTTGCAATAAATAAATAACTATTTTTATAATTTTTTACTTTTTTTCAAAATTTTTAAAAATTACTTGGAAACTTTTTTGAACTGTAAAAAAAAAATAATTGATTTTTATTGTACTTTATTTTTTCACAATTTTTTTATTTATGATTAAGGTGATTTTTTGACTTAAAAACGTTTATTTCATAGTTAGCAAGAGAAAAGTTCAGAGAGGTGAGGGGAACGCAAATATATGCATCGACGCTGGAAATTAATTTTTTCATACGGATGTTCTTACATTTTTACGTATACTTTACCTGTTTTTTGTTGTATTATTAAAAAAAAAACCAACTTGTAAATCTATTTAAAAATTAAACAGGTTTATCTAAAAGCAATCTTTTATACAAACAAAAATTAGGGGATTTCTACAAAGCATATAAATGCAATTTTACGTAATTTTTCCATAAGGTTACACGTTAAACAGCAATTTTTTTAAATTAAACACATATAAAAGGGTTGAATACAGTAAAACTGTAAAAAAATACAGTTAAGCGATCGGCAATTTTTGTGGCAATAAATAATCATTTATTAATCAAACATTAAAATATTTATTAGAACTCCACCCAATTAACGTAGGTTTACTAAATCCAACGATAATTACACCACCTTTGTAAACAATATCGTTTCATGGACGGTATATTTATATTTATAATTATATTATCTGCCGTATAATTTTATAGAAGTATAACTTCTTACTTAGATACCCAAGCACCAACTGTCCACTGGTTTTTTTTTTTTTTATGTACAGTGCTCATAGATGTTGTACATTGCTGTGTGACCTTACATGTATATTATATTGTAATTGGTGCATTAAAGAATTACTTTAAATTTAAAATTTATTATGAATTAATCCCTAATATATGCTATTTTACACGGCTGTCAAATCTCCATCAGACCGTACTTATAAATTCGTACACAAGAAATTAGTTCGCAAGAGGTATAAGCTGAATGAGTAAAGGTCCGCGTCTTGAACCTGTGTGCATGTGTTACTACTTACTTATCGGTTTGTTAATGATGAAGCTAATAAAAATGACAAGTTATTTGATACTTCCTTACAAACTACACCTAAGCCTGAGCCCTAAGCCTGAACTACACTACCCCTAAACAAACTGAAATAACATGTCTGAGATAGGAGCCGTTGGAGAAAAAGTTGAATCTCTAATTAAAAAACTGCTGGAAACAGCCTACACATTTATGCAGTGTTCCCCAGTATAAATTAAAAAAGGATCATACGGACATCGATTTCCAAAGGATAAAAATGAATGCCAGAAGGGGATAGTTGCTTGTAAGATGGGCAAACGCATAACCTCGATAGTGTGTGGCTGACTTTTTTCATTAAAAATTCAACTTTTTCTTCAACGGCTTCCATCTCAGACATGTTATTTCGGTTTATTTACCTGCCTCTCGTCAGTTTCATTGATTGTTAGGAGGGCGGCGCTGCAGGCGGGCTTACATCGCGAATACTTACAAAGTCTCGTGAGCGCTTTTCTATCTATAAGACTACAGTATCACTTTACGACTCACCCTCTTTACATATCCATAATTCCCTAATGCCACTTTTTAAAGTGTCCCTCTGATTTTCATGATCCTAACGATAATCGCCTGCTTTGTCCTAAATAAATCTTTAACCCATCCTGTGACTAGACCTATAACTTGATAAGGGGAATCTCTATGCTATGTAGTTTTTATCAGCATAGTACATACTCGAAGAAGCTCATTTTTTCTCATTATGTCAACCTATGCTTCTGGGGTGACATAGTAAACGTGTGTTAATCTCCTCCACTCAGCTATCCACCACTACTATATCCTTCTTATGCTCTTTCTGAACTTCACATCCTAGCTAGAACTCTGCCAACACACCTGCTGAAATGTAACTCTTAGCTCCATGAGATTAATTCTTATTGATACCTCTGAATTGTCTCTGTTTTCTTTTATCTCATTCATCCCGTATCTTAATCTTAGGCTTCGAATGATCTAATTTAATACAGTAGCCTTTCTTCTTTAGTAGGAACTAATTCCTCAATTCTATTTTTTCAATATAATTAATAAGCCTAAGGTTTAAGTGATGTTCCATTCTTAACCATGTTTAATTGGGTCGTTACTTTAAAAAAAATGAGAGCCCTTGCAAACGTTTTTCTTCGCTAGAACTCGCTAAATGTTTTCCACGTCTTGGAATTAAAAACCACGCAGTACAAACACGTTATTTTTTCTATAACAGCCTGTAACTGCAGATACAGTTTTGTGCGTGCATACAGCTCCTTTAAATGGGTGCAGTTGTTAGTTTTTTTTTTTAAATCTAATACCAGAAACTGATATGTACCTACCTCTGATAATTCATCTCCCAGTCAAAATTTTTCGAGAAAAATTTTGTCCTGACATTCGTAAAATGAGATAACCTTTTACTACTTGAGGCTACATCAAGAATAAATAGTGTTTTGAAACATTTCTTATTCATGTGCAATGAGTATTCCTAATCCTTTACAGATGGTTAGTTTGACAGAACATGCACATAATGTTTTTTCTTTTATTGAATGAAAAAACTTAAAATAAGCATAATAAATATGTATTAAGGAAGTTTGAATTTTAAACAACAGACTTTAAAGGAGATTTATTAAAATGTACAACTAAATACAGTTAACTTGTATAAAATGTGCTTTTTTCAACTTTTCTTACATAGAGATAAGGCAAGATTGTTTTTAAAAAGACTTTAAACATCTATTAATATTTACGCCAAATTCGTCTAAAAATCTGAATTTTTAACGGAAAACAGTATAAGCTCCACTCATTGTTACAGATAACCACAGGTAAACAACAAAATTCAAAGGGTATTTCATGTTAAAGGGTTTCTTTATACTTGTTTTTAGGGTGAAATGACATTTTTAAAGAACTAAAAATGCAAGCAAATATGCTTCAGACTTATTTCAAAAGTCGTGATGTAGCTGTCATAGTCTATTAAAATTAGACCTGAAACACCAAAATCGTTAATAACGTTAAAAGTGTAAACTTAAGATAGAAAATTTCCTTTTTTTTTATTTATGAGAGCTAGGAAGCATTAAAATTTCATTCAGAACTATGCCTTCGTACTTAAATAATTTTCACATTCAATTTCTATGGACACTTTATTTCAGATTTTATACTTGAATAGCATGTACATTTACGATAAGAAAAACATATTTTTCAAGCGAAAAAAATGTTACTAAAATATTTACTTCGAGATTTATTACGAATTATGTCATTCTTTCAATCAGAGAGAACGACATTCAGCACAAGAGAAACGTTCAATAAGGCGTGTTAGTGGTATTAAAAATTATAAAAAGTCAAAACATTTTTTAACGTTTTTGCATAGTTTAAAATACATACGCCGTCAGCTATACTGACATTACCTAAGCAAATAACTATTTATTTAATTCACAAACTGTTTTCATTAGGTTGTTATCATTTTCAAATAGTGTTAAATATTTAAGTCAGTAAACCTACTGTATAGAATATAGATACTCGTATTTTGAAAATAAACATAATTATTGCACCATTTATTTAAGTTTGTCACATTGCTAAGAACATTTGCATCTGTTTTTTTTTGTCTTTATTTTCTTTAGTATTTGCATTCTTCTAAATTTATTTTCTTAATTGTTAGTCAGTGTTACAAAAAATTTTTTTGAACATTGTGCTTATATTTGTACTAAATCTTAAATACGGAAAAATGACTAAAGGGAAGTACTTCTGCCCTACCACCCCTTTTGTATTTAGAATCGTTATATTGAGTCAAAAAAAAATATTCATTAATCTTATATAGAGTTAGAGTTACAGTTAGAGTTATTTATTTAGTAGTAAGGACTCAGAGATTCTATTTAGTACAGCAACGTAATTACAATCATTCCTGGTACAGAAACAAATGTATAAAAAAATGTACATTAATAATACAATGTGGAATGCAGAACTTATATTAAGATAAGAATAAAAATAAAGTAAGCACAGCGACATTTATGCCTTTACAAGACGCCCGGTTACATGAGAGTTTATTAAATGGTAAAAAATGAGTTGTACATTGGTTAAAACAGGTAAAAAAATGTATAGAAAAATAAATAAATAAGGAAATTATAAAAAAGAGTAAATAAATAACGAAATAATTGTAGAAAAATTAAATAATATAAATGGAATGATAACTAAAACGAAGCGCAATCACACCCTTAAATAACGAGAGTTTGTGGAAACCGAATAAAAATAACACTAGGCAGCAAAGAAGCAAACAGAACAAAGTTTAAAAAACAAAGCACTTAATGTCAAATAGAGTAGGCAAATCATGCATCCTGTAGACAAAGGTGATAGCCTTTTTACAACGTCGCAGCTTGGTTCTGAGTTTAATAGACGAATCTAGAAACAAACCAGAACAGCAGTCAAAGTACAGCAATAACAATACCTTAACAAGCGGGAGTCTTACTGATCGAAGCAAAAAATCACTACGCTTTCTCAGACACATCAAGGCTGCATAGAATCTTCTGATAGTAGCGCAAGTCTGCCATCAATAGGAACGCCCAATATCTTCAAGCAGTCCCAGTACTCGACAGTACACTCCTCAATGCGAACCGGTGGCAAAAGATCCCTTTGCATCCAACCAATAACATTTCTGGTGGCTAGCCAGGAGGCCTGGATTTAGCTAGGTTTCATTCGCAGACAATTTGACTGGGCCTAACCCGTCAATGTCTTAAAATCAGAATTGGCTTTGCTGACAATATGAGTAGTCTCTTCAAACGGACCACTTCTCCAAATAGTGGAATCGTTAGCGTATAAATGGTGGGCACAGTGGCGCAAAACTAAAGGCGCATCATTGATAAGGAGCGCAAACAGCAGTGGACTGAGTAAACACTTTTATGGAATTCCAGCTGTCCTGATCAGAGGTCAGGAGCTGGTGCCATAAGGAGACAACGGTCGGAGTTCTGTTCTAGAAAATCTACGCAGACCATGAACGTGACATCCCTTCTGTCAATGGCCTAGCGCAAACTATCGACCACCTGAATAAGCGCCAAGTGAGTGCTGAAACCCTTACGGAAACTCGATTGCATCGGGTCAAGCAGATTGCTGCTCAAAACATACTCATCCATCTACTGCAGTGCTACCAATTTGAAAAGCTTAAGGGGTGCCCATGTAAAACTGATCAGCCTCCAATCAGCAAAATCCCGCGGGAAAAAGCATTTAGGCATGGGTCGTAAAGTAGCGGATTTCCATCAGGACGGAAAATCCATTGATTGCAAACAGAAGCCGGTGAGTATTCTTCATGGCACGGAGTCTGCAGCACAGTTGATGTTGAAATAACCAACCAGTAGAGTGAAGTCACATGCGCGGCCGCAGTTCAGCAAAGCTCTTAGTAGTGAGGAAGTGTTGCTGAATCTAAATCTTATGAGCATGAACTCTGTCGAAAGTCTCTCAGGCTTCCTCCAAGACTCACTGATAGCCAGAACGTGCGGGGCATAGTCAATAACTAAGTGCCTCACATTTAAATAATGAGGGCTCGAGCGATTGCGCATTCACTTAACCGATTTTAAAAGCAGAGGCACTGTAGGGTGCCATAGTCAATCGATAATATGATTCGCTCTATTCGTTTGCGTAGTAGTGGGAATTTACCTCAATCCATGGTTGCATGTGAAGTGATGGACAACTTATTCGCGAGGCAGTTGGCACAGCACAAGGCGTTTTTACGAGTGCTTTGTTGAAACTCGTGCTCTCCTGCACAGAACTTACAGCAAGAAGCAGCACTACAACTCCTTGCAATGTGACCTAACTAAAGGCACTTGTAGCATTGTACCAGAGAAACATGATTATCAAAGCGACATGCCAGCCAGCCAATGCTGATTCTTGCGCGCTGATTAAACGCCACTCTAATAGACGGCTTGACCTTGACCTCAATAATACATGACCGCGATTTTTTACCATCACGTAATGGATGCAGATGAAAAACTTTAATGTCTTAAGTGGTAAAGTGTGTAAGGTTTTGATCAAGAATAGAATTAACAATGTCTTCCTTTTCCAGTTCTATCGCAACGTCATGCACAATTTATCGTGGGTTAAGTTTAAGGTCCAGCTAAACTTGGAGGCCAGCCGCCTCGAGTGCCGTGGAGCCAGAGAGTGCAGAGGCATTCAAGGACTCACTCTTGATGATAACAGAGCTCTTGGGCCCATAAAGCATCCGTTGTACGTCTACTTTCAGGCTTCTGGGATTTATGGTACAAAGAACAGTTTCCTTGGTGGCTCTTAATGACGGAAAGTCTGGTTGGCAACTCTATCGGGATAATCATCAGCCGTTTGGTTTGCCTCACCGAGATAGGCTTGTCAGCACCCAGCGAAATTCTCGGCACCGCAGCAGCACCTGACGTGCTCGACAAAACATTAGCAAAAGAGAGGCCCCCAGAGTTGGGCTGGAAAGCAGTGGCCATAGACTCAACCGTCTTCTCAATATGCTGGCATGTATCCCGAACTACAGTGTCGCATGTATGAAGTGATTGCTCTGCGTGTAACTTACACAAATAGCTGTTGGAGATTTTAGTCAGCTTATCAATAAAGGAGCTTACAGTCGATTGAATGGTCTTCCTCATAGCCGTCTCCTTCTCGTTGGCCAGGTGCTCAAGCAAAATATCACGGTCTTCGCTCGTGCGCTAAATCAGTTTGTTTACCTCATCAGCTGATAGGAGAGGGACGCACGTATTGTCGTCGTCGCTATCATTGATGTCGTTGCATGATCTTTTCCTGGCGCCATTACCCATAGGCTCGCTAGCGTTGTCCAGTGCCATCGGCAGCCTATCATAGCGCAAGAGCTGCCACTGCCATGGCTATGAGGACGCCCAATATTACAATGAGAATAACCTGTAGCAAAAATGTTGCACCATACAAAAACACAAGCCAAAGTAAGTGAAATCACAAGGGTTAAAGTTTATTCAAAGGTACAAAAATAATAGACAATTTTAGATAAAATCAAAAGCCATCACAGACGTGTACCCTCGCAGCATGTCAGCACGACCGAATTTCTATACATGATCAAATGCGCCAAAACAGCCAAAAAAAAGGAAAATTTGAATTAAAACATTAATTTCTTTAGCCCAAAAAATAAAAATTATTTTTAAATATGTCGTAATCGTCAAATACACAACAAAAGGGCGTAATTAAATCAGTATCTAAGTAAGGTGACATAATTAAATGTATTAAATGTTTTAAAAACTAGAATGAAAATACAAAGTTACCACGTGTAGGCGTGGACCTTTGCCGATATCAAATAGAAATGAATGGATACAAAATTCTTAGAAAGTTTTAAAAAATTTTAGAATGTACGTTTCAGTATAGTGCGTACACAGAATAGAGTGAAACTTATGTATGAGTAGTACAGAGTAAAATAAATACTTATAGTTGAAAATCTTATGAAGGAAGAAAACTGAAGGACCCAGTAACAATCAAGATCATATTTTATTTTATCAAGATATATTTTCGGCAAGCTTTAAGTATTTGTTTTTAATTTCGCTGTTTGTTAGTTTACTTGAATGTGTCAGAAAACTTATTTTTTCATTTATTTAATTATACTTCCTTTCTCCCTGTTTTATTTCAACGCAAAGAGTATTAATAATCGAAAAAAATATTTTACGTTTCTATGCATGATTCCATCTCGTATCCTCACTATTTCCTTCGAAGCTTGTTACTCTTATGGTTTGTGTTTTTAATGATTTTCTTATCAAAAATTTTTATTTTATTAATCCCCCCACCAGCCCCCTTAAAATTTCATAACACAATAACCATCTAACGCAATAAATCTCCCTCTTAATTTAAAAGATTTCTCTGAAGCCTTCCATCAGCAGCATCTCTAAATGGAGTAAAATTGTATCAGTAATCATGTCATTTTTAGTTTGATTACTTTTTACACGCACTCTCAGCTCTTCTTAGAGTTTTTAAGAAAACCTCTCAGCCCTCTCACCATTTCTAAGCAGCAACTTTTTGCCACTCCTTAACTCCACAATATTCTTCTTATTCGAATGTCATGATTATTTGAGCTGTATAATTTGTTGGCACAGTTCCATACTGTCAGTTCTTACCTAATTTTTATTGGGTTCGATTTCTGTTTAGTCCCTTTCTCCTCTCCCCCCCCCCGCTTTACAACTTAATAAATCAATAACCGGATAATCCAAGATAATTTCAAAGAACTCTCTCCAGTTACCCTTTAGCTGCAACTCTAAATTAGGTAAAAATACATTTATCGGTTTTCATGTCATTTCTAGTTTTACGACTATTTGCACCTTCTGTCACAGCTCTCCTAACAGTTAGTATAATTTAAATCTAGTATAATATAATCTTATCTAAATTAAAGTAAAAAGAACCCATTAGACCTTTTTTTCAGAAACACTACACATCTTCATAGAGATTTCCTGCAATTAGAAACAAGGCAAAATATTTTCTTATAAATTTATAAAAAGGTATTTATTAAAATAACACTACTTCTGTTTTGACTCTCTAACTACTTCACAAATATTTTTTTTTTTACTTCAAAAAGCAAACTGAAAAAATGAAGTATTTAACTGATTAAAAATTGGGGGGTTGGCGAGCGGAGCTCACAGGGGAGCAGAGCTCCACTAATATATATAACAGCTTTATAAATATAATATGATATCTTTGCAACACCTAGATTAAGTCAGCAAGCCTAATCTTTCACTTTCCAAACCTCAATATTTGAAATTATTCTCTTAATCTCCTTTAATAAGAGAAAAAACTTTATAACTTTCCATTGCATGAACCCAGTAAAAATACCCTACAAAAAAGTATGCCTCTTTGGCCCCCGCCCATTTTTAAGTAGTTCCCCTTTGTCCTACTAAATACTCCTTCCAGCCCCATTCCATAGTTAGGATATTAGAATAGGATAATTTGATATCATTAGAATTAATATAATGAAAATACGTTTAATTGTCGATTGCTAAAATACCCTTTATGTTTTCTAGTAAGATTTTACTACATATGTATTTCCGTGCGCCTCCCCGGCTAACAGCTTCTACTGTAACTACAATCCATTAAGAAGGAGATTTTTAACTTTTATTTCACTAAGCCTTTAAAGAAATAATTTGTGAACGCTTAGTATGCAAGTAAAGAAATAAATTATAACATTTTATACATAAAAAAGTAATATGAATTAAATTATTTTTGTAGTGTCTTTTGAAAAATTTTACTGCTTGTAAATACGTATATCTCAACTATAGTAAAAGATGTTCAGAAAAGCTGTCAGGCGTTAAAAAAAATGTGAAAAAGGAATTAGAAGGAGTATAATTATCAATCAAAATCCTGAATTCATAAAGTATGAAAACTATTTTACCTATAATTTTGTACGGTGCAGGGAAGAGAGAGTGGTGGCGTGTTGATACCTAGTGACCTAGTAATTCTTAAGAGAGTGATAGAACTATGTGCCCACAACTAGATATGGAAGAGGGCTCTGACCATATTTAGATAAATATGGCTTTTATCAAGAGTGCTTTAAAATATTTTACGTCACTGGTGCTCCGTAAGTGAAAATTACTTCCCGCTTCACGGGCAAGATTTTTTACTTACCGAGCGCCAGGAGACGCAAAATCGTATACGCACCATGTTCGGAGGTTAAGAAATGCCCTAGATTTTATATTAACCACCCTCGGCTTCGCCTCAGGCGTTTATTCATGTGAAATCTGCGACATTCTTAACCTCGCTCACTAGGTGAGTAATATACTATGTAAAAAACTTACATACCAACCAAACGATCTCAGTTGCTATAAAGGGTCTGTAATAAGATACGAAAGACTTCGGCTTTTCTCGGGATTACTAGTAAGTGTTTGTAGGAAATGTAGTGAACAATCAATATACCCTAATGATACAATAATTACCAAAACTATCTACAAAATTTTGAGGTAGCGCTGTGGAAGCTATAAGGGGAGGGACTTAAAAAAATAGATTTGGTTATAATAATGGAAAAATTGGTTTTACGTTTTTTAGGGGAGTCCGTGAGAGGGTAAAAAAAATGTTGATGGAGGAGCTATGGAGGTAGCATTGGAGCCGTTATAAATCTGTATTTAAAGGAAGATATATTTATATATTATGGCATATTCCATATTAAGTTAGACAATTCAAGAAATTTTTTTTATGTGGAGTGATAGTCTTTAGTATAAAAAACGTATTACTAATTATTTTTAATATTTGATCACCACTCACGCCATTAGTAATGGTGACAAAGTTGAACTTTTTTTTCAATTTTTACATACTTTCTTCAAAAGAAAATCATAACTAAGGGCATGACTGTGGAAATTTTGAGCGTAGAATTATTTTTTAAGGATCTTGAAAACTTTTGAGGTTGTTACTTTTTTTTATCATTCGAATAAAAAAAAATTTTTTTTAAAGTATATAATAAAAAAAAAATTTTTTTAATTTAATTGTCATAAACTCTATTTACCATAAACTCTACCTTTACGACTTTATTAGTATTGGGCTTGGCTCAAGAATATGAGCTAGGTAGCAGTAAATGTTAAAATAGAAAATAAAACTTTTTTTGCTTAGGTCTTATGGCTACTTTGACATTTAACAACAAGCACCTCTTATCGTTGCAAGCTTACTACGAAGAGTTTTATATTGGTCGGATTTGTGATAAAGTTTGATAAAAAACTTTTTTGAAAGCGTGTTGTACTATGCCAAAATTATACAAAATTATACCAGAGTTGTAATTTCTTTTATTACTTTATCAAGAAATTTCGAAAAGACTGTAAGAAATAAAATAAAAAAATGTTAAGTTGTGACTGTCACTGAAAAATTGTGTGGGTGTCAAAAAGTCTAAAAAAATTGAGGTTAAGTTTTTTTTTGTAAAGTATTGTTGATCAGCAAAGGATTTGACAAAAAATTGTTTTGACTGTTTGACTTGACATGGTATATTTTGTGCTCAATAGTGCAGCTTTGCCTCCCTGTGCACTTTATGTACCTACCCTCGATTGACATTCATAATAGTGTTCTATTATTTATTGTTTTTCTTGCTATAAATATTTACATAATCTGCTACATGACCACTAAGTGAATCAGGGCAAAGCATTATTATATAACAGTAATGTAAGATTTTATACATAAAATGACTGTACATAATGCATGATGTGGCTAATTTGTGTCAGAGTATTTCAATTTTTTGATTGTCTAAATAAATAGTTAAATTATTTTACAATAACATAATTTTTACTGCTTTTTTTTTAACGTATGGTTAAGGCCTTCAATCTATAATCATCTGCTACAGTTAACAAACTCATTTTAGATGGCGTACTGAGGTATGTGCATGTACTTTTTAATGTTAGTTACATAACAAGATTCTTGTATTTTTCTGGAATGCCAAAATAACTACCTAAATACTGCGGGTATAGGTTGCCAGTAGATAGGCTATGGGACTTCTGCACTTATCCTTTGTCCCTTTCATGGTTAGTGGTAGGAAAAATGCGGCAGCTTGCGCTCTTGTTAGATGAAGGTGAAACAAGGGTAGTGGTCGTGAGAAAGAGTGATACTATGGCAGTATTTGGAAATCGTGAATTGAACGTATATGTATGTATTTATGTATGTATTGTAGGTATGTATGTGTGCATGTGTGTATGCATGTATGTATGTACGTATGTATATATGTGTGTATATTACGGTGGTAAGGCTGCTTTTTATATCTTGCTCTTTATATGCATGGTTGCATATAGTTAAGGTGGTTCCAGTGGCCTCAATGTTAAAATTATAAATAACCCAACCGAGGTTAATAAAATTGAATTATATTCTTTGAATTCCCATCTTTCTATTCGTATGAAAAATAATTAAGGTTGACGATGAAAATTGTAAGAAATCATGCTTACAAAATCGTAGTTTTAAGACGTGTTAGATAGGAAATGCAAGCTTACGCGATATACAACCTACTGCTGCACTTATATAAATAACCCGTAAGGTGTAAAAAACATACTATCTTGTATATATTATTACGCAGTTTTCGATGACATGAGAAAAGTGTCTTGTTATCGAACAAAATCTTTAAATAATCGGAGACTAAGTATACAGTTGCGAGTGCAAGTCAGCTCTCAGCTGTCTGCATTCTGCAGAGTACATATATATAGGTATAACTACTCTTGAACTTAGGAGCGTACCGTAACAGTTCATCAATTAGGGCACCATAAAACTTTTTTGTTTTTTTATATTAACTCACTAAAGTAACAGATAAAATGTAGAATATGGCTTACAACAGTCTCTACGATAATTTTATACCATATTTGAAAGAAAATAATGATTAATTTTTAGTCTCCCCATTTTGATACGGCACTAGGCGCTGGAGCCACCTTAAATAACTGTACTAATGGAATGGTGTATGAGCTAATGCGTACACATAAGCTTACATAACCGCGTACACCAACACACGCGTACACAAGCGTACACGTACTAACGAGATCTCTCGCGCAAGCGTACATGTACACGCACGAACATTTGTGCGAGCATACATGTGCACACGAAAACTCTCGTGCGTGCAGTAAGTATCGTACCTTAGCACGAAAGCTGAAATTAAAAACTGAATAGTGAAACTTTGATGGTCTTAATTATTTTAAATCATACATGTCCTACATCGTTCAGCTAATTAATTATCTCATTACCATGAAGGGGTTAGCCGTTTTTTAAGATATTAAGAACCTTAACTTTTAATTATTCTCAACTACTTTTAACTTAGAATTTTAAGGTTTTTTTAGTACAATAAAATAAATAGGTTTTGATAAGAAGGTCAAGTAAGTACTCTATATTAAATGTATCAGTCTAAACTTAAGTCGTTGATATATACTATTTGCTTCTTGCAAATAGTTGATGGGGATAACAGAAAGGTATGGTAGAGCCCATGGCGAGAGAAAAGTGCGTTATTTCAGGACTTTGGCTGGCACAATGCTCGGTTGACAACACAATTTTCAGTATTTCAACATGTTTGGGTTATCAAGCGTAGATGTAATGAGACTTATTACAAGGGTATTTTTCACATTAACTTTATCAAAAATAAGTCGTTTGTAGTGCAATAGCTTACTAACAGCAAATGAAATAATATGATTAACATAATCACATAACTTGATGGAACTGTCAATAATAGTCACTCAAATTATACTCTCACGTCACTTTTAGAGCTACTTTAGTTCTTTCTACTTTAACTCTATTTAAGTAAGCTTATGTTACTGGCTTTGGGGTTATATTGATTTCGTTATTAAAAGTACTAGTGTAATATTTTTCTTTCAAATTTTGTAGTACTGACCACTACGATAATCACAGCTATTGCAATTTTTACCGTTTAGCATTCTTATGAGTTGGTAAATTTGTATTATTTGACATTTATTATGCATTGAGTTCTCAAAAGTCCTAAAATGACGTACTTTTCTCAAGAGAGGAGATCTTGTAATGTTGATTAATCTTTATTTCTTGTGTTATATTAATTTAAGGGTAAACTATTGTTATGTTAGTAATCCACTACCTCATAGTACATTTATTTGAGAGGAAAAAAAAATTGTATTCTTAAGTTTTTTAAGCCCAATCATAATTACAACACATCATTAACGTCATTTTTTTATGTATAGTTATTAAATTCAATTTCAGCATTACCATGTGCATAAATTTTTTTGAGATTTTAAATAAGAATTGAAAAATGATACTTTACTGTATTTGTGATAATATCACTCTTGTACAATATAAATCCATGAATTTTCAGTGACCTGTAGTTATAACATTCTTTTTACGTCGTAGGGTAAATCATTGTAAGTCCAAGGTATTGTAATCATCCAACATCTAACAATGTGTTAAGAGGTGCATGTGGGAGTGGGCTCATTTGAATGATTTGGGGAAGTTGGGGGTAGTTTAAGTCGCCTTCAAGGATGTCTAGTTGGCTGTTGAGATGAATCAACAAGGACGACACTGTACTGGAGGCCCTTGGTAAGATAAGATTGTTGCTTTTGTAGGGACCCGAGCTGTCATTGGAACTGGTGGCTGCCTGGGTGGTTATTCTCAGCAGATGTGATGATCTAGGTGTTAGTGCGATTAACGTTGATCTCCTCGGTCATTGAACAATAAAACTAAGGGGTATGAACAATAATGGGTAAGAGCTGGTAAGAGAAAGATAACATAATAGTATCAATCTACCGTTTTATTACTCATGCTTATTACATATCAGTAAAATTAATAAATTCTGTGAGCGATTTTGAGTCGATGTCTCAGAATTTTCTTGAAATCAAATCACATACTTTCTACCATCGGCTGAGTTAACTCACCAATTTTTAGCCAAAAATATCAAGTACAGCCATAGTTATGGACTGCTCCGTAAATTATGCGTTTTTTTCAAAATTTTTTATCATGGCTCTAATAATACAAAAAAAAATTTTTTTTAATCGTATACTGACGTAAAATTTCTTGCTCTTTCCAATGGCAATGTCTATTTTGTCTCATCTGCATAAATACTGTGAAAAAATTGATGTTTAAAAAAAAAAATCGATTTTTTAGTGTTATCCCATCAAGTTAGCTAAAATCTGCGTTCACCATTAGAAAGAGCAGAAAATTTTACATTACAAACAATTATAAAAAATGGGAATTTGCATTAGGACTCAGGTAAAAAAATTAAATTTTAAACGTTGAAAAACGTGGTATTTAAGTTTTTTTATCGAAACTAATTTTTTACCGAACAACAACTATTCAGCATTAATATTTTATATCTATATGAAGCATTATTTTTTAAATACATTCTCTTAAAGAATGGTAGACTTTGTAATCCATTATAAAACTTACACATTTTTTAGATAAAAAATTTTTTTTTAAACATTTTATAAAAAATCGCATTCTTTCAGTAGTACTCTTTACTGATTGCAGGAGGCTCTCTTGCTTTTTGGTTACTTGTTCTGCAGACTCATAGCAAATGTCACTGTATAGATACTGTGACATGCGACTCTAATGTTAACTTCTACCTGAATCCTTATTTCCGCATTGCAAAAAGCAGTATTTCATTAAAAATAAGTGTTATCTTTAAAAATTACTCCGACATTATGCCTTCACGTAAAAGGTGTCTTAATCCATTTTAAAAATCAGCTCGTAAGAATATTTATCTCTAGTTAATCTAGTTTGGAGTTATTACATGCAATTATTAAGACAAAAAACTTAATGTATGTTACACGGTTCAAGTAAGGTTGATTTGAGAGAAGTAACTGATGATGTGAGAATTCAGTTTCCTGAAGCGTTAGGTAATAGTTTTATGAGCTCAGCTTGTCAAAAAGAATCCTAAGTTTAATCTATCAAGAGTGAGTCCTCAGATAGTCAATCAAAAAAAAACGGCAAGTGAAAGTCAAACTCTCGAAAGTCAATCTTCCTATGAATGCTTGACGCAATCAATAGAAAATGTTTTGAATATGTCTTCAGTACAATAATATCAGTAAGCTCTGTGATAAGCAAAATAGTTATCCCTCGAGGTCGTTATATAAGTACTCAATTGCGCGCTTATTTAGAGGTTATAAAGTGACAAATTTTTCAAGTAAAAATGGAACGCAATCGTATATTACTTGCCCTCTTGTCATCAAGTTACACAATGTACTTTACTTACAAATAATTACGAAAATTTTGAAGATGTGATCAAAAGTCTTAGGTCAAAAGTAAGTACGAAGAAGTCATTACAGAAGTAAGAGAAAAATTTAAAAAAGATTTTGATGTTGACCCTAAATCAGAAAACGATGAAAAAGCAGAGAATTTTTATGAAATTATTTAAAATATAAGAGATCTTATCTAGTCAGAAACTGACAAGTAAATATATAATAATTAATGCAAATAATTGATGTATTTAAAACTCATAGTTTAAAAAATTCTAATTTTTTATTTTATTGTTACTTTTAAAAAAAGAATCGATTTGTTATCAAGTATTTTGCCAAAAAAATGGGGTGAACCAAAGATTAGAGAAATTTTTCAAGTTGGACCAATTTTCATACGAAATACGAAAGCAATGCTAGAAGAAAACGTTAATGTTGAAACTTTTAATGAGAAAACAGAAGAATCAGAAAAATCTACTGAAATGAAAAAAGATATTAGTTTTTATGAACGAGAAGACGATTCTCGTTAATTACGTGGAAAAAAAGATGTCAAATCTGTTAAGGATTTAACTGGAGAAAGGCATTTAGTACCAAAGAAGTTAATATTATTAAATTTGAAGAAACTGTTTGAGAAATTTAAAGCAGAATATCCCGATCTCAAAATTGGTTTAACATTATTCACTGTTTTAAGACCTTAATATTGCTTATTGGCTGAAAGTAGTGGCCCACATACAGCGTGTGTTTACACGCATCATCAAAATGTTAAATTAATGTTGGACGGTAAGAACTTTTTATAAATTTGTCTTAAGAATAAAAAATTACTTTAAGAATAAAATATTAAAATAGATTACCATTCAAAATTTCTTGTGTTATNTTTTGCAAGGCGTTGATTCATTAGGGCTCGATCTGGCTGTTTTACTTTGAACATTTTGTAACTTACACCTTGATTTTACAGTAGAGGCTTTTTTTTATCATGTTAGGTTTTATTCAATTTTCATTGTTTATTATTTTTAGGAAGTAAATCATTCTCTTTGCTCGAAAATAACGAACGAATTAACAATGCAGGTGATAAAAAATCGCTATACAAACAGTTGCTCTTGAATCTGGTGTTCATTGATCTGACCAAAAAGTGTTTTTCTCTAAAATGTAAAAACTGCCCACCAATCGGCGATTTAAGACAACAATTACAGCAAGTTTTTTATGTATCATTAATGACTGAAATTTCATATAAATTTTGGTGTATTGAAAAATAATGTACACTTCTGGAAGTAATATGCAATATTGAAGACTTTATAGAGAACTTAATTGAACGTTTGGAAAAATTGGTACCTCATGACTTTGTTTTGAAATCTTAAAGTAAATTTTATATTGAACTTAAAAATAACTTTGAAGAAAACGAGTTTTCTATTGTGCTTGATTTTTTCAAGAATTATTCGTTTATTTGTCAAGAAGCAGCCCAAGCTTTTTACTGGAAAAACAATCAGTGCACAATATTTTCAGTAATTATTTACTCCAAACAAAATGGCGAGCTGAAAAATATTAGCATGGTTTTTCTGTCAGATTGTCTCACAGATAATGTAGTTGCTGTCTACATGTTTCAAACGAAAATAATTAGTTATTTAAAGAGTACATTCACAAGAATTGATAAGATTTTTCACTTTTCTCATGGCGCTTTACAACAGTTCAAAAATAAGAATGCTTTTAAAAATCTATCATCGCATCACGAAGGCTTCGGTATCCATGCTGAGTGGCACTTTTTTGCTACTTCCCACGGAAAAGGACTATACGATGAATTAGGAGCAACAATCAAGTGCAATGCATTAAGAGCTAGTTTAAGAAATGAAACCATTTTGAACGCTCTCTCCTAATATAAGTGGGCTAAGATACAATGAAAAATGTTGAAATTTTTTTTGTGCCACAAGACGAGTATTTAACTTTCTCTAATTTTCTTGAAACAAGATTCTTCAATCTAAAGACTATTAAAGGTACTTTAAGTTATCACGCGTTTATACCCTGCGAAAACAATAAAAATCTTATTGTTGAAACAATTTCAAACTCAAATCAAAGTAACAAAATTGTAATCTGAACAAAAAAGCTCTTATTTCTGATTACTAAAATCTAATTATAAATATTACCCTTTCATGTGTAATTTTGGTCATATAATGGATTATAAAGTGTAAGAAAAAACAACCTTTTATGTAAATGTAAAATATTAATGCTGAATAGTTGTTGTTCGATAAAAAGTTAGTTTCGATAAAAGAACTTGAATACCAAGTTTTTCAACGTTTGAAATTTAATTTTTTCACCTGAGTCCCAATGCAAATCTACATTTTTTATAACCGGTTTTTACATAAAATTTTTCGCTCTTTCCGATGGTAAACTCACATTTTAGCTAACTTGCTGAGATAATACTGAAAAATCTTTTTTTTTTTTTTTAATAACATCCATTTTTTTTTCAGTATGTATGCAGATGAGACGAAATAGACATCGCCATTGGAAAGAGCAGGAAATTGTACATCGGTACACGGTTAGAAAAAAATTTTATTAGTATTATTAGAGCTATAATAATAAATTTTGAAAAAAGGCATAACTTACGGAACAGTCATAACTATTGCTGTACTTTATATTTTTAGCTTAAAATTGATGAGTTAAGCTTAAAAATGAATTGACATCGTCTCAAAATTGCTCACAGAATTTTTTGATTTTACTCGTATGTACTGCCATAGCCGCTGTTTTTATGTAGGTTTCATCGTGCGAGTGAAAATCTAGCGATTGCTAAGGATCGGGTAATCCAGTTAAATTTTAGTTGTCGCGCAGTTCCTCTTATATACTAAGAGTGGCTCTAATACTTGCGGTGTTCTTGAGAAACTTGTTCTTGCTACCTAGCAAGTCACCTGAAATACATTTTGTATTTGATAAGTATGTATCAGTTGTAACTTTTTTTAGAGTTAAATGTAATGATTTATTTACCTTTTTCTCATCCTCGCTATTAATAAAGTACATATTTTTCTCGTTATTATCACTTTTACCCTGATGATTACAGAGGAAAATATTCATAGGCACCTCAGCTATCCAGGTGGTTGTATTGTATTCACCTGGTGTGCCTATCGACTAGAAGCTAATCTCCCCGTATGAGACAGGTCTGAAAGAACCATTCCTTTAGAAGATAAAAGGGGCCTAAGAGAAAAAGGGAAATAAAAAATAACAGAGAATTTTGAAGGCCAGCTTGCTCTTAAAGGGAGAAGAGGAGGGGCACTTCCGTATTTGGGTAAAGCTTGCATTAGTATATGATCCTGTGGTTATATTGAGTTGAATGTATCACATTTAACTAGAAATTCATGTACTTAAAGTGTCAATACAGATTAGTCTGATGCATGAGTCATATCTAACCTGATATAAGTATACTAACTATACGCATTGTGAAATCTAATACCGATTCTACAGAGCCATGCAGTTGAAAAACAATCGAATGACTACTCTTGATTATGCTGTGAAGTATATTGTTGTTAGGTTTCAAACTTATGAAATATTCTTTTATGTCAATTCATCGATGAGATTAGTTTCTATTTCTTCGATTTCGTAACCGTCTAAGAGGTGCCTTGTAAACACAGTTATTATGTAACCACTTACGTAAAGCTTATTATTATCCTCAGGAAAATAAGGTACAGAATTTAACGTAAGTAGTTGTACTACATTCAATAACATTATTTATGTGCTATGAAAGTTCAATCGGAGAAAATACATTAAAGAACAACTGATTCATTCTTTATGCAACCACAAGATAGCATATCTTTTCTTATGTTTACTTTTTGAAAATTTGGAATGAAAATTTTTTTGCATATTTTGCAAGGCGTTGATTCATTAGGGCTCGATCTGGCTGTTTTACTTTGAACATTTTGTAACTTACACCTTGATTTTACAGTAGAGGCTTTTTTTTATCAAGTTAGAAAAAAATTCTACTTTATCAAAGATCACATCTTTTTCAGATTCACTTTTTCATTATGCCTTCACAATTTTTTTAAGTTGCTTCTTGGCTTATTTGTTGCAAATACAAATATAACATAGATTAAACAACCAAAATTCTTGAAAGCCGTAGGTAGTATATGAGGTGTTTCAATTTTTTTTAAGGTATACTTCTGTAAGTGCCTTGTGTGTAAGAGTTTGTTCGGGATTAAACCTACACTTACGTCTTAGTTAATGTTTAAACATAAACTATAAATACCTTTACTAAATTTAAGCTTTCATGTTACGTATTTTCATATTAGTCTGCTGTTCTGTTTTTCTTTGAATCCACATAAACAATAGTTTTCACTGCTTTGTGTAGCAGTTCAAGTTCACGCGTACAAATACTCTACATTCATAATACATTCTTGATCTACATGTCAACATACCTTTTGTCAACTTTTTGCTGCTCTGTTTGCTGCCAAGCCCTCTTGATCATATAATATAATTAGTCTGTGTATGGCTTGTCTTAAGAGCGCATCTCTCTTGGTCACACCGTGCTTGGGCAGTGTACGAGCAAGCTGCTGTACACTCAATTTGCTTAGTCTTATCATTATAGTTGTTAATAGATGAAATTTTTTCAGCTTGTCACTAAGTTGAAGTTATTTGCCCTTTTCTTCTCCCTAAAAATTACCTTCATACAGTCCACTTGTATAGATATTGAACAGAGTAAATCAACGATTTTAAATTTTTCTTTTGAATAATGTATGATGGAAGTGAACTTTTACTTTTAATAGCCAGAAAAAAAGGAATACAAGTGAATTATTAACCATCACTCTTTGACTCAATGGGTAAAAAAAAATAAAAAAATAAAAAACAAGTCACTTCTCGCAAGGTTTGAACACAAGCCCTAATGCATGCGAGCCCAGCACCGTATATACTTAGCCACAAGCGATCTCTGATAGGAGATTACCTTTCACTGCATTTAAGTTGCGGATCATAACTTATTTTTAATTTAAATATTTTTTTTAATATTTGATTCATTATGTACTATTCTATGCAATGAAAAATTTTTTATTTAGTTACGAAATTTTTCAAAACTTAAAAAACAATATTTTCTAGTATCAAGTTTTCTGTATAGTAATCGATTTTTTTTGATTTGTTAATTTTACGATAAATGAATGTTTTTCCATCTCATGGATTTTTTTTTAAATTTTCAAACAAAGTTGCACGTTATTCTCATCTTTTTTCTATTATTGGTTTAATAAAGTCTTAGTATAAAATTATTAAATTTTTACTGTGCATTATTCTTTCAATATTTTTTTCACTCGTGCATATGGTAATTTTTTGAGACAACCTACATTGATGGACATGTAATACTATCAGAATTCGAATAAAGTAGTACCATAGGATATTTTTTAAAGCCTTTTTTTGGATATATATTACAGTTTTTATGTATGCAACTAACAGTTAGTATATGAGAGCGTATGCAACAAGTGTTCATGGGACGTTAGAGATTTTATCATTGTAGAAAATTGTTTCGTTCTTATCAGAAGATTTGATGTAAGTCGGCAGTCTCATACTGGCTGTAACCTGGCAGCATGTTGTATCATGGCTATACTCTATACTTTTCTTACCCGTAATAAATATACTAGTGTGGCTTCGCCCCCCTGCGTGCTTCACGCGCCAACCCTCTGCTAGTAAATTATAATTTTTCACGTCGGCTTGAAGGTATGAGGCAGAAGGTTTTGATTAAAAAAAAATTTTTTTTTTCTCAATCAAAATGCATGAATTGTATAAATAATAATGATATTTACATAATAATTATAGCAAACACTTTTTAGATAAGTTAATTATGCTTGTCATGTCAGTTTTAGTGGGTCTGTCGTAAATAATCAAGAGTGGTTCATAATAGACGTAAATGAAATATGATTATTTAACTTACAAAAAAGTGAGTTTCAGCATGGTACTGGAGATGTTTTTACAATGAATATTGTTATTTATTGTAAATCAGTTCTATTTTTTATTTTTTTTTCTCATTTACATAGACATTTTAATATTAAAAGGTTCACATGGACCTTTAATTTCCATTAAAAGTAGTTTAATCTGTTTTCTGTAAGAAGTAAGATAATTATATATCAAACATTACTATAATGATTGAGAATTATTCACATGCTATGAAAATTTTTTAGTTACTTTTTTATGGACTCTTTTGTATGACTTTTTAATGCATCTTTTCTTAAAATTTTCTTCCAAAATGTTTACAAATCTTATTATGCTCCATGTTATGTATATTTAAATGATGCCGTAAATGTGTTGCTCGTATAAATTTTTAGTCACACATGGAACACCATATAATTTTACCGTACGTATGCTCCCTAACGTGGCGTACGTAATGATATTTTTTTTATAATTATGTTACATACACTACATTTAAAAAATTTGTTGTGCTCTTTTCTTTTGTTAAATTTCTAATTTTTTCGTAGTTCCAAAAATATATGGGCAATATTTATACTTAAGTAATCTCATTGACTTAATTGACTTTAAATTATTAAATAAATTAATAAAATTTTGGATTTTTTTCACTCAAAACTTTACTACAAAAAATTTTTTATGGTCAATCTCATTACAGAAAGCACCCCTGTATTGTTACTGAAATTATCTTTAGTATATATATTTAGTATATGTTTGTTTATTATTTATTTTTGTTCTCCAACTTACTTAATTGTAAAAGTACTTATTTCATATTTATTATTGTTTTCTTCAACTATTTTGAATCGATACAGGATATCATTAGATACCATTGCTCATATAATACTATAGCCAGTAATAGTTAACCGCAGAAGTTATCTGTATAGTAACTTGGTGTTAAGAAAATAACGATGCCAGCACTACAATCGACATAATATTAAACTTTATGTTGGTAAAAATTGAAGCAACAGGAGCTGACTTCAATAGATTAATCTTTCTTTAATTATCAGATGGCGTTAGGACTTTACAAACTAGGCTCTTATACTACTACTGCAGTATTTTATTTTCCTTTAAATGCTTGTGCCATAAGCAACCATATATGTATACATGATTGCCTTTAACAGCGATAAGTAGTTTTAATTACTTAATTAGGTATTTAACAACGTTTTAATTTTAGACTACAAAAATAAGAATGAAAAACATTTTGACTAATAAGTCATTAAAATCATTAAGCATTTTGTTAGAAATAAAGGATTCTTTAAATTTTTCCCCTTTGATCTTGAGCTTTAATGTTAGAAATCTTGTTTATTTCTTGTAAACTATAACTGTATCATTATTTTTGTAATTTCTAAGTATAATTGTTAATTGTATAATTATCTTGTCTTACAAAAAAATTGTAGGATGGAAAAGTACACAATTATAAAAAATATTACCAATCGTTCTATATCTAAGTCCTTATTATAAAACTTTTCTAAAAAAAATGTGCCACTGGTTCGATCATTTTATCGTGAAAGAGCGATCGAACCAATGGAAAAAACTGGACACACTTCGTAAAACTAGAGTCAGCAATTGCATTTCTAATTTTTGCCTTGGATCTGCATTAAATTTAATACAAAAATTAAACTTTATACTTACTAATAAAAATTTTGTGTTATTATTACTATATTAATAGGTATTAAATAAATTATTATGTAATTTTACGTATATTGTTATTATGTATTAAGTACGTGTCTGTTTGCCTTCTGGGCGGTGTGAAAAATTTAATTTAAAAAAAAAACAGGAAGGCTCAAGGTCACATTATATAGTCGAATAATAAAAAAGATTTCATGAAAACAATAAAAGTGCATCGAAAAAGTCGAAAAATCGTGTGGTGGGCAATGGGGGACGGTGGGAAAGGGCAAGAAAAATTGTGTGGAGGTCACTTTGACGCCTTATAACGAACGCTCGTATATTTAAAATAATCAAATTTTGAGTTTTATCAAAAGGACAGTCTATACTTATTACATTATAGATTATGCACAATATAAACGTAGTGATCGCATTAAAGATAACATAAATAAATTTTTCAAAATAAACTCTGAATTATATACATGAAAGATAACCCCTTCATGTTTCAAATAAAAAAAATATACGCTATTGTTATCTTGATGAAAAACTTGAGCAAATTTGATGGTTTGTGCAATGGCACTAGACTACATTTAACAAAAATATTAAAATGTAATTTAAAGGCAAGAATAATAATTTGTTTAAAATATAGTAACAGAGGTTTCAAACCCAGAATCTTTTTAAATACCAGTAAAAATTCTTTTACTGTTAATTATACACAGAAAAAAGTTTTTACTAGTGCTAGCTTTTTCTATGAAAATCAATAAATTACAAGATCAAAGTTTCGATGAATTGGGATTTTGCTACGAAAGACCTTTGTTTTCTCTTGGACGATTGTACGTAATGGTGTCAAAATGTAAGAATCCTAAACATGTATTTATTCAAAATACTTTGGAGAATCAATCAAACTTTAAAAATATTGTATAGAAAGAGATTTTTTATCGTTAACTAATTGATGATTGTTTTGTCAAAGTTTATTCTTTATAATTTTTTCTTTTTTTTTTCGTAAAAAATTTGTTTTTAAAATAAATTCAAATTCATTTTAAAAATTAGACTTCAAACATGTAAGCACAAAAAAATACTTATTTATCACGACACTGTATTTTTAAATTCTTAATTAAAAAAATAGAAATACTCAAACTACACAACTTTTTATGTACATTGTAACTTTGACCTTTATTTTAAAAATCTGAAGGCTTAGTTGGAAAATAATCTTACAAAATTAAAGAATAAGACATCCTATAATTTTAGATTCAAAACTTTACTATTACAAAAATCGTCATCAATTTAAAACGCGAAATATTTAGTAATAAAAGTTTGATTATTTTATTTTCTAACACAAACACAACATTGCTGCTATAAAATTGTTTTTATCTTTGTATAAATAACTTAAGACTTGGTCAATTGTGTAGACCGTCTGATTTTCAATACATGAATATTGTGAATCTTATTTTAAATTAATTTTTGTAATCTCATTTAAAAAAAATTTATTGCAATTAAATTTTTAANATTCTCATAGAGACATGTACATTCTACAATCACAACAAAGTCTTTATAAAATTTTTATCAACGAATACTCTCTATGTTGTATTGACCATATAATAAACAATAGTCATACAAATCTATATGTTGTCTGTATACTTGAAATAATTTAAAAGATTGGCAATATCATCAAGAAATATAGATCAAACTAAGTAAAAGAATTTCACAGAGATAGAGACATAAATTGTTAGTTGTACTCGATCGTATAATAAGTTATTCATTTCGTATATATATATATATATATCTCTCTCTTCCTATACTATATAGTCGTAAGAATTAGAGCAAGGTTTTGCTCCTCCCGTCCCCTCACATCCCCCCACTCCCACCAGCTCCCCCAAATGAGGTAGTTATTCTTTCATTTTCTTGCATTTTTCGAGTAATCCTACTTTTTTGCTAGCTCCCCCCCGCTCCCCCTACATCTCCTCCACTCTCCCCCAGCTACCCTCCCCACTCCCCCCCAGCTTCCCCATATATAATGTAAATATATTTGTAAAGCCTTATATATTAACTGTTACAAGTGGTCTAATTTTCACATATAATATTATTTGACCATAACAAAAAATTTTGTTACAATTATCTAACTTACGATGCTTATTTTGATAACATACTCTAAAATGTCTTTTGAGGTGCTCTGCTCTTACATAACCTTTTCCATCATTTTGACAAATATTTTTTTAAACGTTTTTTTCATGACTTTTCAAATGTCTCTGTAAGTGATATATTCTTTTTAAACTTTTTTCGCATTTAATACACTTAAAATTTTTTTCAATGTTTTGGCATTCCTTTGTGTGACGCAAATAGTTTTTTTTGTCTAATATTATCATGCTACACAGATCACATACAAAAAAATTTTTTTTGTGAAATTTTTTCGTGCGATGATAGACACTCTTGATTTGAAAATTTTAAGTTACATTTGTCACACTGATGAAATTTTGCATCCATAATGGTGTATCTAAAAACATATTACAAAAAACGGATTATTTATGATTACATAAATCTGGGTACTAGACGGTACTGAAATTTGCTTTTTTAATGAAAGATAAAATTTGCAAGAAAGTATAAAAATAGTAATAAACTATAGAATAGTTTTTTTACTCTAAAATTTCATTCCAAACAATATTTTTAATTTCAAATTTTTTTTCTGATTCAATTTGGATAAAAATTTTTTTTTGGGTTTCTACATCTAGACAATGCAACATACAATTAACCATGAAAAAATAATTGTTTTCTAAGGAATAATTCTAAGGCATCAAAACTTTGACCTTGAGATTTATTGATAGTCATAGAAAAAGCTACGGTAAATGGAAATTGTTTTCTGTACAATATAAATGGTAGCGAAGAAGAATTGTTTGTTTGTAGTGTTATTCTTGGAATAAAGACTTTATTTCCTTTTTTTTCACCTGTGATTATTTCAGCTTCGATGTTGTATTTAAATAATTTTGTAATTCGTAATCTTGTACCGTTGCAAAGTCCTTCAGATATGTTTAAGTTTCGTATTAACATAACAATAGCGTTAATTTTCAAATTCAATTCATGTGGAGGAAGACCTGATTTAATACAATTTAAATATTCTGTAGGCAAATTAATATAAATATTATCGTCTCATTCATCTACTCCTTTGTGAGTTGCTTTATCAATACTGTAGTACGTTACTAATATTCCTACCATATTATTTAAAATTTTTTTGTTCAAAAAATGAGTGTTTTCATTGTGAGATGTTAATATAGCTTCACTTATAAAAGAATCATCATCATTACTAAAAATTTTAGAACATACATCATTTGTTTTCCATGTCTGAGAAACTATCAAAGTTTTTATTTTGCCTTCTCCTATATTCAGTAGCAATGAAGAAAATTTGTTTATTTCTTGTTATCACTAACTGTATCATTATTTTTGTAATTTCTAAGTATAATTGTTAATTGTATAATTATCTTGTCTTACAAAAAAATTGTAGGATGGAAAAGTACACAATTATAAAAAATATTACCAATCGTTCTATATCTAAGTCCTTATTATAAAACTTTTCTAAAAAAAATGTGCCACTGGTTCGATCATTTTATCGTGAAAGAGCGATCGAACCAATGGAAAAAACTGGACACACTTCGTAAAACTAGAGTCAGCAATTGCATTTCTAATTTTTGCCTTGGATCTGCATTAAATTTAATACAAAAATTAAACTTTATACTTACTAATAAAAATTTTGTGTTATTATTACTATATTAATAGGTATTAAATAAATTATTNAATAGTATTAATAGTAGTAATAATAGTAATAATAGTAAAAAGTAGTAGTAGTAGTAGTAATTTACAATTTTCTCCCACAGATCTATCTCCAACTTGAAATTTAGACTTTAAGTTCTCTGTAGATGTAAAAGGAAGAATTTTTTTTGTTGCAATTTTAGAGTCTTATTTACTGTCAAATTTTCGTTCAGACATTTTGTAACTTTTTAAATGAATTTACGAAGTAAAAGTAAACAAAGAAAAAAATACCAATGGTCCAAAATTTTGGTTGTAAAAATTTACCTATGGGCCAAAATTTTGGTTGTTAAAATTTACCAATGGGCCAAAATTTCGGTTATAAAAAACTAAAAGAAAAAAAACATCAACTAACGATACTGTTAACAAAATTATTGTGTGATTCTAGCAATATCGTAATTTTGTAATTTTTAACGATATTTGAAATTTTTTAATACGTTGTCGTTTTAAATATATAAAAATTAGGCATTAGTCAAGGAAAATAAAAAGTAATTGTTAAAAGTTCATGTAATTCATTATGATCAATATACATTTATTACACAATAGTCATACAAATCTATATGTTGTCTGTATACTTGAAATAATTTAAAAGATTGGCAATATCATCAAGAAATATAGATCAAACTAAGTAAAAGAATTTCACAGAGATAGAGACATAAATTGTTAGTTGTACTCGATCGTATAATAAGTTATTCATTTCGTATATATATATATATATATCTCTCTCTTCCTATACTATATAGTCGTAAGAATTAGAGCAAGGTTTTGCTCCTCCCGTCCCCTCACATCCCCCCACTCCCACCAGCTCCCCCAAATGAGGTAGTTATTCTTTCATTTTCTTGCATTTTTCGAGTAATCCTACTTTTTTGCTAGCTCCCCCCCGCTCCCCCTACATCTCCTCCACTCTCCCCCAGCTANCATGTTATTTTTATACTACCAATTAATTTTATCATTTTTTAAGGCTTTAAAAAATATTAATACAAACCTTATTTTGAAAAAATTACATTTACAACACAATAAAAGGGGCGGTTGACGCGCGGAGCGCGCAGGGGGGTAGAGCTCCACTAGTATAATTGCTTACTTACTGTTAAAATACTTAGTGAAACTACACCTAATAATTAAATATTCTTATTTCAACCATAGTTGCATCTCAGTTGATACATCAAAGTAGGTTGAGGTTGTTTAAAATATCATTTCATAAAAGGTGTCTGTCTAGATCTATATACTGTCTGTTACAGAAGTATAAATTTATAATTGGGTACCCGAGCACCCACTACCTTCTGATTTTTTAACACTATCTTCTACACTAAACAGCTTCTTGAGCCTTTTTTTGAGCAGAATTTGCAACTTTAAAAGCATTTACTCTGTACCATAGTTTTCTGAGCACTTTAAGTTAAGTTTCTCATTTTTCTAATTTTTTTCTTGTCAATTCCTTTTCATCTCATTTTTAGATAAGTTTATTTCAAGTTTTGACTTTGCTTTTATTACACTAATTTCAGCAAAATCAGTAACTGTCTTGCTAAAGAAAAGAAACCAAAACATTATGAGAATCTGCTTCCCAACAGTGTAAGGGCAACTTTTTGTGCTCCTCAAACTGTGGAAAGCTAAACAACTTATTAAGTTTGATTCCTTATTCTAATGGGTAAGGATTTCAAAATGTACTTATTTACTTTAAATCACTCAATCAGCCTTTATGTAAGTTATTGAAGTGCTGTGATAACCTGGAAAAGATATTTATTTTTTTATTTAGTGAGCATGAAGTTAAAATGACATCAACCATAACACTTTTCAATTATAGCGTGTGAAAAGCTAGACGATGTTGAATCATTTTTTTCATAGGGCGCCCCAGTATGATTCATTGTTTTTATCTATGCAAATCTTACGCTTAAGGTTCGAAGACATTTGACTCGAGATAATGTTAATCTCTTAGTAATATTTAAACAGGACAATATGTATCTGAAATACACTTATAATGATCATGTGAATACCTACATGAATTTGACTTAATTTGAAAAATTATGCATGAAATGTTGGAAACACGGAAAATACGGATTTGTTATGATAAATAATGATAGTGATGTGAAGAAGGGCAGATTTAAAAAGAATTTAAATTGTTATGCATGGGAAATCCTACATGCATTTTAAATTATTCTAAGTTTTTTAATATTTAGCAGGCAGTCAACATGTCCGAACTTCATCGAGAGATAGAAATTTTGGATAAATTAAGAAAAAAGAGAAGCTATGAGACATAAGCGTGCGGTATTAAAAAAATCAAATTTTAACATAGCCTTTCGTTAGAAATTTTAACTAACAAGTTATCTTCTAAAAATGATTAAAAAAAAGCAAGAAATATATTACTTTTTGAGAGCCTATACTCTTAGTTAATCAAAAATAAGATAAATGTATGCATAAAAGAAGACAACATGATCGTAAATCTTAACTGTTTCAGTTATCACAAACTGAAATGTCCTTAGTAGCTATGAGTCACAGCTTACGAGTAAATAATGCTTATGTTTCCACTGACAGTACCGTAGGAGCCTACATCACTGTTTTTGAGTATGATGACTACAAAAATGATTTATTTATTGCCAGTAATTTCTATATTATATCCAAAGAAATTAGACCAGTTAGATTAAATGTATGGTAAATGAAAAGAAAAGGATGAGAGTTTATATTCATGGTAATTTATATATAAGTTTTGACAATAATTAAGCTTTAATAAATAAGAAAAATATCCTATGACCAGTAGATTGGTGGAATTGCTTATTAAGAAGAATTTTGTAATGAGGCGTTTTCCAACACTGCGATGCCAATGGCGTTTATTGCAGGTCATCCTGATCACCTTGCAGAAAAGAGAATTTCATTTACGTCGTTATCACCACGCACTGTTCTGCTCCGATATTCCTTTACCAGAAATTCGCATGCAAAAAGGGGGGTCCCGTCGTAGGTGGATGGTTGGATACCAGCCGCTCCTAGTTAAGGAAATACTTATGGAAAATAAATCCCAAAACACAAAAAATCTTTAATAACGTTCTCATTTATTGTCACTTACTACGCAACCAAATATACTACAGGTCACTGGGTGCCATTCGATGCTATGCTGCAGTCGATTCCTGACACACACACACACACGCACGCGTACGCGCACGCGTGTAAACACATATCCACACACACTGCCAGGCACCGTCACGAAAATTCCTAACAGGGGGCAATTCGCTCTTCCTGGAAATCCTCGCAAACAACACGGCTCTCACTTTCTATCGTAAAAATCCGTTACCCATGCATTTCAGATACCTTCCCCTCAAATCACTCGAACTTTCACTCTCTCTATGCTTCGTCCTCGCGATTCACTACTTTCTCTCTCTCTCTCTCTCTCTCTCTCTATATTGCTTTCTCTCATTCTATCTCTCTCTACGGTGCGTAGCAGAACATTCATCTATTGGTGCTCTTGCTTATTTTCTGTTTTGCGAGATCACTTATACCTTCCTTGGAGTTTTGTCTTTTAGATGCACCGTCCTCTCGGAGCCAGGGTTGGCTCACACCAAGCGTGTCGGTGTTCTTGGCCTCCTGGAGTCTCAGGGCAAAGTTGAACGATCCATGGGTTGCTTCTAACCTTAAAGTGCTGCAAAAGTGATACTGATAATTGGTTCAATCGTCATGTCTCTGGCCTGTAAACTGTCCTGGTGGTGAATATTGCTAATTGGTGTGTGGTCAGGTACGCATTTTGATGGTTTGGGGATGCTCCTGTGGTGTGTTGTCCCCGGGAGGTGGCATCTCCTGGCATTGGTGATTGCATAAGTCGTTGTAGACGAGTGCCATCTCGTGATTGTCTTCTCGGGAACCATTAGCCAAGTGATGGGCCCAGCCTATAGAAATACCGGTTAAGCTTCCACTTTTTTTGCTGCTCCCCAGTATTTTATCTTTACCAGCTGCTATATTTACATTTACTTCGTATACAGCGCTGCTTGGAGATATTATACATACGTTATTACCGAGAGACTATTTAACTTTATATTTAGTGTTCTTATATATAAGTTTTATTTATGTCGTTTTTATTTATTTTGAGAGACGCAAATCTTTTAATATTATGTATGCTATTGTTGCTTTTAATGTTTTATGTGCTTCAGGATACAAATTTTACATTTACTTCGTATTTAGTGCTGTATAGCGATATTATACATATGTTATTACCAAGAGACTGTTTAACTTTATCTTTGGCGTTCTTATATTTTACTCTTATTAGATATCGTTTACATTTATATTGAGAGACGCAACTTTATTAATTTTATATATGCTATTGTTGCTTTTAATGTTATAGGATGTGCTTGAGGATAAAAATCAATACTTTATTACTTTAATTTTGTGACAGTTATTTTGATATACAGTGTAGGCGAGCTTATATTTAGGCAATTTACATGTTTGATTCTGTATTGTGTGTGATTGTAGTGTTATCGACATTTAAATTATCTGTTTTAAATAATTACCACTTATTTTGGGACAGTTCGTTTGGCTTAGCATTATTGTGGTCGCGTAGAAATTTTGCGAGCCATACTTGAACGCTATCGTGATAAATAAATGCAAAAAGTGCACAAAGAAAATTGCGAACGATGCGTGGAGCTGCACCGTATGCCATAATGAATTTCACCTGGGTTGCATCGCGAATTATTTATTGTCGAGACCCGAGAAGGATTGTGCCCGCATGCATCGTTGCGAAAAAAAGAGGGGTGATGAGACCGTTGATCCGATTACTTCGCGAGCCGAGCGGCATGATATAAATCGTGGCCTCGTCGGCATTGCTGATTTGGACGTTTCGTCACCTGGCACATTGAGCCCGGAGTGGGCCACCAAATGGCCTACTGAGATTGATCACAGCGTGTTGGTTGATTTGGCTGACCAGGCGGCTCCGATACCATTTGGTTGAAAAAGTTTCGATGAGAACCGCCGTTTTTTAGAACTAATGACGTCTATAAGCAGCATAAAGTCGTATAGTGTCGGTCGCTTTGACACTATTCATGAGCGACTGAACTCTATGACCAGCCGGGCGTCAGAGCATGACGGGCGCATCAAGGAGCTCGTATCTGAGAATACTGCTCTGTGGGCGCAAGTTGGTGAGCTTGCATCCCAGATGACCGAACTGAAGGTGGAGGTGTGTGTGCGTAAGACCATGGAGAGGGCTAAGTCTACGGTCGATCTAAGAGTGACTGGAGTGCCTTGTGGGTCTGGTCGCTCATTGACTGAGATTATGACATCTGTGTTAGTTATACTTGGTTTGCAACACTTCAAGAGTGATATATTAAATATAAAACCCATGCATCCAAAAAGTGCTAAGACCTTGGCGGTGGCAGCTGGACCTGCAATGGCATCTGCGTATAATTCGTTCATTGTATCATTTAAATCGACCGCTACACGTGATTTTGTATTGTCTAAGAAAAAGTCTTTCGGTGAAATAAAGTACTCTAGTTTATTTTCGGATTTTAATACTAGCGCTGTTATAAAATTATATGAGATGCTTTCCCACCTGGTACACAAGCTCTACATGCGGACTAAGGATGTTGCAAAAAGTCGCGGTTATAAGTATGTTTGGGCGCGTGAGGGTGAGATTTTCGTGTGTAGGGACGATAAGTCAGATATTATTGCTGTTGCCTCGGATTCGGACCTAAAATTGTTAAGTTGACTGCATGGCGGACCTTCCTTGGCACCCCGTGTTGCGTGCGCCACTAGCTTGCGTATTGGACATGTAAATGCTAACTCCCTGGGGGCACATGTGGATGACATTAGAGGGCTGATTAATAAGTTAGATCTTGATGTGTTGGCTATATCCAAGTCGTGGCTTACCCTGGCACGCGACACGTCATTATATTTAATTCCATCGTATCGCCTATTGCGTAATGACCGAATAATAGTTGAATTGGAGAGTCGATTATAAATGTTGAGATAAGTTTTGAGGCATATATACATATTTATGTCATATACAGGCATATTTACGAGACACACAATTAATCTATATTATATGGATTATAACTGAAATTGCATTTTATAGATCATTCAAATAGCTAATATATAAGGAAGGAACAGTCATTGTGTATACTCATGTTAGAATTTATATGTATATATATTTGTAAATTTATGTATTTTTTCATTGCCACACGGTTTATTAAACCTTGGAATTAATAAAATTGTTTTCATCATCATCTCTCTCTCTCGCTCTCTCTCTCTCTCTCTCTCTCTCTCTCTCTCTCTCATAAAACACCTGGATGTCAGTTATGACGTGATAATCACCTAACGACCTTACGTCAAGACGGGCCATTTTCTAGCGTCCTTGGTTCTCTCGTTTCCCATTGCTTAAATTGTTGCTGGTCCTCTCTTCCTTCTGGGCGTACGTTGATGTACTTTCTGGTACTAGAGATGCCTTTAGATGCAGGAGGCAGCAGATAAGCATGGAGAAAATGATGGAGTCCTAAAATAATAGCCACAAGTTGAGAGGTTGTTGTACATGCACTCTTGCTTATACAATATATACTACTTCTGATTTGCCCTTGCGCCTAGCCTATTGTACCATTCGTTAATATGCTCATACAATTCTTGTACACGTCCCTACGCTATTATTTGATGCTATTTTAAAAACTGCATGAGTACAACACTATTAAATAGTTCAACTTAGTTTTATCAATTATAGGCTCTATTCGCTATATATTTAACATTTTGTGTTACATCTATGTACATTTTTTAACAATTGTATACATTTTTCAACACGCATCTTCAACTACGCACTTTATGTATTTATTACTTCTCTTCTCCTTTTTATTGGCTACTGGCACCATCAGGGACTTAGTTGTTGCTTCTCTCTCTCTCAAACATAAATTAGTCACCATACTAAGTCCACACGCAGTAGCATTAAAATTAACGCTACGTGTATTATAACTAACACGGATTCTGGCACTCAAGGCTCACAGGATGAAAAATGACTCCATCAAATTTTTGACGAAACTCTTATTACGCAGGAGAATTTAAGAAGTTTTCATTTTCTTGCGAATACTTCAAAAGCTTATGAAAAAAAAAATTTCTCAAAAATTAAAGTATGTGACATTAAAATATGATGAAGTAAAATAAAGTAATTAGATCAGTGCAAGTAATTGGATTTTTTGACATTTTTCCATCTATTACGAAATTGCCAAGGCAACTCAAATTCTTCAGTTAAAACTACGTTTCGTAGAAAAATTGTCATACGTAGCAATTGAAAAAAAGTACCACATCGATCAGGACTTGAACCTAGAACTCATTTCTTGCTGAGAAAGTGCGTTACCAATTTCGCCATCAAGGTCTCGACAACTACTCTTCTCAATTACTACATTTTATACTTTTGGCAATTTTTTAGTTGACGCCAACTCATGGTATATAAAAATATTAGAAATTATTCTAATTTTATCGATGGGTAAGTATTAATACGAGTAATGGAATTTATCGCCATTTTCCCATATAGTACGAGATTTCCAAGGCAACTCAAATTTTTCAGTAAAAAATACGTTTCGTCAAAAACCTGTCATACGTAGCAATTGAAAAATAGTGTCACCTTGACCAGGACTTGAACCTGGAACTTTTTTTTTTGTCAACAAAGCGCATTATAAATTTCACCAAATTCTTCGAAAATGTAGAAATTAAGTAGAGGAATCTTTGAGACCTCGATGGTACAATTAGTAACGCACTTTCCTGGCAAAAAATTATTTCAGGTTTAAGTCCTGGTAGAGGTGGCACCTATTTTCAATTGCTACGTATGACAATTTTTCTATGAAACGTAGTTTAAACTAAAGAATTTGAGTTGCCTTGGCAATCTCATACTAGATGGGCAAATGTCGATAACTTCAATTACTTGCATTAATACTTACCCATCGATAAAATTAGATCAATTCCCAATATTCTTATATACCATATAAGATGGTGTCGACTGAAAAGTTGCGAAAGTACAAAATGTAGCAATTGAGAAGAGGAGTCGCCAAGACCTCGATGGCAAAATTGGTAACGCGCTTTCTCGGCAAGATAGGAGTTCTAGGGTCAAGTCCTGGTTGAGATGACACTTCTTTGCAATTGCTACGTATGACAATTTTTCTACAAAACGTAGTTTTAACTCAAAAGTTTGAGTTGCCTTGGCAATTTCGTACTAGATAGGAAAACGTCGATAAATTTAATTACTCGAATTAATACTTACCCATCGATAAAATTAGATTAATTTTCATTATTTTTATATTCCATAACTAGATCAGTGTTCACCATTATTAATACAGAAAAAAGTGATCTATTGTATGACTTATTACAAAATGGACTAAGCATGATGGGACGATCCTTATAAGGTAGTTGATTGCCTTCGATTGCTAGCTACAGAGCAATGAACTGGTAATCTTAGTGACATCAATAAAATTATCGAGAAGTTGTGAAAAGTTTGCATTGTATATTAAGCTGACACCTAATTTTGACCTCAGTATCAATATGAGCATTGATGCTTTCAAATATAAGTTAGATAGCATTGAGGATGGTAGGAGTACTTGAGGCCTTCCAGGTATTGGTTACATCCTTACGTATGATGATCGATGTGATATATACATAGAATAAGTGGTTAGGAAATGGTACGAAACCCTAAACAGCCTAAAGATGCAGTTTATTATGCTTATTGAATAAAAACCTTAATATTTTTCATAGAAAAATCGGTAGCATTCGACTTTTTACTAATAAATTATAAAAAGAATTTTCTTACACTCAGGCTTTGACAACAACTGTTAATCTGAAAACTTTAACCATGGAGGGGGTTGTTGATGAACCTTACAATCTTATACGAAGTTATTACCTTTGCTGAAAATTAAAGTAGCGTCATCGATATTCTTGTCAAGTGTTCATAGGTTATTTACGTAAAAAACAAAACTGGTGAAAGTGTAATGAAGACCTTAAAATTCTCATTAATAAAAAGAAGAGTACAAAAAAATGTACAAATCAATCACAGTAAAGAATTTAATAATTTAAATTTTTGTTGTCTTATGGAAAAATATGGGATAAACTTGTACTCTTCATGCATAATCTCGAAGCTTCTATATGCTAACGACTTCATTGGACTCTAAAACATGCTTCAGGCAAACAATTTTCTTTACAAGGCAACTAAAAGTGGCTCGACATTTCACTGCTGCTAATAACTTTCTGCAATAATCAATAATATAGAACGGTTGGTAAAAAGACAATAGATCTTTCAGTCATCTCATACTCGTTCTCACTGTTCCTTTAGTGATCCTACAGAATGTGATTAGAATAGGTTTCGCCATGTTGACCCAAAAAATGAAGCGCACTATATAAATATATTTCGAACCTCTTCCCCATATGTAGTACTACTGAAGTATATAACAAGTTATATATACCGTGGTCTCTTGGGCTTTTTCTACAATTAATCTTATCTTTTTTAGATTAACATGGCGGCAGTCAATATAAAACGCGAACATGTATTCTGATAACTTCTTGTAGGATCAGTAGACCATTTGTGCTTGTCCAGGTTGAATATACACCCAGGGTGGTATGGCATAAATTTTTTAGCTTTACTTCTAGCTTTACAGTGAATCTTGTTCAACGCTCACCTCGTTAACATCTGTCTTTTAATTATATTTTTTATAGTCCAATGGGTCATGGGCTGCAGGTTATTTGCTATTTATCTACAAAACGTGGTTAAAGGCAGGTTCTTATAAGTTGAGCGCTGTAATAGTATGACAAGCTGGACAAGAAAGATATACAAAACCACTCTAGGTGCGAGTTTTATTATTCATTAACAAGTGTGCAGTAATTGCTAAAAAAATTATGAGTAACAATACTAATAAAGAATAAATGACAAGTAAATAACGCCAAAATCATTCTTGTTGTCTCAAGGCTACCACGCTCTACCCTGAATTTTATTGTTTCTCCTAAACCATCCTATGGGCTTTTGCCATGGACAGTTAAAAAAAATACCATTCTGCATTAATGCCGTAATCTTTACAGTGTTATGCCAAGTTAATAACATTTTTGTAGTTCTTATACTGTTGAGGCGTTACATCAGTAAAATAATAATTATTAAATACTCTATCAAATTTACTTTTCAAACACTTTATTAAGATTTGATAAGCATGTACCGAGATATCATCGTAATGCAAACAATCAGATACTACGACTGAACTATTGTGATCTGTTGGTTCCTTACATTTAAAATGTATGGCTGTATTATAAATAATAGCTTAGTTGTTGTTCTAGTGGAATCCTGAAGTAGCATTTTGTACGCATATTTTTTAGCAAAATTAGCAAGGATAATAAATTTTCTACGTTTTAATTTTTGTTTTAACTAACGATTAAATTCTAACTGTTTTGCAATGGTGAAAGCATGTGAATGCACCTCCTGAACTTCGTCACAAAAGCAGCGTATAAATTCATCCGAATTTTTCACAAATATTTTCAGGGTAGCTGTTGGCTGCAGTACGCACTGCATGTAAGTAATTTCATTCGTTCTCTTTTCAAAAACTCTTTTTGGAAAATTCTCAAACTTGTTTGTTTTTGGACATTAACTGCAATTTACGAAGTAACACCGTTCATTTGGGTTGTTACAAAAATTAATTTTCAAACTATTGTAACGTTGGCACAATTAATTATTTATTCAAGCCTAAGGCTGTGCGTAGTACCTCAGAACTCATGCTGGGCGTGTAGGTGGGACGAGGGGCTAGATGATAGTTGAATTACGAGATAGAATATTTAAAAAAGGGGTACGACTTTTTTAGAGTCAAGGGAATTGAGTTGACGACTCGAAGTGGTTGTTCTGCAGTAGTCTAACGCGCTTACTCATGGCGCGCCTAAGGCGTATCAATGTTACCCGGAACGGCAAAGAAAAGATATCTCGTTTGTGATCTAGAAATTACCAGTACCGTTATGAGTACAGGTGTAGTTCTAGAGGTTATGCAAAAGGAGAAAATTGTCGTTTAATTCGCGACCAGTCTAGAATCCACCAATACTGCCACGAGAAATGGTATTCGTTCTAGATTTTACGTATAGATCAATCAATTATTTACGTCCTAGGGTTCTGAGGGCACCAATATACATATATATATTTATGATACTGTTGCAAATAATGGTGTATACGTTTGACTCTATGCCCGTATTGGAAAGAAAAGAAGAAATTGAAAAAATTCTGTAAATTTTTAACTCTTACTTTTATTTTAAAAGAAAAGACTTACACACGTGGCGAACCAGCGCGAGATGCCCGACACCAAAAATAAAACCGCGTTCGTGGAAGACCAAATGATAACTGAAATGGACTCTAGCTATCCAGTCAAGTGTTTAAAAGTGAAAACAAAAACTGTATTCTTTGGGGCCTCCAGGCCTTTTTATAAGGAGTAGTGGACGTTGGTCACGCGCTGGCTCGAAAATGACGCAGGAAAACTTGCCGGGGGGAAATCTTGAAGAAAAGACAATAGCCAAAAATCTAATTGACTAGAACTGCTCTTGTTAAGCCACTCAGACTTTAGCTCTTCCCACATCTTGCTCACTCTTCTTCGTGCGTCAATAGAAGGGAAAGTGATTCACGTGCTGATGCGTTTCCTTTCTCCTTTATATCGAAATGTTACAAATTTTCGTTGGGGCTTAATATTAAGATTGTAATATAATATTATTAATCTTCACTTATGCTAAACACTGTTCGTTTATTTAATCAAACTTATTACTAAAAGAGCGGTGAAAATCGCTTAATATTTCGTTTAAGTTTTGATTGAATGATCGTTCGGTGCGTAGTGATATTAACAATAGTTGTAGTAGTAGTAACGTTTAAAAAGAAATAAATATAATAGTTGCTAGATTTGCCGTATCCATTAATTAGACTAATTCATGGTTATAAGAGATTAATAACCAACGATAAAAATAAGGTATAAGCGTTAGAAAAAAGTAACGATGAAAAAAGGGTTACTTGGTAAAACATGCGCCTGCGAACATGAATGTTAAAAATCGGATAATTCTTTGAAAGTTCATAAAGTTGCTTTGCAAGGTTTATCGTAATAATACTTCCACTGGTTACGTATTGTTGATGCTAACCAAGGGTGTAGCATGTATGGGTTGTTTGTAACTATACGTAACAATTCTAGCATTTAACATAATTATCGCTTAATCTTAATCTATATGTAATAAATTTGAGTTATTCTAGTATTTAGCATTACGTTATTTAATCTTCATCTATGCATTTAAAAGTTATTCTAGTATTTAATGTTACACCTCAGTTCAGGTCTTTCGAATCAAACTTTTGCATTTATTGGTTTTTGTAGTTATTTGAGTTCTATGCATTGAAAAGTATTTCGTTTGCTTTTTATTTCCTGTCAGCATAGGCCATCATGCATGTGCATGATAATTCATAGTAATAAATAAACTGTATATTTAAAAATATTCTTAGAAAACAAAATGTTTTTCAAAACAACAGACAATTGATGTTAAAATTTTTTTTTAATTTTTATATATATCAAGTAATTGTAATAAAATTGCAGTGAACCAAAAATATACGTAAGATTGTATAAATAAAGAATCACAATAACTCATTTCTTACGTACCCCGTTTGCTACTCAAAACATATAAAATCTCTTTTTCCGCTACTACTTGTCTCGATTGAATAGTTTTTGTATAAGAAACATCAGAATGACATTTAATCGTTGAATAAGTTAAGTTGCTTGGCAAAAGACCAAGTATTCTGTATTTCTGTTTGCTAGAGCATGATTTATCATGGTACATAAATTTGATATGATTCATAAACTGTAAGGCATTAGTTACTAGATTTAAAGGTTCTGATAATTCAGGATTCTCTATACTTTCTTCTGTAAAATTATCGATGGTATTTTTCGACACTAAATTCCCAGTATTAGTTTGAGAAGTTAGTAGATGCAGTAACAACGTCTATAATATACTTATACGATAAATAAATTTTCTTATAAGTGTAAATACAACTTTAACTCTTCTGAAAAATCTCACCTGAAATCTCACTTGTAATTTTCCAAGAAAAGTTTTTTTGCAAGAAATTTAGTAAAAGTACATTCAGCATTACAAAACTATTCATCAATTTAATTCTGATATCAGTAATATGAACACAAATTAAATATTCTTAAGCAGCTATGAATTAAGGTGTTATACAATATTATTTCAATTTATATGATCTTACAGTGTTGCTTCAGCTCAATTCATAATAACATTAAATTAATATTAAATTTTACGGTTTATATAATGTGCAGTTTAATAAGCTACTAAATAATAAATATAAAAGCTTAGTTAACAATATCTAAATTATGAAAAAAAATGTATAAACTTTTAATTAGTTAAAATTGTGTAGATATGCAGAAGTGATGCTCCACCCTTAAATGTGTCTTAAAATTTTTTTAGGATAAAGAATGATCCCCTTTTATAAAAAATAACATTTTGAATGCAGGAAAGGACATTTTTAAGTTTATCTACCTTTATTTATTCTAATTTCAAGATTTTTTAAATAACTTTATTTACTTTTATTCACCTTTATTTTATACGTTTTGTCATGATTTCTAAATAATTTGCCTACGTTTCCATAAGCCATGCAGGGCTGGACCAAAGACTAATAATCTCAATGCTGCGTAGTGTATATGTACATATGTGCATAGATCGGTCCCGTTCGTGTCCTGGCACATGCGCACATAAGTAATACATAATTTAGTAGCGAAAAATTACTGTTATGCTAAATAATACCCATTATAACATGCTTCCCCTTTCTTTAATTCCTTAGTTCTACATTACACAATCTTGTAATAGTAAAAAAAAGGTTTCTTGAGCCATTTCAAGGTGGAGCTCCGCTACTACCTGTTTATACTACATTAAAACTTTCGCAAATTTTTTTTTAAATTGTTTGAATTTTTAAATACTAGAACATAAAAATATTCACCAACCATTCCAAAGTATGTTACAAAACGTTATTTATTCGTTAAATCGTACAGCTGATCATAATTGCTATTAATAAACTGCATAAAGTGATGTTTATCACAAAGGTAGTTATAATATTTTTTGAAACTTATTTTCAATCTAATTTTTCTACACTAAAAATATGAATTTAACGATTAACTAAATTGTTTAAGTTGAAAATATATATTATTTTAAGCCTTATCATAAATTATTCAGTTTTGCATTCAATTACACACTGATATATTTTACATATTACACATGTACAAAAATAAAATTACCTTGTTCCACCTCAGACGAAGAAGCAACATTCTGACAATTCTTTGTTACTTATAACCCTAATTTCCTTTCGACATACTTAAATTAGAAAATACTTTTTTGGCAGTTTTTGAAGACTTACGCAAGCTCTTTTGTTTCGCATAAAAATTCATTTGAAGTAGATTGCAACATCTATAATAACACACTTTTGCTGTACAGCTTGACGTTATCGTACGTTATTATCCGAAGCACTAACTTGTACTTGAAAGTCAAGAAACTTTAAAAATTATTCTTGCGTATGCGTCGCAAAAGGAGTTTTATAAAATCATTCCTGTGCACAAAGAAAGAAAGTAAAACTACGGCAACAACACGAAAGAAGTATGAGTAAACCATTTATAAATAGAACATATCTTTCAAAATACTAGGCGCACGTGAGCGTCATCGCCATCGTTTCAGAATGTTCCCAAACACGAGATGGTGGTACACTCAATTGAAATGTAGTACTCCATCGTCAATGTAGTATACGTATAGAAAGTGTATTACACTACACGGATAATAAAGACTTGATTATACATTACCTAAAAAAATCATTGATTTAAAAACCCATATCCCTAGCTTTTTATTACAGTTACCCAGTTAGCAGCGAGCTTATTACACAGCAAATAAATAAATCATGTTTTAGTTAAATGAATTATACATTTAATAACAATATAACCTTTTTTCTGGAATTTCTTGAGTTTTCACTATAAAAATGACAACAATTATGACAGATTTATTCGTCTAGTATGCCTAAATTATCCGAAACATTTGTTCTGAATACACTTATTAAAATAAAATAAGATCAATAAGCGCTTTTTTGAAAGCGTCTGCTTTATTGATTAATTTAAAAAATCATCAACTTAAAACTTAACGAGTGATGACATGATATTATATAACTTAAGAAATTCGAAAATTTTTTAAATATTGGTCGCCATATTGGATCCTCCATTTGTAAGTTTAAAAGTCTTATTTTGGATTTGTTATCAGTAACCACAATAACATCGATGTAATGATTATGTAAGTGTTTTTGATTTTTTTTGCTTACGTAGTGGAGACACAATTGAAAATTAGTTCTTTTAAGTATTTTTTTGTACTAGGTGAGATTATCAAGGACATTTTAAAAATACTATTTCAACGAAAAATTGTACGTGTTATTTGATGGTATTCTTTAATTCTGAAATTCTAAAACTTGAAGCCTGTTTGTCACCATATGTGATCCACTATTTAGAACTCTCAAAATCTGACTTTGGATTCGTAATTAATTACCCTAAAAACCATTAGGATGTATGATAATTTTCTGTTAAACAATTTGTTATACTAAGATATAGCAGTCAATCCGTAGATTTTAACGTTTGGACCCTATTTTGGGCCTGTTCAAAGTCAGTTCTTATCATTAACTGAATATGAAATTAATGTAGATAAAAAAATAAAAATTAAAAAAAAAATTTTATTATGGCGAACTTTATGAATATTGAGATTTGAGCTTCCAATTCCGAAAATAAGGGTAAAAACCATGCTCAGCAACATTAAAAGTATTATTACCGTATTATACGACAAAAATACTTACAAAACACTATTTTTGAGAACTTTATGAATTTGCACCAATGTACCCAAAAAATCGCAATTTTAGATTCCAAATAAGATTTCGAAATTTGTGACTATTACATCCGGTAACAGTGTGGGTTAAAATATCTGGAAACTACGTGTAAAGTTTTCTTGACAAGCACTATCATTCCCCACATGCTTCGAAAACAAAATTTTGTGTCACTTCACGTTCACACAAAATGGCCCGTGTTCTTATATCTATACGTATATCTTTCTATATTATACAATTATTTCAAGAGAACTCAGCCCCCTTCATTCCCCTTTATGACCCACCTATCCCCCTCAAAACAACTTGTTGTTTGTTTGCTTGCTAATTTTTATATTTTTTTACGTCTTCCTCAATCTTCTGCCACCCCCCCCCCTCCTTGATCCCCCATCTGTTTCCCATTCGTCTCTCACGTTGTTGATAAAAACCTTTAGTAAATTCAATGATTTGTGTAATGATACTAGACTTCGTATAACTAAATTATTTAAATATAATTTAAAAGCAGGAATAATTACGGGTAAAAATTTAGTAATACAGTTTTCATACCAACAATCCCTTTTAATACTGGTAATAATTTATCGTTACTGTTTATTACGGTATTTCTGTGTTCAGTGTTATTTTTGGTATGAATACTTTATATCCAACTTTTTACTTATGCATACGAAAGCGCGCTGCAGTAGCTTTAGCTCTATATATCTATATACACTGCTTCTCTTCATACTGCTGGTTCGTGGTAAAAATCGTAACGTACAATATATACACACGTACATAGTTTTAATTGACGTAATCAATTATAACAATAATAAAAATTTAAGAAATAAATCATAGTAGACTTTAACTAATAAAAACAATAAGAACGTGTTTTTTTACAAAAATTTTTATTTTATTTATTTTTTCACTCCGCTCAGATGACAAATAGATGCACTTTATACATACGAATAATTATTACCCATTCCATTTATAAAACAAAGACTACGATGCGAAACCAATTCATTTCAAGTGTGTTTCAATTTATTTGTAAGCATAAAATTCTTGGTACGCTAAGTTCTTTTTTGTTAGCTTTTATAAAAAACTATGTGTAAAATGTTAATTCATATGTACTATTTGTTATACTATTTTAAATATGTGTTAATAATAACAATAGATACATAAATTTAAATAACATTTATTTTATCATTAAAACAAACCGTTTATGTTTCGCATTAAGATGACTCATTTTATGAGTCAACTTATAAAGCCCTATTAAATCACGAAGACTTTGGTCTATTCCTATTGTGTTTGAGATTAATGTTGAAATTGGTACAGTAGATGAGTAGAATATACATTCATGGAATGTATTATTATGTAATAAATTTTGTGTATACGTATAAGAATATTGTAATTGTGTTATTATTAGATACACTATAACTTATACTAAAAAATTTTTTTCCAAACTATATTTTCAGTATCTAAAATGTTTTCTATATCGATTCAAACAAAAGTTCTATTTTTATTTTTGCATCTCGATAAAGCCACGTATAATTGACTATGAAAAAATAAAGATTTTTTCTAGAATAATCCCACATTATCAAAACTTTGACATTGAGACTTAGTTATAGTCATAGTCAATACTATAACTAATAGGAATTGTTTTCTGTATGATATAAAAGGTAATGATAAACTATTTTTGGTATTTATCATAATTTTTGGAATAAAAACCTTATCACCAACTTTTTCTGCCGTAACTTTTTCGCCTTTTACGTTATACTTCACCAATTTAGTAATTCGCAATCATGTACCGTTACATTATCCGTCTAATATAAATAAGACAATCAATAAAGCAAATTTGAAAAAACTTTTCTAAAGGTACTGCTTCGAATGATATACCGAATATAACTGTTAGATTATTTCACACAAAATTGAAATTAATTTTAGACGATGTAACTAAACCCAATATTTTCGAAAAAGTTATTGCTTACGCTTATACCATTAAATTCCAAAAAAGCAAATTACCTTATTCTCATATTATTGTAATATAGCATCTAAATAATTAATTATTTACTACTATAGACGTAGATAAACGTATTTTAGCGGAAATTTTACTTGATTCACAAATAAAAATATTAGTTATTAAACACATATTTCGTGGACCTCATGATAAAGATAGTCCATATCTTACCAGTCATCAAAAAAATTTGTACAAAAAAGTTTCTGAAAAAGCTCACTAAATAACAGTTCTTACAAAAATGGATACCTAAATTACAAAAGAAGTGACAATAGAAAAAATTTCAGTTGATAATTCAATGGAAGTACCATACAGTTTATTGTTATCAACGAAATATAATTGCCACATAAATGTTGAGTATTGTGCATCTATCTAAAGTATAACGTATATTTTTTATTATGTTTATAAAGGAGAAGATTGTGCATAACGTAAAAAAACGAAAACAAATACTTGTGATAAAAAAGACGATGTAGAAATTTACAATAATGTTACGTCCGAACTTATATAAGTGAAGGGTGGAACTCGCAGATTCGTTCTATAAACAAATAAATTTAATTTTTGTTCGTCAGGAACCAGCCATTGGCCCAAAGGCCTCATTTACTTTTACTTACAGTATACTTTTCTTCAAAATCGTTGACTTGGCGTTGTGGTGTTAGGTTTCACCAAGCGATATGTATAGAGTGATGTACGCTGAGCTGGCTTTGACTTACTGTTAGAGTTTATGTCTTATGTCATACGGTAGTAGCGTATCTTATTCGTCTTTTTATCTCACGTCCTTATAAAGGTCTTTGTCATACAATATCCATTTTATTTTTCTCGATGTTCAGTTTATTCGTTAAGGTAAGAATTAGATGTCAATCAATTGGAATTATTAAATCTTGAAATGCTTCATATAATCTAGTAATTGGGTTGTTTTTGAATTAAGAAAATTTAATAAATAACTCAGTGATGTCTTATTTGATGATTTAATAAATTTATAAAATCCAGAAATAGTTAATTTCCAAGTAGTATGAATAATAAAGTCTTGAATTCACATTTACAATGTTATACAATTTATACTTTCCTTAACTTAACTAACTTCTATGATTGTTGGTTATCCGCTGCTTGCTTGATGCAGTCGCAAGATCTTACAAGGTTGACCGCAACGATGTTCCTGATCCTACATGAGAGCACTCGTGGCGATGACAATAATTAGGTTTCTACTTTTAAGCCACACACCTTAGCCATAGAACTAAGTCTTACATTTGCTTGAAATGCATGCTTTTAACAGGTAGCTTAATCACCGAACTAAGTCTTACATACGCTTAAAAGACGCAACAGAACTCACTCTCCAACCTTTACAGTTACTTTGGAGCACTTGATGAAAGTAAAAAGGCGAATATTGTTATGTGCGAGGAGTTTGTATACTCTTGCGTTTAAGGAGGATGTGTCAAATTTGGAATCCGAACGACCAATCAGAGCTTAACCTTATTACCCTCGGCTGACACGAGCACAGTCGTGGTGCAACAATTTCACAGTAATTGATGGTCAAAACTGCTGATTTCTTGGATGTTATATTAAGTACAAGTTGCTGTCAAAATTATGTGTAATATTTTTTGTGTACATCCACAGTAAAGAATGTTGATATTATTGATTCATCACATTATTCGGTATACTAATGCAAATTAATTTTGTAAGATGAGCGTATTACAAAATTGTTTGAGGTTGCACGCGTTGATCGAGTTTTGCGAGGGTAGCTGTTTCAAAAGAAGTAAGTCATATGTCACGCGATTGCAAAAACAGGAATACTGCTCGATGGTTCGAGATCGCTGAGCTATTGCTTTTTATAATTAAAAAACATAACTCTGTCTTTTGAAGTAATAAAAATTGAGTACATGACATGGGATGTCATAATAAAATATCAGAATATGTAGATGGCTTTTATTTTAGCCTCATGTAAGTAGAACGGCAATTGAAAGAGTTTCGTCTGTGTGGACGTAGTCATTTTGTATTTAATTTATCAGTAGATATTAAAAATATACAGAAAATAATTTTTCAAGGAAATGATACGTTTCAAGCTATAGAAAACTCTAAAACAGCATTAACGGCTTAAGTTGAATAAAATAGATAGTTTCGCAAGAAATTATATACGTCAATATTCTAGAACATTATTGTTTCAATTCGACAGTAAAAACTTGCGTTAGAAAAGAAAGAGTTAGACATAATTTAATAATAGAATGACTAAATATAGTGTCACCTAAGGACTCTAAGTGTTTTTTTTTAAATTAATTTCAAATCGGAAGAGTGGAGTTGAATCTTTTATTACTTTGAAAACAGTTGATAACATACATTACAGTACATTTAAATATATTTCTATTGCTTAAGGTTAGGTTAAAGACGACTCTTAAATATATAAAATATTTAAAGAAGCTTGTAACGTTATGCTGCCATATTGACTGAGAAAACTTTTCGCATGGTTTTTAATATCTGAAGACGTTTATGGTAAGTCTATTTTGGAATCACTCCAAACAATTTTTATTAAAGATTTAAAAGACGATAAACAAAATAATGCCTTATTACATTCAAATAAAATCTTCAAATTTGATGGAAATGTATGTAAAGATTATGGATTACCAAAACCAAATGAAACAGTGAAATCTAAAAATATTGAGAACAATACAACTGTAGTTGATTTAGAAACAGATTTTAAGGATTAATTTGCTAACCTCAATTGTGATCAAGAAATAATTTTTAATAGAAATATTAACAGTGTCACAAAATTTTATTTCATTGATGGTCCAGGAGGTTCTGGAAAAATATTTTTATACGAAACATTAATTGTTTTTTTTTGTTTGGACGAGAATTGCTTTAAATTTATTAACTAAAGGAATGACAAGTCATAGAACATTTTGATGACCATTAGATGTTAACAGAATTGCAAGTTTTTTCTTAGAACACTAAGCTGATTTTTAAAAAATTACGAGAAGCAAATGTTATTTTTTGAGACGAAGCTGTAATGATCCCTCAAAAGCTTAGGAATAGTAGATAAGACTTAGAAAAATTTATTTGACAGTAATATTTCATTTGGTGGAAAATTGTTTACTTTACGAGGTAATTTCAGACAAAGTGATAAAGCATGGGTGTAAAAGTTATATAAAGAGTTAGTCTATAAGATATTCATTTCCATAGAAACACTGTAAAATTATAAAATTGAAAAGTAATATGCTGGGTACAGATTCAAAATTTTTAATTTTGTTAATGGACATTGGAAATGGAACAATAAAGTCTCTCAAAATTCCACAAGGGAGGGGGAAACTCACTGTGTTTCTAAAAAAATTTATATAGATGGTATAAATAGCTGCCTAAACAAAGTAATTCCAACAACTCATAACAAATTGACGTACATTCAAAATAGTAAGATTTTGATTTTTATTAAAGGAAATATATCCTACTAATATATAAAGCAAGAAAACTACTGAACCGAGTTTGCTAAAATTTTGCATAATGATTCTTAACACTTTGTAGATGGTTTTAGTATAGTTTTTATCTTGAAAAATTTAATAACAATAGCAATAAGTAAACTCAAAGTTTTGCAAAAATACGCCAGCTTTTCACAATAGTTCAGTAGGATGTACTTTGTGGCGTCAACATAAGATCGAAGTTACCTGCAACATAATTTAATAAGTATGGTTATAATAGGCTGGAGCGTTTTGGAAATTTCTGCCGTCGTTCACTGGCAAGTCACCGAGCTGCATCGATAATGTAGATGATAGTCGTGCAGCTAGGTATCCCGGTTACTGACAACGCTCTCCTCCAATGGGCAAGTGACCTAGGTTTATTTTTCACCCTGAACCACCAGGATTGACGAGTGCCACCAATAAAAAATTTATTCTTACCGATAACGTCTTCGGTGGAATACTAGGAAACGTGTTTAGCCCGAGCGCAACCTGCTCCAACACTTTAGAGTTATGTGGCCGTACCATAATATAGCCTGGTAAATTTTTTACTACAAATGAAAGCCAGGGAAGACAGCCCTGAAGAGTACGGACAGCCATAACGGCCAAGTTCTTAGTGGTCGTTCCAACGGAATACCTACAGAGTAGGTATTCTCCAGGGCCACTTTCCCGACTAACTATGAGCGGTCGGTTATCCGGGAAACGACCTGAATATGAGATATTCTTTGGTCAGCGGCGTACCTTTCTCATGTACGGTTTTCGTACACAGAGACTCCGAGGGTAAGAGTCAAGCTACCAGCAGCTGGCTCTCCATCATCAAGAATAATAATAAGGAATAACTGGAAATTCTACCACTGGCCCTTTTCAGGGCCAATATAAGTATTTACGTTCCTTACTTAACCATTAATCTCATCAGTTCTTTTAAGGGCCACCTAAGTTTAAACTACCTTGCCATCAAATACACTCTTACTACCATTTCCGAAAACATTATTTGTCGGCTAAAAGACTATGTAAAGCTGGCCACTATTAACAAAGTCAGTCATAAACTGGCATACGTTACGAGCGGAGTTGTTTGTTGCAAGGCTGGGAACCCCAGTGATGACCCTATATTACCCCCTTGACTCTAAGCATTCAACCAGGAATCACCGATCCTCTCTAAGGTCTGCGCTGGGCAAACCTAACAGCTATGAGGGAAAAAAAACTTGAGCCAACGGGAGTATACAACGGGCAAGCATGACGAACCAATCTCTCCACCTTAGATCATCAAAATAACTGAGTCTGCAAAAAAAAGATGCTTTAGACACCAACATCTTTGACGTTATATCAGGAGACGTTGGGAAAGAGCACTACAACTTATCTAAAGCTTTGGACTTTATAATTTTTTTTCTTGATTAGTCTGGGGCTTCAACAGCATGCTATTGAATATCACCCTGAGGTATTCAGGCAGTCACAATTGCTGTAAGCTTTAATCAAGAAAGAGTTTACTTACGGAGCTTACTTATCTTTTTTAGGGTAATCGGACGTTGAACTTTCTTGCCAACAAATATATTAGAACTTAACATAGTTGACAGAAAACAGCCTTTAGGGGTTACAAAAGTTTTAAGCATGCCAATAGTGGCAAGAGGGTAAATTAGAAGGAAAACTTTAAATGTATCTAATAAATACAACTTTAGGCGTCAAGAAACTGATGCGGAAAATTTATTGAGATTGGAACAGCAGCGTTCCGAGAGCTTCCGGGTCCGCTGATGGTGTTGCCAGCAAGACCTGCAACTGAACGATCCTTGTGATGGGGCGAGTGTACTTGCTGGTAGCTGTTCTAATGGTGATAATCCTTACGAGGCCGTTAGGCCCAGAGTGCACAGACAAAACGCGTCCCAATGGCCATTGCTCGTCAGCTTGAAGCAGAGTTGGGTCGATGATTACCACCAAATCCCTTACATCTATATTTTGTCTTAGAGACGACCACTTGATTCTCTGACGCAGTATGTTCAGGTATTCCTTGCCTCACTGGTTCCAAAAAAAGTAGGTGGTGATGAGGAGGCGGAAGTGCATCAAAGTATCGACGTTCTCGACATCGCTGGACAGGGGCCCTAAAGGTCGGCAATTCAAGATTCTCTACATAAGTCAGAAAGGTGGCAAACTCTTCATAGACTAGCTACCTTGAGCCAGTGAGATTTATGACGTGCTTCTTGGAGAATTAAGCGCTGGCCTTCCAGATGCCACTGAAATCAGGGGTTTCGTGTGGTATGAAGTACCAAGTTATGCTATCCTATGCTAGATAACCCTCAATCAGTCCCCAATCTAATTCAACATGTTAAGTTGTCGATGGAGCTCTAAATTGGTCCCTTTGCAGTTTGTACCGCTGTCGCTCCACATCTTGACGGGCTTGCCATGAAGTTTAATCAAGGGCTCCCAGGAATCTCTCCATGGTCAGACTAGTGACGTAACCTTTTATCGTAATCACACCTTGGCCTCAGATCTTGAGAATAGAGAATGGGCCACCATAATCCACACCGTGTATGCTGAATGATCAGGACGTATTAATGCAATCAGAAGGCAATTGTCCCATCAGTTGCGTTGAAGGACGGCCCTTTACGTGGAAGATGACTGTGCACCGCTAAACAAAAGCTCGAACTCAAGTGGGGCCTTCTACGATCCAAGTTGATAAAACTGCCAGGCCTGAAGTGCCCCCGAAGTCTGTATGCTGGCTGCAGTCGTGTGCGCAGAAAAGTTGAGGCTGCGTTCGGAAGACGTGAGGTGCGAGGCATCAAAGACCAACCAAAGCTTGGGGCGTTAGAGCTTGGATGTGACCCAGATTTATGCACTTGACCATGAACCATTGGTACTTCCACGCCAGCTTGGAATCCCTTTTCATTTGCCTGTGAATCGCCGATAGCGCCGTTGACATCTGCACGAAGCTTTTTCCAAGGGATGCTAGAACGTCGAGCTTTAGAGCGACGGGATTACGTATCAGGTAGAGGATTCTCTGGAGTACGATTCGTGAGAGATGTATTGGCTTTCTAGATCGGAAGAGGACTGCCTAGGGCAGGGAGGTACTTTCTCCAGGGACCAAAAGCGCTAGACCAAATTTGCGAGTAGCAGGGGTTCTCCTCTATACGTCCGTTCAGTATGGTGCAGTTGGTCAACAGGCCGTTGGTTAGAAAGCTGAACGGCACCAGGCCTATTAGCGCCCAGTCAAAAACGGTGTTCTGCGTGAACAGAGGGTTACGCTTGATTCTGGATCACATTATCTGCCTATACACATCGGCTCCGAGGATAAGGTCTACGCCACTGAGTTCTGCAAAGTTAGGGTTTGCCGTTACCAACCCTTGAATCTCCTCTGCGCTTAGCGGCTTGGCGTTATTGAGGAAGGTGGCGCAATCACGTCGACTGAGCTCATCTCGTAAACATCTAACTTCTATGGCGCTTGGGAGGGAAGACAGATGAAGACAGATCTGTACTTTGTCCTCTTCTTCCATGGCTCGTCGATGTCTTCCTTACAAGCTCGTCAAGTCACTGGGTCCATTGCTTCCGAGACTATGGAGACGAACCAGTTGTTTCACTGCTCTAAGGAACAGCCGAGAGCCCTTAGCTGGGACTGAATGCTTGACGAAGACTCGTTGTGGAACAATTTCAGCAGGGGTAGCTATGTGATTGTGAATGGTATGTGGTTTATAATCAAACCAGGATTTCAACATTGACTAGGTGGTGGCATAGTTTTGGCCAGTTATTTAAAGAGTTTTCAGGGCTCTTTTTTCTTTCTATTGGATATGAACTTTCAGATAGTACAGTTTTTTGACGTTGGTAAGGTGAAGGTCCGCATCCATAATCAAGCAAAATACATCCCTAGGAATGACTCCTGGTCTGCCTGCGATTCGTTAAAGATGGGCAGGGAGGTGGAGGAAAGCTGAGGACCACAGTGCGAGCCCGTCTCCGATGCGGGCCGCTTGCCGTTCGTTGGGAATTTCAGGCGATTTCGTTCGTCAAAGAGTTTGCCTCTAGCTTTGGTATAGCTTTCTTCCCGGCCGAGTATTGATTGGGATTCGAGTACTCAGATTCAGCTGCCTTGGGATCTCCTAGAAGCATCACGTGGTTCTCCGATAATCTGTTCCAGTAATTTTTTACCAAGTCCAACTGGCTGTCAACTAGTCCAACTGTTCAGCTCTCCGGTGGTATACCCAAGATGGTCGTGGCCGTCCACTGAATAATCCTCAGTAAGATCTCTTGCGTTCTCATCAGGCTCAATCAAAAAGATTTGAACCTTGCATGAGTTGAAGTCTTGTGTTGAGAGTCTAACCAGTCCTATCCGGCTGATGCCTTGCCCGCCTTTCTGTATAATGCATCTTACTTTTTTAATACGTACTGACTTTCTGAGTCTTGTGCCTTGGGCCCGAGGCGAGCAAGGACTCGACCTGTTGTCGTTTTCATGTATACAGCGCGAAATTGGAGCGTGAGGCCATCAGTGCTCGTCACATTTGCTATATCGTATTTGTGACAAGAACAAGGTGCTTATCAATTTGTTTAAGATTCCACTTCAGTGCGAAACGAGCTCTGCCCAACGCAGCCCTCTTCCAGAAGTCCAGCATAAGTACGAAACAGGAACAGGCCTGATGCACTTCTCATGTGACCTTGTAGCTCAAGCGCTTAATCCATTTGGAACTCTTTTCAAGCCTTGGGTGGACCAAGATAATCGTCTGGAAGTACATCATGAGCAGAAGTAGGAGGCGGCTCTCCAACCTCTCTTTGTTTGCAGGTACGTAATTGACTTGCTCTCGCATCCTGTAACGCTTGCCGCAAGCCCCGCCTGCTGTTTTTCTGATACTTCCTGGAGTCAAGTTTGACAAATGCTCTGGGTCCACTTCTTGGGAGCTCTCGTGTTGGTCCGTGACGTGTGGTCAGTGGGTTAGCCTTGACTTTCGACCTGATCTCTCGCTGTATCCAGCTTGAAGGACCAACGTCTAAGGAAAACGAAAACACTGACATGAGACCGCAATTTGCACTGAATTAATCGTTTATTGAACTTCTGATTACAAGTTGGCAAGAAAGCTGCCTTATATAGACACACACATGCATTATGGAAGACATTGGCGTGTGCCACGCCAAATAATCATGGATTAAAAAACTTGTTTTAAAAAAATTGTCTTTTCAGTACTTGCAGTCGATGAAATAATGATGGATGCATGTATTTAAATTACATACACGAAAAAATACATTGATTTGATTCTTCGATCATTACATTAAATATAACATAATTTTTTTTAAAACAGATAGAGTACTATAAAAATTGTATAGAAAATATGATATTTTCATATTCATTAAGTACTCATGTAATATCGGTAGCTGTCTTTTCTAAAGATATTTTGTACAGTGAATCATTGGAAGAAATAGTAGAACTGTATTGATAATAATAAATATAGTAGATGCTCAAGCGATGCAGAAGCCAACTGTTTTCAATTTTGTATAATAGATCCATTAATTTTTTGGTTAGTTAGTGTCTATGATAGATTATTTAACTACTATTTAATTTTATATAATAAGTAAATTAATTGTTTAGTAAGTTATCGCTGGTGAAAATAAGACCAACTGCTTTTTAGTTTTATATAATCATTAAATTAATTGTTATGTGAGAAAATGTCAATGATGAGTTTTCCCACTATTCTTGACATTTTTACAGTAATTAAACTAGTTTTTGGGTGAGTAAGAGCAGATGAGTATATCAATTGTTTTTAACTTTTGTATTAACATTTAACTGAGTCTTAAGTAAACAGGTGTGAAGGATAAGGTGCCCAAACATTTTTCACTTTTGTACAATAACTGCATTCATTCATAGCACAGTGAGCAACTAACAGTGATGAGTAGTCTAAGTGTTTGGTAGTTTTGTATAAAAATTCAATTAATTCTTAGGCAATCGAGTGCCGACGATAAGTACCCCAACTTTTATTTCTTTTATTACAATTAATTAATGAATCTTTGGTTGACCAAGCACTGAGAATGACAAATTAATTTTTAGGCAAACAAGCGTCTCACTAGTGATAATGAAGCTAAGATTTTAAAGATTTACACAATAATTGAACAAATTTCTAGGCGAGTAAGCAGCGTCTATGAATACCCCAACTGTTTCATTCAATTCTTGGAAGTCTTCTATTTTAACCACTTATCTTATTAAGGTGTTGCTTAATGTTTTTTATTACCTTTAATTTATTAAAATCAGAATAAGATTTTTATTTTTATGTGAAAGAAAAAAATAGAAAATCGCCAAACTAATCGTATGCAGTACTTAAAAATGACTAAGATTCTTATCGCTGGTGCTTGTTCATCTAAAAAGTGATTCACTTAGCATGTGAAACTAAATAGTGGTTAGCATTTTAATTACTTACTAATTGATTTAATTTTATATCAAAGGGGAAAAAAGCAGTTGGATATATATGACTGGTGCTTGTTTGACCAAGAATCAACTTTATTATCGTAACAAGAGTAAAAAATGTTTGGGCTACTTATTTCTTACGCTTATTCGCCAAAGACTAAATTAAATTATTATTTAAAAGTAAAAAGCCAGAGAAAAAACTGTTTGGAGCTAGCTTGCCTCAAAACTTATTTAATTTTTATTATAGTTTAATGTTATAAGCAAATATAATGAACAGTTAAGCTACTTATCACTATTGCTCACTTATCTAGGAATGTAAATAATTATTATTTAAATTTCAAAAGCAGTTGGGTTAGTAATTTTTGGTGCTCACTTGCTCATGGATTTGTTTATTTATTGTACAAAAATAAAAATCGTTCGGTTTCTTATCGCTGGTACTAGCTCGTTCAAGCAATGATTGAATTATTATTTAAAATTGAATTTAAAAAAAGTAAAACTACACTTTGCTAACACTTGCTTACCTACAAATCAATTTAGTTAAAATATAATAAAGAATCAATTACTATAAAAAAGTAAAAACGAGTTGGACTACTTATCTTAGTCTCTTACTCTACAAAAAATTACGTTAATTATGATACAAAAGTGAAAAACAGTTGGAGTATTCATCGCTAACGCTTACTTGCATAAAAATTGATAAAATTATTTGTTAAATACAAGTGATAGTTTGGCTAATTATTATTGTATATTAAAATGGGATAAGCGGAAAAGACCAATAATAACAACTGCTCTGTATAAAGGTTTAGGGGTGACTGTTTATTTCGTATTAAGATATTTTACAGTGAAGCTATACTAGCATATCAGTAGCGTTGAAGTATATATTATATGGTTTAATCTACATATACTACATCCTTACCCTTTATTAATTTTTTTTACAAAGTATATTGGAAAATCATTAAAAGAATAGGTTTGTATATTACATTATTGTATATTACAAAATTAAGAGGTAAAATTATATTATTCATTGATTTCGCGCTAATATTATATCGTTCTACAGGCTTTTTTAAACGTGTTGACCTTCATACACTCTTTTCATTACCTGTTATTTTACAATTACGATTAAGTTGACGCCAGTGCTTTATTTGTTCATAATGTTGCTTATTCTCTGCACCCTCCTAGTATTTAAATTAACTAAATAACTGCTTTGAGAGATTTTACGTACTACGACAGCTTTTGACATTTTTGATTGATTTTTCAAAAAATTTATTGCCATTAGCAGATCTCCTGTATTGAACTCATCATTTCTTTTTCCTACGAAATTTTTCATTTGTTCATCTAGTGTATTTTCAACTATTTTCCTACTGTCAGCACAAAGTATTTGCAAAGGTGCTCCTAATTCTGGATTATAGAATAATTTGCTGGCGTTTTGTTTGTTGTAATACGTTTTGATGTTCTATAATCAAATACAAATTTTTTTATAGCTTTTTGTACGCTTACACTCTGACTTTCGACTATAGCCTTAAATTTTTTTTTAAGTCTCAACAGAACCGTCTACAGCTTTATTAGTTACCAGATAATTTGGAACTGAATAATTGTGCTTTATACCTAACTTTTCAAAATAAGCTTGGCACTCTGCTCTTATAAATTAAGTCCCTTAGTTGGTTATAACATGTAAAGGTCATCTATATTGCGTCAAAATTTTACTAAAAATATTAATTGTGTACTTGGCTGACATATTTTTCAATATTAATTTCAGGCCACTTCGAGTATTCATCATTTAATAAAAAATACGTAGATTTTAAGTACGGTCCTGCAAAATCTGCATGTTCTTTATGCCTAGGTCCGTTGGGGCATAGCCAAGGCGATAACTTCATTTTAATTGGAGTACCATTTACTACCACACAAAACTTGTAATATTTTGCATTTTCTTGTAATTGTTTCTCAATACTTGGCCACCCCACACAACCGGCTTGCCATATGCTTTATTCCTATAATTCTGGAATAACTTTCATGCAGTTTTTTTATATTTAATTTTTGTAGTTCTAGCGGGACAGTTACGCGTTAATCCCACATTAAACACTCTTTTTTAATCATAATTTAGTCTTTTCTGAACTCAGACGCCTTTAATTCATTGGATAGTATTTCCACTGACACTCTGGCCACCCATGTATTGCCATCCGTTTAACAATAAATAAATTGTTATCCTTAGCCGTTTCTTTCGTAATCGCCTTATAAGCTAAGCATACAATTTTACTCTCTACAACATCGGGTAAATTTGTGTATTTTATTTCTATATTTAATATTTCATGTTGTTTAGTGTTACTACTTAGTAATCTTGATAGATATAGATGTCTGCAACAATATTAATTTTGGCATTTATTTACTTCAAATGAGGTATTGTATATACCATAAAGGTAATCATAAGACTTCAAAACTCGAAAAATAATCGCTGCAGTCTCTGAATCAATTTGCAAAATAACTTTTTGCTCTTTTGTTACACGCTTTGACGCAAATACTACCGATTATTCTTCGTCGGCATCGGGTTGACTTATACATGATCTTAAGCGTTCTCCAGCAACATTCCGATCCAAAACAACTTCTCAAAACTATTAATTTTACATAAACTGTATAAAACTTCCACTCTATTCTTAAACAGTCTTGTGTAGTCATCTATTTTTCCAAGCAATAATTGTAATTCTTAACGATTTGACAGTGTTTTCATTTGAATAGTCGCTTTGTGATTGTTTTTCGTATACACTAATATTACCATTTAATATTTTATAATCTAAGTAACTTATCTCTTTTTAAAAAAAGTGGCATTTATTTACGAGCCCTTTTAGTCCACATTTTTCTAAACGCGTTTAAACTCTATTTCAATTCTTTAAATGTTTTTTGCTCGTATCTCCTAGAACTACTACATCTTCTGCTACAACTGCTTCTCTATCAATATTTTTCAAAATCTTTTCAATAGTATTTTGAAAAAAATTCCGGATCTGGTGCTATACCATATATCACATACAAACACAAACAAAATTTTGTGTGTATTTATTGTTAAAAGGTTTTGGGATTCTTTGTCTACCGGAACTTGTAAAAACGTGTCTTTTAAATCTATATTCGTGTAACGTTAAAATTCGTCTCCACCAATATTTTAAGTTTCTCTCCTTTTATTTGTTTGTAAGCGCGCGATAGCGTTATCAAAGTTAGGCGGCGCGTAGCGTTTTTTTTCAACTTGCTTTGACTAGCTCAACTATCTTTTCTTTAACTAATCGATTAAATTCTCTATCTGCTTTTTCTTGCCATACAAAAGGTACTGATTGTGCCAACATGTATTTTGGAGTCACTCCCTCTTTTGAATTTCATTTGAGTTTTCTATTTGTAAATAAACATAAAGTTTCCCCAAAACATTGTTGCCTAAGAATTAATTTAATCATCTTACAAAAGTGTGAAACAGTAAGGTTGCTCATCTTTGCTGCTTAGTTGCCTAAAAATTAATTTAATTATCGTACAAAAATAGTTATTCTAATTATCAGTAGTGTTACGTAGGATTCTTGGTGCGGGAATGAATAGAAGCGTGACTTGTTGTTACTTATGCTTTATTAGAATTACTTATCATTGAGGGAAGTTGTGCATGTATTATCGTTTCGCGGACTTCGTCCTTACCCTCTCGCGTCTCTCGCTGATCTCCTTGTCCCTTCTGTCTACCTTTCCTATCACCTCTCTTCTCTATTCCCCTACCTTTCGGGCCCAAGCCAGCAGAGGCGCACGCACGCATAGCTATATACTATCGTACGTAACACGTCTGAGGCCGCGACGCCGACGTCCTCGGTGGCGATTTTCTTTTCAATGTGTATGTCTGTGTTATGTTGTTTGTGTTGTATAGCATTTTCCGGTTAGAGGAAAGAGGGTGGTTTAAAGCGCTCTATCCCTATTTCCTCTATTGGTTTAATTCACTGTATTTTATATGTATACATTTTTTTGTTTATTGTTTGCACGCTTCCCTTGTACAAAAAATTTATTCTAGAATTCGCTTAGTTATTTATATTACATAATCGCTTAATTACAGTTTTCTTGCTTATTATTTATGTACATATGCACCATACAGGGTTATTAAACAGTTTATTCTCGAATTAGATAAAAATTAATATAATTGTCAGTTTCAAATTTTTTTTTTTTTTTTTTTTTTTTTGTATCAAGGATGTCGAGGGTCAAGGTCTTACTGCGTTTATTTATTTTACTATTAATAAATTTTTTCTTCATTTTGGTTGCTTGGACAATTGTATCAGTACGCTACTTAGATTTGTCTTGATACCTTCCTGTAAAATTATTGCTGGTTTCAATGCCAAACTATTGTCCAGTGACGTTTCGTTGGATCTCTGACTGGCGTTCTTTTGCTTGTTACCTGAAATCATTCTATAATCAGTCAGTAGCGGGGCCCCCCCATGGGAATGGCACTTAAATTCGACAATTGCTATAAGAAAGAGAAAGCAAGCTAAGTCAATATGCTGAATCTTTGCACCCAACGTAACAGGGTAAAAATGATTTGTTTAATATTTATTATATGCTAATAGATTTTGCCATTAGGTACTTATTTGTTTTGCACCCCTTTTACACATAATATTTTTCTGGCCTCATGTTAAATTCTTATTTTTCTGTAACAACTCTTTTTTTTAGTGTACAAATTGCTTATCCTAATTTTCTTATTAAATATAACATTGTTTGTTGTTGTTTTTTTTTTCTTGTATTAGTGGACTCTGAAGGATGTATTGATTGCATACGCGATTCAATCATACATGAAATGTGTTTTTTTTTTTCGTCCGATGTCAATTTAAAATATTTCTCAGCTACACTACATGTTTGTTTCTTTCTTTGATTGGTGACCATGTACGTTGTTGGAAGGGAAATTTATAGGAAATTTGTTGGTATTTTGGCGGTAATTTGTTGGTTTTTTTTTTTTAATTTCCGTATGATTCGCAAATGTTTGGTTTTTTTTTCCTAGATACATATATCTGGGTCAGACAATACGAGGGTTTTTGACTTCCCTTTACGTTGTCATAATCAAGTTGTTTTTTCCTTTGGCGTGTATCTCTTTTGCCCTGGTAGTACTAACATTCACTAATAGTATTGTGTAGTGTTTCTGTAGCAGGGTTGCTCCATTGTTCTGGCAATTTATGTTTTATGTCCACTGTGGATTTTAAGGAATTTGATCACAGGTATCTGCTTAGGATGTTCTGGCTTCATTTATGAGACTGATGACTCGTATTATAGAGTTTTCCCCATATAAATACGTATGTATGTACATATGTAATGTATGTATATGTTTTTTTTCTTTTTTTTTTTTTCGTTGAAAACTATCCCCTGTAGGCTTTGCTATGTTGTATGACTATGCATGTAGATGCTACTGTTATTGTCGTGGTGAAATACTGTTTTAGATTTAATTGTGATTTTGATCCCTTATACAGTAGCGGTAATCTTATCTTATATGGCTTCCATACTAAATGTGTGTGACTATTTTCCTTGTTCAGTTTTATTTTAGTCTTGTTATGTAACCGAATCTCTAGAATTTTCAGTAGTTGTTGTCATCCTCTGATAACCGTTGATTTTGATAGTAGGTAAGGACTATCAGGATTGGCTATGAATAGAGTAATTGACGGATTTATAGCTGAGTGCGCAGTTGGTAAACATTTTTCAATTGCAGCTGTATTTCTTGATAATTAATATCAAAATAATTTGAAAATAAGATCTTTTTGTTTTTTTGTTAAAACTTTGTATGTCTCACGTCCTTTAAAATCTACTAATAACACTGTTCTGAAGTGCGTCACATTTAATTGTAATTGTACTTGTAATTATTCTGGAATTAAATCCCCTTTTTTTTGTATTGTTAACAATGTTTCTCTTTTGATTGTTTTTTTCTTGTAGAAAACAATAATAAAAATTATTATTTACCTTTTTATTACTGTTCTTACTATATTTTTTTCTATGGTTTCGAGTATAAACATATAATATTCTTAATATTTCTTATTGGTTTTTTTTTGACAATGCCTGTTCTTTTTAAGGGTTGCAAAATACAATAACTCTATCTTTTATCCTATTACTCATTTTTCTGTAAGTTGGATGTGGTACAGCCAAAAAAATTTCACATAAGTATACTCTTCTCTTTCTTAATTTTTTTTCTTCGCCTTTATTTTGCGCGTGCGTCCGAAGGTCATAACGAGAAAAAGTCTTTTTTTTTCTTTTTTTTTTGCATTTTATCAATATTGTTCCTTTCGAATAGGGGGATGTTAATTGTCTGAATGTCCGGTGGTTACGTAGTTATTAGTCATTTTATATTTTCTCTTCGTATAATTTGTTGCTTTCTCTCGCGGCTCGTCTGAGGGCCGCGAATAAATAAAAAATAATGCTTTTTCCTATACATATTTATGCACGTACGTTTATGTGTATCCTGTCTTCCTATACGATATACTCTATTGGTATACTATCTTTATTACTCTTATACTCTGTATTGCTTTAGTCAATATTTTTATTATTATATTACTATCATTTTTATTATTAACATTATAAATATTGTTATAACTATCGTCGTTGTACTCTTTTCAGTTAATGGCTTACAGTCGCTTTAAGGGTCTGGTGGGGGTAGTGGTTTAGGTGGGGGCCTTATGCGCTTTTCGTTGGGCTCCCACCCTCCTTCTTCCTCTCTCTCACACTTTTCCTCGCTCTCCGTATTCCATGCGTCCTTTTCATCGTTCTCTCCGTCTTGTTTGTTAACGGCTTGGTCATTGCTATCTCCTTCAAAATTTTCTTCTGTGTTATCTCGAGGTTCCTAGGTATCGGAATCGTCGTTTTGATTCTCATTATTATGTTTGAGTGAGTGATCGCCGCTAGATTCTTCCACGAGGGCTTGATAGTGTTGGTTTCTGAGATTCGTGTGTTTAAATTCTGCATCTTTCCCCCCCATGAATTGTTGGTGTACTATCTTATCGGGTGATACTTGTAGGTGTATACATATGTTTGCTTTATATTCTTGTGAAAATATAAGAGCACATTCTCCGACGCCGAATTCATGGCTGTTATTTAATATTTGTTTGGTTCCTTTTGGATCCTTACATTTAATTATCCATTTTGACCTGCGTAGAATTTTTCTAAGCTCGTCTGTTGATTCTGTCAATCCGTATAGAAGTTTTAGGCAATGGAACAGACAACTTCCGTCTCTAGGGACATCGATCATTATTAGCTGTCTGTGAGGTTCTGCGCATTGGGTCCCCGATACTTGAATCTTTGCATCCTCTTCTTCGTTTATTACGATTGGTGTGTTATCGCTTTTTCCATACATCGATTCTTATGCCCTCTTTATCTTTGACGTATTTCTTCTCAACGTCGATTGAGACCTTTGCTTGAAATAGATTGGTTGATTTGTTAAATATTGATCTTAAATTGGTAATTTGACCTTTGTTATTATTACACTTATCGTTTCCACCGTTGGGTACCTGTGTATCTGGCGGTTGTTGGCTCTCGTGTTCGTTTGGTGCCGTTCGGCTTTGTTCTCCTTTATTTTTCAATTTCCCTTCGCTTTCTTTGTCTCTGTCCGGTGTTTTTGCTGCTGCTGTTTCCCCTATTGCTTTTCTAGCTTTTCGCCCTCTCTCTTTCTCCGCTCTTTCTGCTGCCTCGCTATTCCGCGCTAGTTGGTAACCCCAATGTTTTTCTTGCACGGCATCCCTCTACGTTGCTGCCGGTGTATCACAATGCGTGATAATAATTTCCTTTGAGTTGTGATGTTGCTCGGTGGTGTTAGAAAAATCTGAAATCTTCCTATGTAGAGTATCGAACTGTCGTTTACGGGTTCTGTGTTGTCTTTTTTCTGTGACACCCTTGTTGACAAATGGTGTGCTCGTCGTTTTTACCCCTTTTTCCATGTTTTTCTCTTTGATTATGTACGCCAGTTTATCGTCCGCTGGTCCTTGCGACAGAATTTTTTCTTTATCGTTTACCGCTGTAAGGGTGTTTTTATCTTCCTTATCTTTTTGTTTTTCCGTCATTTCCTGTTCTAATCTTGTGTCTGTACTACTGCAATTGTGGGAACTTGATACCTGTTCGTTTTTTCTAAGTTTGGTTTTTTCTCTAAGGCTTCTTTTTAATTGCCTTCTTGTCTGGCTCGTCTGAATCAAACGTTTCTATTTTGACTGTCCTGTTTTTTCGTATTAGATTCCTCTGTCTCTTTGTACGCATTTTATATATTCGTGCTGGTGGTGCATTTATGTCTTCGTGATTGTCCCTTTCCTGTTTTTCCACAAGCTCGTATAGCTCCCGGCGTGGTAGTTCTAGGTTTTCTGCCCCTTCTTTGAGTACTAAATTGCGAGAAAGAGCATCTGGTGCTTTATTTTTCTGTCCAGGTCTATAAACAATATCGAACTCATATACACGGAGTTCGGACTTCAATCTTGTGAATCTTAAGTCCGGTTTCTTTGATGTGTGGAAACATTTGAGTGGTTCATGGTCAGTTAAATCTGTAAATTTACGACTGAACAAATATGGCCTGAACTGCTCCTTGGCATACACTATCGCCGATAATTCCTTGTCGTATGTCGGATATCGTAATTCACTGCCCTTCAAGCATCTGGATGCATATTCGCAAGGGTGGTCTTTGCCTATCTCTTCCTGGCTTAAAATTGCTCCAATGGCGTAGTCGGATGCGTCGGTTCTTACGATAAAAGGTTCGTTTATATCTGGAGCCCTCAGCACTGGCTCACTGCACAGAGCGTTTTTAAGTTCTATAAATGCATGTTCTTGTTCCTCTTCCCATTTAAATTCGGCTGTTTTTCTTGTAAGCTTTGAGAGAGGTTGGGCTATTTTTGCGTAATCCTTAATGAAGCGTCGATAGTATACCGCAAACCTGAGAAATTGTTTCATTTTCCTCGCATTTGTTGGTTCAGAAAAACTTCTTACTGCTTCAATTTTTTCCCGATTTGCTTTGATTTGGCCGTTACCTACAATATGACCGAGCACTTTCGCTTCTTTTCTAAGGAATTAGCATTTTGTTGGCTCTATTGTGAGGTTTGCATCGGCTAGCCGTTTTCAGAGCCTTTTGAATCTTATCTTGTGTTGTTCCAAGTTTTCTGCGAATACCATGATGTCATCCATATATACCTCTATTTCCCGTCTTTGTTATCCTGCTAGTGCCAGTGTTATCACTCGCATAAATGTACTTGGCCAGTCTATGCATCCCATCGGCATTCGTTTATATTGGTAATGTCTGATTGGTCCTGAGAACGCAGTTTTATGAGCGTCCTCCTCGTGAATCTCTACTTAAAAAAACCCGCTCTTCATATCTACCACGGTTATATAATTTTTAGCTGCTAAATTTTCAAGAATTTTATTCTGGAATGACAGTGGGTAGCACGTACCGACTGTTATTTCGTTCAATAGCCGGAAATCTGTTACGACCCTCCAGCGTTTTTCTTCGTTTGGTCCCACATTTTTCGGGACAATCCACATATTTGAGTTATATGGGGATATCGATGGCTCAATTAGTTGTTGCTGCAGTAGTTTATCTATTTCTACTTGCATCTGTTCCTTTGGTTATATTGGATAGCGTACCCTTTTGGCAACTATTGGCTTCTCTTTTGCAGTTGTTATTTAATGCTTAAGTAAGTTTGTAGCCTTTAGTGGCTCGCCGTCGAGGCCAAACACGAACGAATAGTACTCTATCAGATCTCGGATGTGGTTTAATTCCTCCATGTTGCAGCCAGATGTATCGACTATTTTCATTATTTTGCTTACTTAAGCCACTATATCCGATTTCTTAATATCTTTGAAATTTTCAATGTTGTTCTTTATATCATCATTATTTTTACCGCTTACGGCATTTCTTTCTTTAATAATTTCATTATTTTTCACCTTTCCGTCTGAATTTTTAGTGTTAAAAAGCCTAATCATGGCTTTGTTTAACCCTTCAGCGTCGTCCCCAGCGATGCTGAATGGTTCCACCCCTTGTCTGGTTTCACATTCGAAAACATTTACTTCTGGTACTGTCACGTTAATTTGTTTGTCTGTTATGTTTATAATTCCCGCATATATCTTTAACTTTTTATTTTCTCCTATAAAATTTCCAAATAAGATTCCCTCTTTTTTATTTTGTAGAGGGACCCCGCCCACTTGTACGTGGCTGCTCTCATCTTTAATACGCGCAAATATTATTTTCCTTGATTTAGTGGGGATTTTAAAATATTCTGGTCTTAGTAATGGGATTCTGATGCCTTTTAATTCTAAATAATTTTCTTTGGCGCTTATAAGGCCATTATATAACTTAAAAGCGTCCCAGCCAATAATGCCTTCCATTTCTATCGGAAAGGTATCGGGGACCACGTGCAGATTCATTATTATACTGTTAAGAGGTATTTTAGTCGTCCCTAATGTGCAGCGTGCTCCGTGTGTGACGCCAGTTATTAGGACTTTTTCTCTGCTCTCTTTCTCTCTTTCTCTTGTCTGTAGTGAGACAGCATTCTTTAATAATTGATACTTTGGCACCAGTATCCGCGAAAATTTTGCGCTATAAGATTGCAGCTGATTTCTGTTTAATATTACTGATGGTGGTGTAATTCCAGTACTCGATATATTAACCTTGCGAAGAGGTAGGTTCATGCTTTCATGGATTTTTTCTTTACCAGCTAAAGGGCTACTAGTTATAAATTCTGTTTCAATTCTTTTTTCTTTTTGAGCATTCTCATCTGTTTGAGGAGCCTGTTCGGAGTCTGTTTCTAGCGATACTTTAATTGTTTCAATTCTCGTATACTTTTCTTTGCGTGATGTCTCGCTATCTTCACCTCCGATGCGTATTTTATTTTACTCTGCTTGCTTCTCTACTTCAGCTGACTCCGTTTCGTGTTTATGCTCTATCTCCTTCTCTATTCTCGGGGCCCGCTCGGCGCTTGGGGAGCACGACGAGCGTCCTGCGAGTTTAAATGTTCCGTGCTACGCGTGGATATTTTTTTATCAGGTGCATCATTTGTTCCATTTGGAGGTCCTCTGTCGTTATAATTTTCATACCTATTTTAATTTCTGTTATAATTTTAATTTCCTCTATAATTATTGTAGTTACCGTACTGGTTGTTGTAATTGTTATTATTATTTCTTGAGTAATTAGCGTTTCTGTTGTAGTTATTATATCTGTTGTAGCCTGTATTGTTATAGGGGTTCCTTCTATAATCGTTGTTATAGTTTTGGCTATACGTATTAGGGGGGTAATTATAATTATTCCGGTAGTTAAAATTTCATTTCGTATTTTCCCTGTTATCATTGTTGAATTGTTCGCGTCCGTCGCTCCGATTTATTCTCCCATTCTCTGCGTCTCTTACTAGTGTGCGGCATTCGCTTGTTTAGTGCCCCCTGCGTTTGCAGTAAGCGCAATTTTTATCCCTTACGTTTTGTTTATCTTGTGATACCTGCATTGGTGGATCATTCGCTTCCAAGTCTGGGTTTTGAATTCTCTTATTCGCTGCGTCTGCTACTAATTTCATACATACTTTTGTAGCATGCTCCCCGTATTCATTGTAATATGAGCAATATTGATAGTCCCCTGTTATTTTATTTTTATCTGTTGTATCGCATCCTTCTGCCTGCTTATGGCTGCTCGCACGATTGTCCGTATCTCTTGTTTCTGCTCTCGCTTGGTATATTTGAGCCTCGTTTTGTGCCGGCATTATTTCTCGTAGGCTTAAGTCACTTTCCATTTTCAGCGCGACCACTATAGCTTCACCTAACGTTTTCGGGTTAAGGAATGTTACCCTGTGGTTGTAAGGTGATTGTATCCCGTACGTATATTGCTTTGTAGCTTCTTTTTCCGCGCTCTTTTTCAATGCGTGTCGTTGCCTAGGCGATAGTGTCGTGTCCAAATCGTATAGGGTTATTATTCTATCGTATAATTTTTGAACACGCCTGCTGTATTCCTCCACTAATTCCCCTCTGTACTGTTTCACTTCTTTTAATTTTGCTAATCACGTGTCGACGCTTCCGATACTGCTGTACCTATTTTTCAATTCTACCAAGAATTCATCAACAGATGAGAACTGTGCCAGGCACGGTATAAATTTGGCGGCTGCTTCTTTCAGCTTATTCGCTAGTGAGCCTATAAAAAATTTTTCATATACGGGGCTTACCGTCCACGATACCACTCTTACCATTTGCTCGAAAAGGGGTAGTTTAACGGAATCGCCGTCAAATATCGGTATGTTTACTGCTAGGTGACTTAGTGACGACAGTGTGTTCTGAATTGGGCGTTCGTAATTAGGATTTTCTGTGTAATGTGGGGGTACTGTAAATCGGTCTTAGGCGTTTAAGTAATTACTATTTGCCCAACCTAACTCGTCTTCTCCTGCAGAATAAAGTGGTGCCACTGTGTTCTGTCTATAATAATTATTGTCATGGTTTGTATTGTGGGTGATGCCGTCGTTCCCGATTTCTTGCTCGCCTTGAGCTACTTGGGTTCGCATTTGTGTTTGACGCCGTGTAACTTCTCCGTACGTTTGTTGTAATAATGGATGTTTTGATTGTGTAAGTGTAGGTATTTGATTTGTATATTGTTGCACCGCTTGTGCCGCTGCTTATCTTATTATATCGTGTAGATTTGTGCCATGTTTGGCTTGTGGTTTACCGCTATGTGGATTAGTGACTCGTCGATTCATGTCAGTTGTCGCATTTTCACGTTCGTTATATGAAGTTAATTTTCCAAATACGGGGGGTCTATGTGTTTCTGTGTGGGATGGCGCATCAGTTTCGTTATCGCTTATGTCTTGTCTATGAGATAACTGTCCGCATTTTATGCTTGGCGTTAATTTGCTTAATATTTTCATCATAAAAAGCTTTTGCTTTTATCTTTCTTTTTTTTTTTATCTTTCGTTCTTAGCTTTCGTGTATATCTGTGCACCTCTCAGCTTCCTGTATTCCCCTTCCCAGTGTATCATTTGTTTCTACGTCTTTGATAGTGTTGCTCTTTAGTCTTTTTTTTTCTGTAGTTCGTCTTGTGCTCTTCTAGTTTGTATGTATATTTTTCTAATCGTAAAACGCCGTTGTTTCTGTGTATTTTGTGTTAACCTGATATATACGCGTGCTCTATCGAGAATTAGTCGATAGTCTTTTTTGTTTTGTTTTTGTTTTCGGTTGGCTACTCCTTGAATTTATTAACTAATTAAAAAAAAATTTTGTATGGGGTGTTTGTCATTTGTATCAGTTAAATGCTCGTGCCCGCAATTATGGGTTGCCGCTAAGGTCTTAGGATATTGCGATTTAGAAATAATATCGATATATAGGTTTTTTTAAGGGGCGTATTTCCTCGGGTGTTATGAGTATAGTATATACGAGTAATGAAAATTTACTTACCAGATCGCCGTAACGATGGTCAGCATGACGATAATCCCGTGCATACTTATGTGTCCCTTCTTTAAACCTTCCTGGAGTTGCTCTGCTTCTGCTTCCGCTCGTTATTCCCTTCCCCTGTGGCGTGTATCCCGTGTTCTGTGGCTGTAGTCCGGACTTGGCGTACCGTGATTCTTCTCTTCGTCTGTATTTTCCTGGATTTAATGAACGGTAGCTGCCTCTAGTGTCCTGGTATATTGGTCCACTGGCTTGATGTGCAGTTTTTCCTTGTCTGGTATCCTTGCGGTATCAAAGATTTTTCTGATTATATCTTCCTGTTCTCCTCAACTTTTTCAATTTTCCTTGTATTGTAGCACTTGACACGCTGAATTTGGCGTCTGGCACTTTTGACACTTTTTTTTTTCTTAGCGACGAGAGATATATTCTTTTTATTTCTTTTATTTATTACGTCAGTTAAGTCGAGAAAAAAAATAATTAAAAAAAATTTTTTTTTTTTTTGTTCCACGAGACTAAGTGATTTCCGTGCACGCGACAGACCGTAAAAAATTTTATCTATATCCCACTTCTGACACCAGCTGTTACGTGGGATTCTCGGTGCGGTAATGAATAGAAGCGTGACTTGTTGTTACTTATGCTTTATTAGAGTTACTTATTATTGAGGGAAGTTGTGCGTGTATTATCGTCTCGTGGACTTCGTCGTTACCCTCTCGCGTCTTTAGCTGATCTCTCCGTCCCTTCTCTCTACCTTTCCTATCACCTCTCTTATCTATTTCCCTACCTTTCAGTCCCGAACCAGCAGAGGTGCACGCACGCATAGCTATATGCTATCGTACGTAACCGTAGCGCTTAATCGATCAAAAATTGATTTAATTATCATACAAAAAATGTCCAGCTACGCAATGCTGCCGCTTATTTACCAAGTATCATGATAAAAAGTATTTTGTAAATTCTTTTTTTAACATAGTAAAAAAATATTTTTAAATAAGACCGTGTAAGATCCATGATGATAACTAACTCAATAAGGAATTACATATTGTCTACAATTTTAGTGATACTGAATTTAAATATATGCATCTAACCAATTCCATTGACTAGAGACAGTGAAAAAAAAATTATTTTTAAATAAATTCCTTAGATCATCATTAAATGATTTTTGCTGCTTTTTTTGTTGACTTACTTGTTTTATTGCTTTAAGCATTGTAGTTGCGAGTTAAAAAATACTCTTTACTTCTATTTTTCAGTTTTTTAATATTTTAATGACGTGTGCTTGGAATTCTATAAAGAAAAAAACCATATGCGAGAACAAATTTTCATTTAACTTATGAAAAAACTTGTTATTCTTGAAAAAATGTTTTAAATATGGCTTTAATATTTGAATGTAGTAACATTGAAAAATTGTGATTTATTGCAAAGTTTGAAAAAAGATGAGAAAGTATATAGTATTGAAAATTATTTTTTTTAAATCGTTCTCTATTTCAACAACATCTTAAGGTTATTTTTTCCCATACTTGTTGTATTTCAAAACACAACTTAATATTATTTTAAGATGGTAAATTCTTTATCATTAGTTAAGGTTGGTCGGTCTTTCATATTATTTTGCAATAAGACATCGTTTAATACTATTTGGAGATCGGATAGGACGTCCGGTTGCTTAACTGATAAATTATTACTTTTTTACCATTTAAAAAAGTTGTACAGAAATTAAATAATTACGTTTGAGAATTACATTTAAGGGCTTATTTATTTTTTAATTACAGTAATGTCTGAAACAAACATTAAAATGATTTAACTCTTACTTACTGTATACTGGACTGCTGCGTATACATGTTATGTCTTCAACATTATAACTCATCGAAATTGTTAGATCCCAAATTATGAAATATTAGTATATAAGTATACACATGATTTTTGTGAATAAAAAAAAGCTTTGTAACCTTACTAATCAGCAGATAAAAAAATTAGTATTAACTACTAAATTATTAATTATCAAAAAAACAGTATTAATTATTAACTTTAAGGTGAAAAAAAAGTTTATGTATGCATGGTTGTTTGTCTTTTGTTTACTCTTGTATTTCAACTACACTGGAGTGTTTATAACAAAACGGTGATACTTTAGTATTTGTTTTTATCAGCAAGTTTTTTTTTAAGATGTAATGTTCCTGTAAAAGAACTTTTATGGTAAATTTTTTAAAAATTCGTACTGAATAAATTTGTAAGTTAATTCCTGAAATGTAAATCAAAAGTTTAGTTTATTGATTCCTTAAAATTGATGACCTCGTCTCTTGACAATTTGTCATTATATTTAGACCAACTAAAAATATTAGAAAAAGTATTTTTTTGGTGATGATCAGTATTCAATGTCCCAGGTTAACTTATTAAAATGAAAAGGGTATATGCTTATGATTATACTGCTTTTGAAAAGCTAAAAGAAAATCAAATTTTATCAGAACAAGATTTTTATAGCAGATTATGCGAAACTCATGCAACTGATAAACAGTATGAACATGCTTAAAAAGTCTGAAATACTTTCAATATTCATACTCTTGGGCAGTACTCTGATTTATATTAAAAGACTAACGTACTACTTCTTGCTGAAATATTTGAAAATTTTCGTAATAATTGTATTGAGACGTATACATTAGACACAGCTCATTACTGTACAACACCTGGCTTAACTTGGGACTCTACGAGGTCATACGAGGTATCAAGCGAATAGGGATAAAAAATATATATAATGTATGTAATGTATTATGATGTTAATAATTTATATGGGTGAGCAATGACTCAACCATTACCTTCCACAGGTTTTAAATGGGTTTAAAATGTTAACTCATTAGGTATTTTAAACGTGTCAGATGATGTGGAAATCGGCTGTATACTTGAAGTTAATCTTGAGTATACTTAAACTCTCCACAATGCTCATAAGGATTCATCATTATGTGCCGAATGTATGACACTCCCTCAATCAAAACAAAATTAACGACTGCGCTGTATGATAGAAAACATTATGTGATCCCTTACCGTGCACTTAAGCAAGTTGTAAGTCATGGGCTTCGTATAAAAAAAATTCCTAGAGCAATACGTTTTAATTAAAGTTCATGGTTAAAAAAAATTTAAAGATTTAAACAGTGAAAAGCGTCAAAATACGAAGAATAAGATTGAGAAGATGCTATGTCAGATATTCAACAGTTCTATGGACGGGAAAACGATGTAAAATGAACGCAAACACATTAATGTTGAGCTTGTCAACAAGTAGGATGGTAGATATGACATATTCGACGTGGAACTCCTAGCTGTCCAATTGTTGCACACTAATATATACATGAATTAAAAAACCAATATATGTAGAATTGAGTGTGTTTGATCTATCAAAGACACACGTACAAAGCTAATCATTTTCCTTCCAACAACAAAAGTTATTGATATGGTTCTAGATCAGAATCACATGACAATGAAGCTTAAGATGACTAATCATCCTTGTAATATCCGTTTGTGTGAGATAAGACTATCACACCTGAACATGTTGAGTATCAGGCTCAACATGTACACCTATAGATACGAATCTGCTTGTTTACGTGCTAAGATTAGTCTCTAATTTTGGACTTTCAACATGTCATACATTTATTTTGTTGCTTTTCAACCTTGGACTTTTGTGATTTCATTAGAAAAAAAATTATTTGAACAACCTGCTCATAGTTTTTGTAGCCTGTGGCTTGACTTGTAGCCTTAAAAAACTAAAGTTTTTGGTGAAGAAATCAAAATTCCCCACAAAACCAACGTTAAAATTTCGAATTTCAAATGTATTTTTTTTCGATTTTGATCGGCAATTTGCTCTGAAATTTAAAGTGTACATCCGTTGGGTGATACATTACCATAGATTTTAATTTTGCTCCAATGGCTCGACTTTCAAAAAGGTGATGAACCATCTTAAGAAGGTAAAACAAAGTATGGATTAAAAATAGTTTTAGAGCTTGCACATGAATATTAATTTGAAGAATGACAAATTTTTCAATGAGTTATTAGAAGCAATAGATAAGTTTAAATTGTTCGTAGTATAGGATGGCGATTACATTATATTCTCCTATGCATAAGTTTGTACATGTTATGAAAATGAATAAATATTTGTTTTACAATTAAAAGTGTTAATTTATTTAAAATACATTTCTCCTTTTTATGATATGAAACATTAAGTTTCCTTACTTAAATATTTTCATAATTCATTTTTACTAATCCAACTGTATAAATAGAGTCGAATAGCTGAAATTATAAAGAACATTTATGCCTCTAAGTCAGCAAAAAAGCAGCTAGCACAGAGTCAGAGACATAATGAAACCATGGAAGCTGTTGCCCGTGAAAAATATATTATTACCTCAAATATATTACCTCAAACCACATAAAACTGGGTTAGGAGTCCGTTCAAAGTCTTACGCTGGGAACGGTTTGAAAAAAATTTTATTTTTAAGGTTCAAGAAAATAAAATTACCTGATGGAAATCTGACCAACATAGATTTAATAAAATATCATAAACAGCTGTAGTAAATCTTCATGATAAGAATAAATCTGGAACTTCCTGGGTGGCTTATCGAAAACGTGCTGATAATGTTGTGTACTTTGTCAGTTCTTGAGATCTGCAGCTACCGACTGACTTAATGTTGTATCTAATAGTTAGTAAGGTAAAATATAATCATAAGAGATATCAATAATTCAACTTTTACAACTGTGGTCATTTGTGCTTGAATTTAAACAAGTATAACTTTCTTACACCAGGGGAAACCACTTAGTTACGCTATGACAATCATGAAAGAAACATCAATACTAAGCCTCTCTGGTACTTTTGCTATTTTAAGAGCACAGTATTTTTTACCGATTAAGTTATTGCCACAATACTGCTACGTTCTTGGCTTAGCAGAACTTTTGTCATTTAACTCAATCCCAAATATCAATAGAAAGTGTAACAAATTTCATGTTGGCAAACAACTTATTGTGTTACTTACAAGCAGTCATGAGATTAAATATATTAAATCATTTTTAATAGAGGTATCACATTTTCACATTTTTACTCGCAACATAACTCTGAAAATTAAGATGAATAGTAATACGCTTGGAAATGTTATCAAGTGCAGTCAAATTATTAATTTGCGACCTAAATATTCCATGGGCTGTCTTTCAAATATCAATCAGCGAGTTCTAAAAAATATCAACACTCATATTACAGACTAACGTGTAGCTATTTTAAAGATAAACGCATTAAGTGTTAAATATAACATCATGAGCGGAGCTTATACAGCTCTGCATAGTAGATCAGGATGGTGATTTGGTCAGATTTCGTGGAAGAGCCATAACTATTAGATTGTACATAAGAATTGATGAACAGCGCCATCTGCCACTTGCGTGAAAAAATAAGCAAAGTTGGCCGCAATGGTAAAAAGTTTGCTGCCAACCGCAAACTTCAAAGCTGTAAACTATCGTTGATGTACAGATATGTGTATACATATGATGTATATATACAAGCGCCTATCACCCCATGACCCAGAAAGCTTACTGGCTACTTTATTAATCATAAGATTGTTAATTAATAACACAAGCGCCCATTACCTGGTGACCCAGGGTGATTACTGACCACTCTATTTACAAACAAAATGTTAATTAATGACACAAGCGCCTATCTCCTTATGACCCGGGAAGCTTACTGACCACTATTTTAAATAATAGATTGTTTATTAATAACACAAGCGCCTATTACCTAATGATTCGTGACTTTTACTGGCCACACTATTTAATAATAAATTATCAACTAATAACACGAGTGCTTATTACAAAAGGTCCTTGTCATGTTCTACAATTAATGAAAATATTAAATTGCTGATATCGCAACCCTATAAAATAGTACGCTTTGAACGCTACATTTTCACATAACTTTACCAAAAGAAAGTATTTTAACTCATATAATTATCCTAGTGTTATAAGGGCCTATTTGTTATTAAATAATAAATTTAAGAATCTTTTTAAGGTTTCTTTATCGTTAGAACACGTTGCATCATAAGTCATTCCATTTCTAATCATTAATATTTTTAATAAATTGACTATCCCTCTTACTAATATCACACTACATAATAAACTGATAAGATCCATCGTACTTATTAACAGTTTCTTATTTGTTTTGTTCGAATACATACGTTTCTAAAATAATTTTTTTAATAGTAAATACAGCCTCTAGTCATTAGGCAGTAGGCGCTTGTGTTATACCAGTCAGCACTTAGGGTCATCAGGTGATAGGCGTTTGTGTTATAAGTTAACATTTTATTATTTTATAATGTAGCCAGTAAGCACACTGGGTCATCAGGTAATATGCACTTGTGTTAATAATTAACAATCTACTGATTAATAGAGTTGCCAGTAGTCACCCAGGGTCATCAGGTAATAGGTGCTTGTGTTATGAGTTAAAACTTTATTATTTTATAATGTTGCTAGTAAGTGCCCCTGGATATTGAGTGATAGGCGCTTGGGTTATTAATTAACAATCTATTAAATAATATAGTGGGCAGTGAAAGCCCTTGGTTTTCGAGTGGCCAGTAAGCGCCCCAGGTTACTGAGTTATAAGAGCCCGAGTTACCGGGTGATAGGCACTTTTTTATTAATTAACAATCCATCAATCAATAGCGTGTCCAGTAGGCTCCTTCGGTCAATGGATGATAAGTGTTGGTATTTATACATCAGATGTATTCACACATGTATACATCAGCGGTAGTTCACAGCCTGGCTGGCGGTGGTGCTAATAAAGAAATGATCAAAGGTTGTGGTTGGCAGCAAACTTCTGGCCATAGTGGCTAACGCTGGAAATAAGATAAGAGATAAATCGTATAAAGGTGGAAAAGTGAAAAAATGTTGGATTAACAATCCTTTTGAAAAACTGGCTATCATTTGGTCCTGATAAAAAAAATCTGCTATAAATTTAGTTTGGCTTATCGTTGAAAAATAAGATAATAGTCTTATTAATAATGACGGCTACTTTGATATCATACTTTCACTGAATATGATCTTGGATTTCGCTGAAGACTATTGAAAGTTAAGATTTGTTTAAACAATTATGCAAAAAGACAAGTTTAAATCGATGAGTTTTTGAACTTGTAAATAATATGAGTATCCCCTCTTACCAAGCCCATTCAAACATATCTAAATAGTTAAAATATGTAATCAGTTGGAAAAGCCACGCTACGTTATTTTAACCTTCTAAACTAACCGACACAATCAGATCGATGTAAGCGCTAGTTTGTTTGATCATTGTAATATAAAAAATATGAAACACGATTTAAATTCACAATACTATTTTTACGTTGATCTGAATCTTAATACAATGCAGAGTCAGTATGCATTGCTACATAGTATGTATGCCAATTTTCAAAATTCATAATATGGTGAAGATTGTATGTCTTTATTAGGAATAAATTACTTCGTAAATCGAATACCTTTGATTGTCCTCGGTTGTTCCAAGCAAAACGAGTCATTAAAAAATACTCTAGTAAATGAGAGGCTACATTTTGAGTCGCATAACAATGTTTCTGCCAATACATCAGCTCATTGCTTTATTTTTCATAACCGTATCGTTCAGTATAGTCCAATAAGTGGAAATGTCAAGAAATTCGTGTAAAGGTATATGAAGCTGATTCATGGGCACTGCGAGCATTAGTTTATTCTTAACCATCATGGATAAAGGCAAGAGCAACAGTTGTAGAAGAGAAGAAACAAAATAAATGACGACAAGAGTTATGGGAAAAACTTATGAAAAAAAAACGATGAAAGAATGATGTAAAGGTTGAAAAAACAAAATCTGTGAAGGTCAGGAAAAAATCTCCGTATGATAACATCAAAAGTGGAGGCCTTGAGTATTTTTGAATAAGTAGAAAATAAAAACCAAAAATTACGAAAAAATGTATGTTTTTTTTAAATTGTTAAGAAATACATTCAGCCCTCAGTTTTAATGTTACTGTACGAATGATCGCGTCAGTATTGGTCAGTAATAGAAAGTACATTTCATGAATTTGAATCTAAAAAGAGTTACGTGATTTTGATTTGATAATTTAGAGCAAGGCTTCTACGATTCCAGAATAGCTATATGGATACAATTAATAATCTTATTAGAAGATTTTTATCTTCTGGTCACCAATAGCAGCAATGAAAATATGGTTGTATTATAAACTATAAGGTCAGTGCAATAAAAAATAAAAGCTGCCTAATGTAAAATATTACTGTATTATGATCTGATTTAACAGAGATATCAATATTTTCGATTATATATTTTATTTTAATACTGTCATGGACGTGGCTTGCCTCAGCTAGTCAAGCCAGCACCCGTGTGTAAACAAACTATTGTACAACTGACGACACAATATAGTAAACATAAGAGTGGTAGTGGTAGTAGCTCAGCTGTGAGTGTAAATTCTCGTGAATCCTTAGCTGATCGGTTCCATTCCCCGGTCTGCCTTTTCCAAGAAGCTACTCACTACAATATTTCTGCTACTTTAATTTATTTATTTAATACACCTTAATTCAGTGTTCTTCATCTTCATGAGAATCTCTAAAGCTTTTTTCGTAACAATACACANATTTAATTATTTATTAAAGTGGCCAGTAAGCACCCTGGGTCATTAGGTGATAGTTGCTTGCATTATTATTTAAGATTCAATTATTAATTAGAGTGACCAGTAAGCGCCTCGGGTCATCAGGTGATAAGCACTTGTGTTATTAGTTAATAATTTATTATTTAACAGAGTGGCCAGTAAGCGCTCTGACTCATTGTGTGGTAAGCGCTTGTTATTCATTAATACCTAAATATTTAATAAAGTGACCAGTAACCCTCCTAGATTATCGGGTGATAGGCGTTTGATATATGAGTTCATAATTTATTATTTAACAGTGTGGCCAGTAAGCGCCCTGGATCATTGGTTGATATGTACTTGTCTTATTAATTTAAAAGATTTGGGAACCCTGTTGTTAAATGACCGAGCACGAGCACGCCATAGTATACGGGAATTCCAGGAGAAAGAAGTCTTCCCCTACACTCCTGCTATAGCTCTGCTCTGATTGGCTTTGAAAATTTTTTAACGTTAAGTTGCGATAGTGGTGGGGGTACGCGAAGATCCTTTGAGCCAACACTGATGGTGATGTTGGCCAAAACTAGCAGTATATCTATATATTGTGTTGTTCGCCAACAATTGTGATAAAACTATATATGGTGGTGTTTGAAAACACTAGTAGTATGAATACACGTACAGTCCTCGTTTTCTATTTTGCAATCTACTGGATCTTTAATAAAATAGCACAAATATTTTACAAAAAATATGCTTATATAATGGCACACACGTGCATATCTTACACTGTGATTCCGAACAATATTCAGGGGACGTACCGTATTCGCTCCGAGAATATACCTGAAGATGATAAGACTATATGCACTTGCGTCAAGTACCTCTGGTGTTGATTGAGTAAAATATGGAGGGCCACCAGGGCATCAAATGCACGTAGTTTGTAGATATCTTTAAATATTAAAAAAAAGTAAGCATTTAATGGTGATACATAAAGCGTGAAACATGTGGTGAATTGCTTTATTAGTAAGTGCCTTTCTATGCCATGTCAATCAGAGCTGGCTTTTTATCATTATAGCCGTTAAAAGTTTAATAAACAAAAGCATGAACTGTGTGTTCCATCTGCTTAACCATGTATATAACAACACTGAGAGCAAAACACCGAGCCGACACACTGTTTAGATATACTATCGACGCCTCTTACGAAGAGCAACGGAGCTCAGATTTTTCCATTTGAATTAACATGGGAAAATCTGAGCTCCGTTGTTCTTCGTGAGAAGCGTCGCTATATACTATACATACATCATACTCTCGCAGGCTCTTCATACTTTTAACGGCTGTAATGCAAAAACGCCTGCCATTCACATGGCATAAAAATGTACTAATAATGGAACTTTCTATACTTTTTACGCTTCACGTTTTACCATGAAATGATTAACTTTTAAGATATTTAAAGATATCTATGAACTTCGTGAATGATGCCACTAGCATTCTCCCATAGTACAAGCACTGGCTACGACTTGGGGGCATTGCTTGCTATTCTCACAGCAAATAACTTTTTTTCACTTCGCAGGCCCACACCAGGGATGGGTAAATCTGGTTAGCAGGCATTTTGCGATACATCACGTGCAATTGATGTCGTTTGTGTAATTTATGTAATAAGTACCGCGAGTTTTACAGAAGTCAATTTACGGTCAGTGTTCCTGATTGCAGTGGATTATGAGTCTTTATACTGGCAAAAGATTCAAACATATTAAAACTAAACTATTTAATCCAATAACTCTATGTAAACTAAGAAATTCAATTTAAATAACCCTGCACTTGATCTTGCTCATAGAGGCTACTGTTCATATAGACGCAACAGAGCCACATATTACCATTAGTTTTAAAAGGGACAGCGTGAAACTATCGCGCCTGTTTGAATAGCCTTACAATGTTAAAAGCATATTTAATCACATAATCCAAGGTGTTCGTACTAGCCCATGTATAATTCATTAAAGCATTATTTAATACCACAAGCTGCCACCACCAGGTAAGCCAAAGCATTTACTCACCACTAAATAAATTAAAAAACAGTCGGGCGGGTCACGAGCGACTCTCGGAAGATGTGAAAACATACTCGAGGCACGACTGATATGTTATGCATAAGTGTCCACACGTTCGACTGCGTTTAACAGATTTTTTTAAAACTTGTATGAAATAAAGTAACTGGTTCGACATCATTAAAAGACATTAGAACATATAAAGGAATAACTTATAAAACTTTTAAAGATACTGCAATTGCAATAGGTTTAATATACAATGATGAAAAAATGGATGATATTTTTGAAGAAGCAGTTGCTGTTATGTATTGTTTCCATATCAGTTAAAAAATTTTTTGCTTGGTTTTTAGATTCAGAAAACGTTCAAGGTAATTAAATATGGAATGAATACAAAAAATTGTTGACGAGGGGTTTGCCTAAGAATAAAGATAATTTAGCTCTTTTACATATTAACCAAATTTTGAAATCAGAAGATAAATAATGTGGATGCTTTAATTTATCTACACCAAAAAAATGGAGAGTAAAAAAAAAGATATAGATGATGAAATACGTTTCAGTAAAAAAATATTTAACTTCTTGTATAAAAGTTTGAATAATGACCAGAAAAATGTTTTTCCTACTATTTGCGAACAAAATAAGAATATATTTTTTGTAGATGGTCCTGGGGGTTGGAAATAACTTACTTATATAAAAAGCTAATTAGTTTTTTTAATTCTCAAAGTACAAAAGTCATGTTAGTGGCATTGACTGGCATAGCACCAATTTTGCTTCCAAAGGAAATGACCAGTCATAGAACTTTTAAACTTCCCTTAGATCTTAATAATATAGAGAGTGCGTCTTTAAAATTCAAATCAGATAAAAGAAAATTAAGAGAAATTGATTGAATTATTTGGAATGAGGCTTCAATAATTTCAAAAAAAGCATTGGAAGAAGTAGACAGAACGTTAAGAGATTCATGTTATACTGAAAAATATTTTGGAACTAAATTATTTATTTTAGGAGGCGATTTTCGTCAGATTCTCCCAGTGATAAGAAAAGGTAATAGAAAAATTATACTTGAACAAACTATTAAATCTTCACATTTATAAAACCCATTCCAAATTTTAAAATCAGAAGTCAATATTTGTTCAAAGGATCAAGAATTTTCAAAGTTATTATTAAACATTGGGGAAGGAAAAACAAAAACTTTTAACATTCCTCAAAATTTAATCTTAAATGATGAATGTCCTCAAATATTTTCCAATATCTACAATTGTTCGATGAATAGTGTTATACTTACATCGCATAATGAGAACATCTCTTATTTGAATAATAAAATTCTTAAAAAATTAAGTGGAGAAATTAATACTTTCTATAGTGTAGATAACGCAACTGATAAGGGGGTTGATAAATCAGACGATAATATTTATTTAAATTTTCCGGTGGAAATGTTGAACAATGTTCGTGAGGGATTACCACTTCGTGAACTAAATCTAAAAATTGGTACAGTTGGGATGTTACTCAGAAATTTAAGAATATCAGATGGACTCTGTAATGGAACATGTTTGCGAATGACAAAATTATTACAGTATAATATAGAAGGAGAAATAATAACTGGAGAAAAAATTGAAAGTAAAGTCTTCATTCCAAGAATAACTGTAGACACAGAAAACTCCTTAACATTACCGTTTATTTTGTATCTTAAAAAATTTCCAATTGTTGTCGTATTTGCTATGACAATAAACGAATTTCAAGGTCATGTTTCGATAATGTAGGTTTGGATTAAATAAAAAACCTTATTTTGTCACGGTCAATTGTATGTAGCTTTATCAAGATGTAAACATAAGAATAATTCATTAATTCAAGTGGAAAGGCAAAAAAATAAAAAAATAGAAAATACTTAAGAAAGTGATTTATACATAATTTATTGACTTTACTTGATGATTTTAATAATTGAATTAGCAATATTTATGGTAATTAATTGAAAGTCACTCATTAATGTTTCATCATTTATGAAGTATACATGACATGATGTATAAAAAATAGTGAGGGGGCTGTGGGGGGTCTATAGAGGAACAGGCAAAACTGTGTAGAAGGCTGCGGGGGTCTGTAGGAGGTCTAAGGAAAAAGTTAGAAAATGTCAAATTAACGATGAAAACGGTCGAATTTCAGCTTATTTGTGGGGAGGCTGTGGGGGTCACATCTGGCATCACTTTTATAAATTTGTTTATATATATTGTAGAAAAATACATGCATACGTATTGTAGAAAAAATAAAAAAAATGAAAAATGAGAAACTTTTTTATTTTCTAATCAGTTTTATACTAGAAATGGGGGGTTGCTGCATGTAGCACGCACGTAGGTGGAGCCTCACTTGCATATATACTAGTGGGGCTTCGCCACCTGCGTGCTCCGCGTGCCAACCCCCTACTGTTCTAACTTATAAGGAGAGTCTTTAAATTTCATCTGTTAGTGGGGAGAGGTTGGTGCCCAGAATTTCGTGAGGAAGAAGAGTTTTTGATCTACATCGTTAAGCATTAGTTATTCATATATCAGTGAATTTTCACACCACTCAGAAAGTACTATTGTGGTACGTTGAGAGTTTTTTTTAGAACTCTTCGTTGTGTTTAGAGAAAAAAGGTATACATTATATTTTTAATGATTAATTTCTAANAATTGATTGAATTATTTGGAATGAGGCTTCAATAGGACGTGGCTTGCCTCAGCTAGTCAAGCCAGCACCCGTGTGTAAACAAACTATTGTACAACTGACGACACAATATAGTAAACATAAGAGTGGTAGTGGTAGTAGCTCAGCTGTGAGTGTAAATTCTCGTGAATCCTTAGCTGATCGGTTCCATTCCCCGGTCTGCCTTTTCCAAGAAGCTACTCACTACAATATTTCTGCTACTTTAATTTATTTATTTAATACACCTTAATTCAGTGTTCTTCATCTTCATGAGAATCTCTAAAGCTTTTTTCGTAACAATACACATTGATACATTGAAAATTTCGTTCTCATCGAAAGTTGCCCTACCCGTTTAGTTTTTTTTTAATATATTTTTGTTACTATGTTATGATTATTTATCGTTTATTTACAAGTTTGTATATTATATAACATTTAAATATGAGTGTTACATTTTTACACTATGTTTATGGTAAATATTTTACTCCAGCCTCTATAGAACTTGAAACACCTTGATTAAAAATATTTGTTTTCCTTATATGTAAGTACGAGAAAACTCGTATAATGTGGTTAAAACTGCCATGTGGATACTTACTAAAAGCCCAAGGAATATTCTGAAATTTTAGTTGTACATAACATATTATACTTCCTATTTTATCTCCTGTAAATTAATGCAACTTTTATAATCGTTTTTTTAGCTGTTTTCATGGAAGGAGAGATATATAAACAGTATGAACATGCTTAAAAAGTCTGAAATACTTTCAATATTCATACTCTTGGGCAGTACTCTGATTTATATTAAAAGACTAACGTACTACTTCTTGCTGAAATATTTGAAAATTTTCGTAATAATTGTATTGAGACGTATACATTAGACACAGCTCATTACTGTACAACACCTGGCTTAACTTGGGACTCTACGAGGTCATACGAGGTATCAAGCGAATAGGGATAAAAAATATATATAATGTATGTAATGTATTATGATGTTAATAATTTATATGGGTGAGCAATGACTCAACCATTACCTTCCACAGGTTTTAAATGGGTTTAAAATGTTAACTCATTAGGTATTTTAAACGTGTCAGATGATGTGGAAATCGGCTGTATACTTGAAGTTAATCTTGAGTATACTTAAACTCTCCACAATGCTCATAAGGATTCATCATTATGTGCCGAATGTATGACACTCCCTCAATCAAAACAAAATTAACGACTGCGCTGTATGATAGAAAACATTATGTGATCCCTTACCGTGCACTTAAGCAAGTTGTAAGTCATGGGCTTCGTATAAAAAAAATTCCTAGAGCAATACGTTTTAATTAAAGTTCATGGTTAAAAAAAATTTAAAGATTTAAACAGTGAAAAGCGTCAAAATACGAAGAATAAGATTGAGAAGATGCTATGTCAGATATTCAACAGTTCTATGGACGGGAAAACGATGTAAAATGAACGCAAACACATTAATGTTGAGCTTGTCAACAAGTAGGATGGTAGATATGACATATTCGACGTGGAACTCCTAGCTGTCCAATTGTTGCACACTAATATATACATGAATTAAAAAACCAATATATGTAGAATTGAGTGTGTTTGATCTATCAAAGACACACGTACAAAGCTAATCATTTTCCTTCCAACAACAAAAGTTATTGATATGGTTCTAGATCAGAATCACATGACAATGAAGCTTAAGATGACTAATCATCCTTGTAATATCCGTTTGTGTGAGATAAGACTATCACACCTGAACATGTTGAGTATCAGGCTCAACATGTACACCTATAGATACGAATCTGCTTGTTTACGTGCTAAGATTAGTCTCTAATTTTGGACTTTCAACATGTCATACATTTATTTTGTTGCTTTTCAACCTTGGACTTTTGTGATTTCATTAGAAAAAAAATTATTTGAACAACCTGCTCATAGTTTTTGTAGCCTGTGGCTTGACTTGTAGCCTTAAAAAACTAAAGTTTTTGGTGAAGAAATCAAAATTCCCCACAAAACCAACGTTAAAATTTCGAATTTCAAATGTATTTTTTTTCGATTTTGATCGGCAATTTGCTCTGAAATTTAAAGTGTACATCCGTTGGGTGATACATTACCATAGATTTTAATTTTGCTCCAATGGCTCGACTTTCAAAAAGGTGATGAACCATCTTAAGAAGGTAAAACAAAGTATGGATTAAAAATAGTTTTAGAGCTTGCACATGAATATTAATTTGAAGAATGACAAATTTTTCAATGAGTTATTAGAAGCAATAGATAAGTTTAAATTGTTCGTAGTATAGGATGGCGATTACATTATATTCTCCTATGCATAAGTTTGTACATGTTATGAAAATGAATAAATATTTGTTTTACAATTAAAAGTGTTAATTTATTTAAAATACATTTCTCCTTTTTATGATATGAAACATTAAGTTTCCTTACTTAAATATTTTCATAATTCATTTTTACTAATCCAACTGTATAAATAGAGTCGAATAGCTGAAATTATAAAGAACATTTATGCCTCTAAGTCAGCAAAAAAGCAGCTAGCACAGAGTCAGAGACATAATGAAACCATGGAAGCTGTTGCCCGTGAAAAATATATTATTACCTCAAATATATTACCTCAAACCACATAAAACTGGGTTAGGAGTCCGTTCAAAGTCTTACGCTGGGAACGGTTTGAAAAAAATTTTATTTTTAAGGTTCAAGAAAATAAAATTACCTGATGGAAATCTGACCAACATAGATTTAATAAAATATCATAAACAGCTGTAGTAAATCTTCATGATAAGAATAAATCTGGAACTTCCTGGGTGGCTTATCGAAAACGTGCTGATAATGTTGTGTACTTTGTCAGTTCTTGAGATCTGCAGCTACCGACTGACTTAATGTTGTATCTAATAGTTAGTAAGGTAAAATATAATCATAAGAGATATCAATAATTCAACTTTTACAACTGTGGTCATTTGTGCTTGAATTTAAACAAGTATAACTTTCTTACACCAGGGGAAACCACTTAGTTACGCTATGACAATCATGAAAGAAACATCAATACTAAGCCTCTCTGGTACTTTTGCTATTTTAAGAGCACAGTATTTTTTACCGATTAAGTTATTGCCACAATACTGCTACGTTCTTGGCTTAGCAGAACTTTTGTCATTTAACTCAATCCCAAATATCAATAGAAAGTGTAACAAATTTCATGTTGGCAAACAACTTATTGTGTTACTTACAAGCAGTCATGAGATTAAATATATTAAATCATTTTTAATAGAGGTATCACATTTTCACATTTTTACTCGCAACATAACTCTGAAAATTAAGATGAATAGTAATACGCTTGGAAATGTTATCAAGTGCAGTCAAATTATTAATTTGCGACCTAAATATTCCATGGGCTGTCTTTCAAATATCAATCAGCGAGTTCTAAAAAATATCAACACTCATATTACAGACTAACGTGTAGCTATTTTAAAGATAAACGCATTAAGTGTTAAATATAACATCATGAGCGGAGCTTATACAGCTCTGCATAGTAGATCAGGATGGTGATTTGGTCAGATTTCGTGGAAGAGCCATAACTATTAGATTGTACATAAGAATTGATGAACAGCGCCATCTGCCACTTGCGTGAAAAAATAAGCAAAGTTGGCCGCAATGGTAAAAAGTTTGCTGCCAACCGCAAACTTCAAAGCTGTAAACTATCGTTGATGTACAGATATGTGTATACATATGATGTATATATACAAGCGCCTATCACCCCATGACCCAGAAAGCTTACTGGCTACTTTATTAATCATAAGATTGTTAATTAATAACACAAGCGCCCATTACCTGGTGACCCAGGGTGATTACTGACCACTCTATTTACAAACAAAATGTTAATTAATGACACAAGCGCCTATCTCCTTATGACCCGGGAAGCTTACTGACCACTATTTTAAATAATAGATTGTTTATTAATAACACAAGCGCCTATTACCTAATGATTCGTGACTTTTACTGGCCACACTATTTAATAATAAATTATCAACTAATAACACGAGTGCTTATTACAAAAGGTCCTTGTCATGTTCTACAATTAATGAAAATATTAAATTGCTGATATCGCAACCCTATAAAATAGTACGCTTTGAACGCTACATTTTCACATAACTTTACCAAAAGAAAGTATTTTAACTCATATAATTATCCTAGTGTTATAAGGGCCTATTTGTTATTAAATAATAAATTTAAGAATCTTTTTAAGGTTTCTTTATCGTTAGAACACGTTGCATCATAAGTCATTCCATTTCTAATCATTAATATTTTTAATAAATTGACTATCCCTCTTACTAATATCACACTACATAATAAACTGATAAGATCCATCGTACTTATTAACAGTTTCTTATTTGTTTTGTTCGAATACATNTAAAAAGATTACATTCAATTTTATAACGTACAAATTTGAAAATAAATAAGCAATGAAAAAATAATTAATTTTTTAATCATTAGATCACGATTTTTGTCCAAATGCCCCGTTGCTCCCGCTGCCCTTCATATCATTTTTAGAGAACCCGACAGAGACTCTACATATCTTTATGGACCCCAATATGTGTACATACGTGTGTGTGTCATGTATATATATGGGGCATTCTTTCTCAACCGGACATCCCATCTTCTCCAGAATTCGTTAGTTTCCAAAATATTGTCCAGCAGTGCAAATAAAAGCTTGGAACCCTGTACTTTTGAATGCTATCTGGCCAAATTCGTACAACTCATTTTCAGATACAATATGGTGACTTTAAATGACAATAATCACCGAGTTGAACAATAATTTCAAAATAAATTTTGCACCACTGATTATAGTTTGGCCACCATATTGGATCTAATATTTTTTATTATTTCATGTACTACTAAAGCCTAGGCTTATAAAAACGTGAGTCACTATGAAAAGGCGGCTTAAAAAAAATCTCAAAATAATATTGGCTCTGTGAATAAACTAAGCCACATTGCGAAGCCACCATATTGTGTCTAAAAATGAGTTGTACGAATTTGGCCAGACAGCATTTAAAACTAGAGGTTCAAAGCTTTCATTTGCATTACTGGACAACATTTTGGAGACTAACAAATTCTGGAGAGGATGGGGTGTCTGGTTGAGAAAGAATGACCCATACATGTATAAGAATAAACGGTGGCTTAGTTGGCTAGGTTGTGGATCGACACCCGGGAGACCGTGGTGCGATTCCTGGCCACTGCAGACTTTTTTGGGCAAGTGCCTCTGTGATTTTTCACACGTGCTTTTTCACCACGCAATGCACCGCAGCAAAATTGCCTTATTCCCCCTACCTTCCTTTTTGTAATGGAAGATCACTCTATCCCTTTTACCTTCCTTCTCCCAAGTTCTCAGTGCTCATAGTAGTGCCGTTATTAGAAGCCGGATGTTTATAAGTCTGCAGCCCAACCAAAGCCGCTCGACCATCTCTAAGGCAGAGGAATTTCGAGGGGGGATTGGAGGAAGATGCATGGTCGTTAAAGGGAGATTGAAGGGGATGAAGGAGGATGTAATTAAATAGACAAAACAGTAAAAGAATAAACGAATAACGAGGTAATTTAGGGGACGGCTGGAGGATGGAGGGGTTGAAGGGAGGTTAGACGCTGAATCCATTTGAAATAACTATATAACATAAAAAGATATATATATGTATAAATATGTAAAGAAAATTTAGTTTTTTAATTTAAATTTAGCCCACCATATGCGCACTTAAAGAATATAGTCGTAACAAGATAAGAGAACGACAAATGTAGAGTTAGTAAGTACAAGGCCCAATAGAAGCACAGAAAGTATACACGACAGGCTGACACGTAAAGGCACTACCTAGCCGCTTGTGTTAAGGTGTAGCTTAGCAGTGCACACTCAGACACAGAACAGAATCCAAAACAGTTGAAAAGTGGATAAAAAAATATTAATTATCGTTTCTTTATTTACAGGTTAGACCGCGTATAATATCTATCATTTGTAAATAGTGTATAGAGGGAGAATAGTTAAATAAAACAATAAATAAAATTAACTTTATTTACAAACAAAGGTATTGTGTTTATTTATTAATGAAATTCAAATTTTTCTATATATGCTTAACCCAAGCCCGCTTTACAGCATTTATATATATTACGTATTTAACCCCATGTTCATGCTACGCTGTAGCCGAACAGGTTAGATCATATTTGTTTTTTATGATTATACCTTCGAGTTGCCTCTGAAATTGTTTTTCTTTTTTTTACAGCTACTGTTTTAAAATATTTATTAAAACAAATTTATAAAAATTGCATTGATAATCAACTTTTATTTAGATTTTATAAATCGGTGGCTCTGAAAAAAAGCATGAGTTTATTGTGTCAGTTAAGAACTAACAATACTTACTGCGTTCTAGTTAACACTAATAATACCTTTTAATAAAGATGAACAACACTCACTAAGCTCCGATGAACAGTAACAAGAATTGCAATTCTTCTTTTTCTTCATAGTTATGAAATCAAAAATGATAAACAAGCATTCTAACCAAACAACCCAGTAAGCTCAAGTGTATTTGTCATAAATAAATCATAATGTTAACTGATAAATAAGCACCCTTAACCCAAAAACTTAGTATACTTAAGTGTTTATTTTCAATAAATAAAAGCGTTAACTAAACAAATCGTTATATGGCAAACAATATAATTTTGAGTATAATAATACCTTCTATGAAACAATCTTGTGTACGAAAGTGGTGAAATTATTGTGGGAAACGATTATATATATATATTCCTTCTATACTTTATAACCAGCCCAAAATAATTAACTAGAAAAAATGAGAATATTTTATGCTTTGACGCAGTGCAGCTTTTTTACTCTTGAATCTTTATCATAAAAGAATAAGATTTAAATATTTTTTAGAATCTGTTAAAAAAATGTTAGTATCAAGGTAGAAATTAAAAAAAAATAACGCAAGAAGAATACGCGCGTCAAGCCCGTTTATTTAGCGCAATTTTCACTTTTAAAAACTTACTCCAAAAGAAAAAGGTTTGAATTTCTATGAAACCTTATCACCTGACTAAAAATATTAATTAAAAAAGGCGAGAAGATCATGCGCGTCATGGGCGTTGACATAGTGGAGCGCTTTAAATCTTAAATTCTTATTATAAATATGAAGGATTTAATTATTTTTGAGGATTCAGAACTATATTAGAAAAAAAAGGTGTGAAGATAATTTGTGTCAAGGGCGTTCATTTAGAATAACTTCTTACTTTTGAGAACTTATTTTTGAAGAAAAAAATTTTAATTTCTCTTTCACTGTATCACCTGATCAAAAAAATTAATCAGAAAAGGCGAGAAAATTACTATCAATAATTTTTTTTAATTTTACTAAGCAAGGATTGAATTAAAATTTTTTCTTTTAAAACTGTATTATATTCGAAATTAAAAACAAACAAGGTCAAAAAATTAGTCGTATCACTCGTGGTTATTCAGAACCACGTTTTACGTTTAAAGACTAACTTAAATTGGATAGGTTTAAAATTTCTTTTAACCTTTATTACCTGATCAAAAAAATTAATTAGAAGAGGCTGGAAGATTACGCACATCCAGGGCGTTTATTTAGTGCGATTCTTTTATTCTTAAACTTTTATTATAAAAAGATAGGATTCAAATGTTCTTAAACATTAAGTACTATCTCTAAAATAAGGCGAGAAGATTATGCATGTCAAAATATTTTATTCAGGGCATCTCAGGGACTCTTTAAATTTTACTAAGAAAGGATATGAGGAAAATCTTTTTTCGAAATATTAGTATCATATTAGCACTTAAAAAAATAATAGCAAAAAAATTACGCATACAGTGCTACTCATTCACTCTTGAATTTCTACCAAAAAAATGGGATTCAAATATTTTTAGAACATAAGCACTGTATAAAATAAAAAAAAGGGTGAGAAGATTATTTGCGTTGAATCTGTTTATTTAGTGCAACACTTTGACTTTTTAAATTTTACTTTAAAAGAAAAGAATTTGAATTGCTTTTGAACTTAATGACCTATCCTGAAAAATTAATCAGAAAAACCAAGAGTATTACGCAAGTTGATGGCCTTGGTATAGTGCAGTTCTTCTAGTCTATAAGTTCTATTGTCTTTTTAGTCCATTTGACAATCCGTGAATTAAAATGTAAGAGTTTAAGTTTAAGTTTGAGTTTAACATTATTTATTAACGATAAGGGACTTAAAATCCTACAGCGTCGTGGCTTGAGTAGCTTGCCAAAATGTGGCTAAACTTACACTTGAGCTGTAGTCTTACAAAAAAATTACAAAAAGTTGCAGTACAGAAATAATATTCTGCTTAAATTAAATAAAAAAAAGTAGAAATAAAGAAGTGATAAAAAAAAAGAATTATAAAAATAGGAAACAAATAAAATAAAAGAAAATGAAAAGTAATAAGGTGTAAAATGTGGAACGTAAAAGAAAAAATTAAACAATGTTATAAACAAATAATAACGACAAAAATAACGGTACTAATAAAAATGTATAAACTAAAAATAGAATAATTCGCATTGAACAGCTAAACAAGTTCTCTTACAAGTCAAACCTAACTATTTGTAAAAGCTCAACCAACAAGATGCCTATGGAGGTATCCACCAAAATTTAGCATGCCGAAGTCTGAGTGCAATACATGTGGCAGATTATTATAAATATGGAGAATAGCAACGAGAAAGGCACTCTAATAACATGAAGTGGATACGTGCACTACACTTAGGTCAAACTTAGAGTTAGGGACTTAGAAATATGATTTATATGATCTGAACGGCTAACGCCAATGACAATTCGGGGGCACGCATTTTCACATCGAGCTAAATTAGTAAATTCGGGGGCACGCATTTTTACATCGAGCTTAACTAGTACACAACACACTGGACATATTCAAAGCAATTCTAGAACAGCAATCAAAGTACGGAAAAATTAATGCGCTTACTAGAGTTAAGCTAATTAATTCAGTGAGTTCTATATGCATTCCATTGAGAGGAAGGGCATGGTCAGAGAAACTGCCAACAGTGACCATATAGCAACGTGAGCCAAACTAGGCTGCCAGTGCTTCATACTATTCGTTGTTAAACAGTTAAAAAGAGCCCAATATAAAACACGATTTAAATTAAAGTTGACTACTTGAATGATCTCTCTGATCTGGTGCATGAAGCTCAAGTATTTTAAAACAAAATCATCTGCATATTTGAGTGGTAGCTGCATGACGCCAAAGATGATGGCAAGTCGTTGATAAACAAAGAGAATAAAAGTGACCCACATAAACTTCCCTGCAGCACTCCAGTCGTACGATAAAGCCAACCCAAAATAGACCCATCTGACAACTTAACAGCCCGCGACCGACAAGCAAGAAATTACTTAACCCAGGCGCAAGCCGAGTCTGAAAAATCTTTCGAACGAAGTTTTCATATTAAAAGCTTGATAACAACCTTGTCAAAAGTTCGTTAGAAATTCACTGCCAGTAGAGTGTAACTTTGCCCTCATCTATTTCCATTCTTTAGTCATTGACAACATTCATTAGGGCAGTGTGCGTGCTGTGGTGTCTACGGAAGCTAGATTGGGGCATAGCGTTGCAGTAGATTCCACAAAATCTAGCAAGTGCCGCAAACTCAAGCAGCTTGGAAATAGCGCACAGTGTGCTTATGGCGTAAAAGTGGCTGAGATCAGTGGGAAGCCGTTGTACAGGCAGCAGTATGATCTGCACCTTTTTCCAACAAGACGGAAATCTGCCTGACTGTAACAAGCAGTAAAAAATACGAATGTTAATGAGTAAAATTGTGGACATAGTAAGCTTGAGTAGTCTCAAAGTTATTCTGTCTGACCCACGTGTGTTAGAGTTGACATGAGAAAATGCCTCATGTATGCCACGTTCGCTTACACGCCCAAAGTAAAAGTGTGAGTCGAATAGCAGTGAGGTACTTAAAGAAGCAGAGGCCGAGGATGTTGTGGATACCAGAGCTCCTACAAAGTGGTGATTCAAAGCGTTACCGTTAATCGAAAGAGTAGGTACATTATCAGGTATAGGAGTAGTACCGATATATCGGAGACACCTCCATGTGGATCCGCCAGACACTTACACGACCCAAGTTTTTGCTTGCTGTTAGCGTTAAGTGCATTTTGCGTTAAAGTTCACACAGGAGCGTGCTTATTAAACAAATCCGAAAGTGGGTGAGTAAAGAAAGGAACCTTGTCATTAATATCATGCCGATTAGTTATGTAGTACCAATTGGTTGATTCAAGGTCTCAGCTAAAGAGTTCCTGGTCAAAAGCTCTAAATAAGCGGATGGATATATGGTGTTTAATACTCACTAAAAGTTTACAACGGACCTGTATAGTAAACATACTGTACTTGGAAATTGCTAGAGCATCAACTTGTCCACTCATATTGATGAAAGTCAGGTCACAAATACAAATGTAATTTACCGTAGTAGCAGAGGAGCCAGTGCAATACGTTGGATCGAAAGATACAATCGAGAGGCCCAAGGTGATAAAAGAATTGCTAAGTATTTTACACAGTGTTAAGTCTGCCTTCTAATCAAGGTTAAAATCACTCAGTAGTAAAAAATAATCAAAAAGCACTGCACAGTTGAATACCGTCTCCTCAACAGCCAACCAAAAGCCACGTTTAGGCGAACTGTACACCACCGTACACAAAAATTTTTCATGCAAGACGTGTAGCTCCAGCAGCATAAATTTGGGCCATAAGTAATAAGCACTTCCCTGCACTAAATATGCAACTACGCAGAGGTGGAGAGAGTTGTGTATGTACGCATAAATTTGGCTTAAGCCACGACTCACTGATGGTAAGTACATAAAGTTATTATCGAGAATGACCGATCGAATTTCCTAAAAATGCGTTTCAATTAACTGTACATTACAGTGTGTTATATTTAACAGAGAAGACTTATGGACCATAGTCAAGTATAGAAATTGTAAATTTTAGCATCCTTAGACTGCACGCAATTTATACAAATACGCCTTTTCTGATATTTCGCATAGCACTAATGACCTGAATGCTGGCTACTGCAATACTCACAGCACTTATGCTTATTACAACTAATGGCTATGTGTCCGAAATCCCAAAAATTAAAGCATTGACAGATTGATACATGTCCATGAACCCGACAACGGTGCCAGCTAATACTCACGCGCCCCAATTAAAGTAGCCAAACACGACTGGCTGGAGAAATCTCAACCCAGCTGCTAATGCAGACGTATATGACGTTGTAGTGTCATTTACCGCAAACTGTGTAATATACGCATTAAACACTCTTGTAATCGTGTTGCAAAATGCACTCGTAGTATCGAAAATCGTCTATCGCCTAGGTTATACCTTCTCACTGCCATAAGCATTGATGAGCCGAGCGATGTGTCTATTTATCTCCTCTAGGAGTCGGGCCATATCCCCGTTCGTAAGCAGGACAGTGGTCAAGCTAAGGGGAGGGAGGTTGGTGGAGTGAAGTGGGGTTTAGAATCATATTAACTCTGAATGTCCCCAGCCATTCCTTGGCATCTCCTGCCGCAGCCAACTGTAAATACACTATAGCAGACGGCATGCTAGCGTAGATTACCACCGTCCTAAATGCAGTCCAGTAATAAGCCCACAGCAGAAGAAGCCACCAGTAAAGCAGGCAATCCATTAATCAACAACCAACACAGTGCCCAACTAGGCAGGAGCGGGCACTGAACTCTCAGCAGCCACTTGCTGGTTATGTAAGTCAGTGCCAGCAGGAAAATGTGATACACTGTATACCTACTTTGCTTACTTTGCTGTATGTTTCGCTTCTACTCTGTGCATACGTTAAAGTAACGTGCCATCGATAAATTCTCATTTTGTTGAAGAATAGAAAAATGAAATATTTTTTAGAATTAAGCACGCGTGCTTCAATGAACTCTAGTGAGCGTAAATCACTAATACTAAGTTAATGAGTACATGGCAGAACAGCATCTGCCTAACAGATTTAATTTTTATTTGAACCTTAAAAAACACATCCAGATTGGATGCACTCTCTATTACAGTTTAGCATGAGTATGTATTTTTTTCTTCACACTTTTTCCATGCTTCGGGCTGTCAGTGTATTACTTGATACTTTGATGTATAAAGAAAATTAATTTCGTCACTTTCTTAAAATGGCTCTTTTCTTAACACTTGCTTTATTAACTCTAACTACTGGAATAGGTTAAAAAAAGTAATGTTGATTTATGGTCAAATATTTTAATTACATTTAGAATTGCGTTTTACTTTTACAACAATTGATTGATGTCTCCTCTGTTGTTTTTGATAATTTAATTGGCTCTACGAACAAAATTGTTGACAGACCTTTACGCCATTTCTCTCTCTCTCGCACTTCATCGACTGCCCGGACTATCCTCTGTTTGCAGTCCTCAGTGTCAATCGTTGTGCTTTTATATACCGTTTCCTTGACACAGCCCCACAGAAAATAGTTCAACTGGTTCAGATCAGGGAAACGTACTGGTCATGCTATCAGACCTATCCAGCCTATCTATCCTTCTGGAAAGGTGTCGTCAAGATGCCTTCTAACATTAGCGCCAGGGCTCCATTGTGCTGATAAATAAGCCTTTGTCGTATCACACTCGGGATGTCTTCGAATAGCCCAGGCAACTTGTTTTGTAACAAGTCCAGATATGCTGGACCGTTGAGCCGAGGAGGCAAATAATACGGGACCGATCTACAAATTTATTTTTGTTCTACGGCGTTACACACTGGATCGATACTTCTACAACGAAATTCATTAGTAATACTTAATAACTTGTTTATTTTAATGTAATAAAATTTTGAATGAATTAGTTTTGTTCGTAATTTAAAAAGTCGAAGGATAAAAAGCAAGACAAATTTTAACGCTGTTCAGATAATTTATTTCCACAAGTAGTTGCTAAATGATGCTATTTCAATATTTTCTTAAATTTTTGATATAGTAATATCACAGAGGCATAAAAAGTAGCTTTCAAGTATTTCTTGTCAATTAATGGTCATGTATTATATTCTGAAGGCAGTTTAATAAAAAAACACATCAATGCGCAGAGTTAAGATTTGTTTTAGACATTGATACTCTAGCGATACTAGAAAATAGTAGTACGCGTAAGGCGAAAATTTTTAATAGACCAGAAACAGTAACTATGTTGATTGAATGTAAATTCATCGATCCTCAAAATCAAATTTGCGAAAGAGGATCAGCATGTGCTCGAGCCAACAAACCGACACAGAAATGCACATGGTTCTGATGATCTTGAAGCATCAGCTCTTGCAAACGCCGATAATGAAATGGGTCAGTGATTACGGGTGTTTCAGAGTATCTATGAAAGTTTGTACAAGTAAAAAAGATAAATAAACGCGCTTGATGCACATTATTATCATGCCTTTTTTCTGATATGGTACTGAATTAAAAAAAATTTTTAAATCTCATTCTTTTACTATAAAAATTTAAGAGTAAAAAAACGAAGCTGTATTAACGCCCTTGATGCACGTAATCTTTTCGCATTTTCTAATAAATTTTTTTTATCAGGTGATAAAGATTAAAAGGAATTCAAATCTTTTTTTTTTAGGTTAGTTTTAAAAGTAAAAGGGATATGCAAAACAAACGCAAGATATGCGTCATTTTGTTCCCTTGTTTTTTTTTAAGTTTCTGCTATGATGATGTGTTGAAAAAATTTTTAATTAAATTCTTTCTTAATAAAATCTGAAAAGTTAAGGAGCTGTGCTGAATACATGTACTCCATACATGTAATTTTTTCGCCTTTCCTAATTAATTTTGCTGGTCAGGTAATAAAGATTCAAAAAGAGTTAAAATTAAGTCGTTTCGAAGTGAGTTTTAAAAATTAAAAGAATTACGCTTCAAAAAAGAATTTAACTAACGCACTTGACGCGTATTATCTTCTTGCGTTCTATCATTAATTTTTTTTTGGTCGGGTGACAGAGTTGAGAAAAAATTGTAATCCTCTTATCCTGACGTAAGTTTTAAAAAGTAATAGAGTTGCGTTAAATAAACGTGATAAGCATGCATAATCTTCTTGCCCTTTCTTTTAATACTGTGCTTATGCCTTAAAAATATTAAAATTCTTGAAATCTTTTTATAGTTAAAATTTAATAGTAAATAATGTGATGTTCGCTGGGTGCAGACAACTGGAGGTTATAGCAGAAACGATCTAAGCGCCCGTGGTAAGAATTTAGTGCAACTTGGGTGCCGAAACATGAAGACGACGCCATCAACGCGTGTATACATATGTTGGTCAAGTAACCTCGAAACTGCTCTGTCCTGCAAGTTTTTCCTCTCAGCTGCGGTCTGTTGTCTGCACACTTTGGCACTCGATTTTATTTTTTTCGATACTGTACTGGAAGCTGTCGTTTTTTCTCGCACGAACAAAGTGAAGTATGGTTGGAACTAATAACAACAATTTGGCCGACGGCAAGGGCAACAACGGAAGCAATAATAACGGAGGCAACCAGAACAACAACGGTGACGTAACTCCTCCTGCAGCAGTCGAGACGGTGCGTAACTGAAAGCTGTGACCCTTCTGGAGAGCATCACCAGAGGCATGGTTTTTTCAAATCGAGTCAGCTTTTAGCTGCAATCAGCGTACGTTCAGACTCTACGCATTTTAATGTGGTCGTGGCAGGCGGGCTATTGAAGCCTGAGTGAACGAACGAACGAATCGAACGATAGAGGTTGTAAGTATATCTGTGTGTATGATTCTAACCTTTCATTCGTTTTTTCGCTCGTGCTTCAATAGCCTCCCAGCTCTAGACTGCGAGATTACGCAAGAGCTTCTCGACGTTTTGCGCGTTGTGCCAAACACATAAAAGTACGAGTACTTGAAAAGGTATGTGCTCGCGCGTTTTGCCAATACCGAGAGGAAGCGCCTTCGAACGCTTTTCACTCAGCTGCATGTGGACGATCGTACTCCGTCGCAGCTCGAAGGCCAGCTACACGTCTTCGCATACACACAATAGGACCTCCAGTCTACGAGCGTCCACATGGCCTGCATGGTGAGCGTCTGAGCGCTGCCAAGCGCATGTTCAACGATCTTCTACCCAGAAAGTCGTGCGCCAGTCTTCTAGTAAATGGTCCAGCCCTCTCCACCTCGTGCCCGGGCCAGAAGGAGCATTTCAAGTCACACGCGAATACTGGCGTCTAAATGCGTGCACACAGCCAGATTGCTACCCCTTGCCACTCATAGAGGATCTCATGCACCGATGTCACGGCATCAAGATCTTCTCCACTGTGGACCTGGAGAATGTTTTCTATCAGGTGCCTATGGCAGAGAAATATATCTGCAAAACCGCTGTGGCAACGCTCTTTGGGCTATATGGATTTATAAGTATGCCTATGGATCTCAGAAATGCCACTCAGACTTTCCCGCGCTTTACGGACTCGCTGCTGCGAGACCTCCCTTTCGCTCATTCTTACGTGGACGATATTATTGTCGCATCTAAGAGTCACGAAAAACACCTACAGCACTTGAGAAAGATCTTTGAGATTTTGCGAGCTGCAAGGCTCCACGTGAAACTAGAATAGCGTAACCTGGGAAAAACACAAGTTTATTTCCTAGGATTCTTGCTGACACCTGAAGGTTTCAAGCCACCAGCACACAAGGTGGACGCCATTGATAAACTGAGAGCTTGTATCAAGCAAGATCTCCAAGCATCACCAGTAGATATGGTGTTTGGCACCACGCTACGCTTGCCTAGTGAGTTTTTTGTTTCCAACAGCGTCCAGGCAGAGCCACACAAGTTTCTCAATCAGCTGAAAGACCTCATGAGAACCCTCCAAGCAGTACCAGCCTTGCATCACGCCAAGTATCGCGTCTTCCACCACAAGGTGCTGGATACCTGCACAGACGTCTACGTCAAAGTTGACAGTATCCGCAAGCCGTTGCAGCATCCATACACAGGCTCCCGTAAGCTTGTCAAATGCCTCAACAATAAGTTTTTCGTTATTTTCGTAAATGGCGTTGAGAAAACTGTGTCAACGGACGGTATCAAGCCAGCCTTCCAGGACGAAGAAGACGTCCCAAAAACTTTGGCTACACCACCGCCAGCAGAGAAAGACACCCTGCCACCAGCACAGCAAGCCACCCCGCTGCCAGCACAGCAAACCGACCCACAACCGGCCCAGAAGCAAACGTTAATTCTGAAGCCTAAGTCAATCCTCCAAAAGACTCAGTCTCCCATGCCAACACCTATTGCAGCAAGGCAAAGAGGCTCACCGTCATTCAAAGCAGTGCCAACAATTTTACGCAAATGCGTTTCGTTTCCTTCGTGCCTCACAAAGGTCTCTACGGGGGCAGAACCTGTGGGTACACCAGCGCTACCACTTGATGACGCTACGCGGCAGCACCGCCGCAAGCAGAAATCAGAGCCTCGCAACTGGCTCGCGTTGATGCAGCCCAACCTGACGACCAGCAGATTCACGCCCAACTACGTACGTTGAGCACGCGTCAATAACTCAACAACTACATGGCACTACTTTAACTACCACATAAAGTATAACAAAAAAGTTATACATAGAAAAAAGTGTCTATAAATATAAAACTATTTATGTATTGGTATTCTTTTTTTTGTATAAATTATAAGAACAAAGCTACTCGAAATAAGAGCTGAGACATTCCAACAACCATTAAACTGACATACCTCCGACGGTGGGCATCTTAGACGCCTATTTCCGAGCTGTAGAGCTTCCAGCTTTGAGCTACAGTAGTCAGTGCAGCTTCGAAGTCAGTTACTTTGATGTTAGTGTTGTGGGACTCCTAATTTAGAAACAGTGCAACTCAAACACTTTTGAGTTGACTTACATACAAATAAGAGTTAACATAACTTGAATTTAGAAGTATAAGAGCTCAATATTCATTGAGCTGTAAGATAGATATCAGTAAGTTGGTCATCTCCAAGTACTAAACTTTTTTTTACGTACTCATTTGTGATCGTGAAGTACGTAATTTCATATAATTTCATTTTATTTTTGTTAGGGTAGAAGAAAAATTAAAGATGTGTACTGGTCGGAGGCAGCGGCCACGCGTAGTGGTGATGTAATTTCACATAGTTTTCTTGTGAAGATGAAAATTATTAAATAAAGTTTTTGCACGTATAATCGAGATTATTATCAATACAAACACATACCAAGTTGAAATTGCAAAATAAATATAATAACTTCAGCGAGCCCCGATGTTTGAGACAAATTGTGGAGCTTTATTATAAACATAAGTAACTTTTTGCTGTAGTTTACATGGGTTTCCCTTAGCGGAGATGGCTTGCATGTAAGTTTGTCGTTTCGTTGTTGCATTCTTGGGCTCGAATCTTTGTCGATGTAATCTGACTTTTTGTTACAGTTTTGACGATTTCATTAGTTATTTGTTAACTTTTTTGTCCTCAAAGTCTTCTATTACTATTAATTAGACAGACATTTAGGCTCAAATTAGACGTTGAATACGTTAGCCAATGATTATATTAGAGCAAAACTTAAGTGTTTTTCGCACATTTCTACAACAAATAAAAAAAACTAAAATTTTTTAATCCATTAGTTCAAAATTATTACGTTTATGCATGAATTATTTATTGTTTTTAAACAATGCTTCACTTTTTTACACTTAAAATCACATGAAATACGTTATCGGTATGATTTAAAATAAGAACTGAAGATTTATTATTAAGTTGTAAGGAAAATTCTCATACGACATCATCTTGGGTATTTTTCTCTTCCAATAGGGAACTACTTTTTTTTTATCGAAAAAAAGTTATAATAAAGTAATTTTCATCAGATACAAAAATACAAGCTAGAGCTTATTGGATAATGACAATAAAATTAATCATGGTATTTAATATTTAATTTTAATTTCAATGTTTTTAAGAAATATTCATAATAGAAGAGTGTGAAGAAAAAAAATCAAAGAATAACCAGTAAGACCACTGAAACAAAAGAAGTCATCGTCCATACGGAGATTTGAACCCGAGAATGCAAAAATAAATTGCTAAATATGCGTGCGAGCCATCTGTGCTACGAAAGTTCTGTGTATCTTATTGTCAGAAGTTAATCACGTTTATGGTAAAGCTCCAAAGCTGATCCTAAACATGAATGCTCACTATAATTATTACATTTATTTTGCGATCTTAATTTGGTATTCATTTGTGATAACAATAACTTTTGTTACATGTTTCAAGACTTTAATTAATAATTTGCGTTGTTTGATGATAAACTTACTATTATATATTATTCAGATCGCACGACGTAACTATAATATGTACAGATTAGTGCACGTGTAACAAAAAGTTATAAAATAACGTTGTCGAGAAGCGGGAAGAGCAGATAAGTTTTTCATGCAATTTTTTAATTATATAAGCTCATTAAAAAATAAAGATTATAGTATTTGTATACATTTAAAGTAGGCGTTAAATATTTGCAAACTCCTGAATCTTTGACTGTCGAGCATGTTTGTATCACATATGGGCTCTAGCTAGCTTGAGTTCGATTCCACTAGACTGCTGACTTTTTTTTTGATAAAAATGTATATAGGAAGTTGGAGTTAAAAATTTCAGAAGGGAAACCTTCTTCTCAACGAAATAGTTTTTCATTTGAATTTTACTTTTAAGTACCGTGGGATCAAAATAAACACTTTCAAAACTCTTTATAAATTGAAATCGTAGAAAAAAGAGCTCTTGACAATCTCTTAGAGAACTAAAAAAGGGGACATACGTCGGATACTATAAGAATACTTTAAGAACTTTTCAGGAACACTTTGTGAATAAAAAAATAAGTCAGTCAGTGAATTTGTAAAGAACTCTTTAAGCATTGTGAATGCTGGCTGGGTGTTACATCGTGTTCAAGAGAAGAAGAGATTTGATTGCTTGTTTATTTTAACCTTGTGGTATTCCCACATGTTGATCTCAGATGAGTTACAAATAGTTTATTAATTAGAGAAGCTTAGTGATCAATACATTATAATATTAGCTCATATAATTACTGAAAAATGATATTTCATAGACCTGTAAAATTTAATAGCATCACGCCATAGAATGTAAACGGGTTAAGGAAGTAGAGGGTGTAAAAATATTACTGTGTCACGAACTGTGTCAAAAAGAGTAGATGATTTTGTTTTTGCAAGTTTACTAAAATTTTCTAATATCTGATATTAAATATCTAGTAAATTCATACGGACGTTCACAGCGTGAAATAGTGACCTTCGGTCATCCTCATTAGATTTTACTTTCGGTGCCCAATCGCGTATACGAACAACATAACAAACAAAATCCTAACAGCCTATTGCTTCAAAAACGCTTTTGACAAGATCTTGATGGCTAAGATTTATTTATTGAGGGATACTAGTGATAATAGATTTAGCAGTTTTCTTGAATAAATAGTTATCAAAGATCAAATTATATTTTGCATTGACAAATACTAACTTATCATTAATCTTGGTCATTTGTGAGTTGAAAGTAGTTTCTAAATTATGGATACGCATGTTAAGTGACGCAAATGTCTGACTAAATTTTAAGATGTTGTCACAAAATTGTAAAGGTAGGGATTATCGATGGATATTATTACTATCTGGGATATTATTTTGTAATTATTAAAATAATAACTATGTATTAATTGTAATCCTTTTACATCAATTTAGAATTTCAAACATCGCGAGCAGTTTAAATTTTAATCTTTGTGCCTGATAGTACCACCTACAACTCGTTCGGTGGCGATTACTAGTTTCTGAAAAACACTAGAAATATTAAAATGACTCTTAGTATATAAGGGAGACTGCATGGTGACTTAAAATCATCAACCTGGATCACCCGATCTGAAGCTAAACAAGGGTTTCTCGACAAAACCTACGCTACGGCAGTGGCAGGAGCACTACTTAAATGCAATAAATACCGACGTATAATGTCACTTAAAATCTCAGTGTGTTTACTTTCTCTTTTACTCACTCTCATTAACTATCGTCTACATTACTTGGCTCTATTGTTCAACGATCGGGAGAATCAGATAACAAGTGCACTGGCTACGGAATCATCTCAACTGTTGAAAATCACCAGCCAACAACCCACTAGCGACACCAGTTCCAGTGGTGGCCTAAAATCAACTGGAAGTAATTCCACGTCATGCCTAAAATCCCTAACACAGGGTGCTTACCGTTGGTCGGTTTCGGCATCCAATTTGATACCCTTGAAGGCAACTTACGCCACTTCCAACTCCTCGTCGCTGTTAAAAGCTGCCTACCCCACAAGTTGGTTTTAACAATATATTTAATGTAGTTTACTGTATACTTTTACTATAGAGTTCTTACACGTGATATCATATACTAATATCTGTTACTATTTCTGAGATACACACCTTTAGCAAAGATGAAAGGCAATGAAGACTTGTAGATACAACGCTAAAATCGTAGTGCTACCAACATCTATTACGAGATACCTTAGTGGGTGTAAATAGAGACGTAATTCGATTTTCAATGCCTGTGCTATGCATTAATTATATACTCTCTTATGTTATCTTTGGGTGTGGTAATTCACCAATAATTCAGGATCACTTCAGTGCACTTCAGTTTTACCATAACTGTGATATACTATAAATTATATGCATTTTCGTCCATTCATTGGTCTTCTGCATTAATGTCTACTGAGCCTTCGACAAGAACATTATCAGCAAGAACAAGCATATAAAATTAGAATTATCACTGTGCGTCAATTGCTTTAAATCGAGGCATCGTTACATATCCGCATAAACGAGGCAACAATAAGTACAATGAGGCACCACCAAGGCACCGGCCAGAATCTCACGAAACCATGATGAAAGCCCCCCACTCCAACAACGCAATCGATGGAGAACCCTATGAAGCCACAAGCTTATATGTGAGACATGACGATTCCAGGACAGGTCCTCACTAAGGGCAACACCCAAGCCATTGACTGTAGGGGTAAGGGCGACTGAGTGACTATTTACCATTATTGGGGATAGGTCATCCTTAAGTATACGCATATGCTGCTGCATTGAAGCAGATAACACAACATGGATTTTTCTATCATTAAGCGTGAGTACTCTATTACTCGTCTAGCAAACAACCTCCTTAATATAATAATTAATATCACCGTTAGGTCTGATGGCTTACATTGGATATAGACCTACAGATCATCTACGAACAACATGGCCATACAATATCTTAAAACTAATAATATAGAACGTATAAGAATTATAAATAAGATAGTACCCTGTGATGATCCCTGAGGAACCCCGGAGATAGCTGGGCGCGCTTCTGTGAGTTTACCATCCAACCCCAATATGGCAAAACAATGATGAGTAATGTAAGAATTTAACCAACCATAGCATCAGCTGAGAAGTTAAATCCAGCCAATAATCGCAGCAGGGCCCTATGGCAATTGTGTCAAAAGCACGACGAAAGTCAAAGTAGATAGCCAGTGTGACAAGACCCTGGTCAATCCCCATCCAAATATCGTCCGCCACCTTAAGCAATGCAAATTGGGTGCTGTCTCTACGTCGAAAACCAGACTGCAGTAGCAAGAGAAATAACTTTGCTTCCAGATAGTCGTGTATCTGTTTGGTCACTAAGAAATCCAAAACCTTTGCAAAATGGGAGCCATCGGCAATCGAACGACTATCCCCAGCCTCTATAGGATTTGGCACCTTTTAGAGTGGGACACTGGTGGAAAGCTTTCAAATTGCTAGATGGACACACGTAGTCAGAAACCGATTAAACAGATGAGTCAAGTAAGGGGCAATATAACCAAAGACTCCCAAGAAGAATTCTGGAGACAAACCATTACCACTATGGCTCCGTGACGAATAAAGAAAGCGCTCCATTGACTGATGAACCACATCAACCAGGCTGAAACGGAAGGGGTCATCAGAGGGTGACACAATGCAATAATGTCCTCCAGATTAAAAAAGTAACAGGATAGGAATGAACAGGACGCCCAAGAATAATGCTACAACAGCGTATCCAAAGTCATGGTCATCAATGGCGGTCGTAACTTGGCAGATACCATACTAAATTGGCTGAGAATACGCCAATATTTAGCCTGATACTTTGAACCTGTGAGCAATGACCACAGATACGCCTGCTGTCAACTCTTAATAAGAGCCTTCAAACTTTTTCAGAGTGTCCTGAATTTAGCTAGGCCATCCAAAGTCCCCCACCGCCGCCCCCTCCTATATAAATGATTACGACGCCTTCACTTATCACGGATCTTATTAGTACACCATGAAGCCAGCACTCAACAGAAGTACCTCTGGCAAAAAAGTGCATGCACGTCGAAGGTCTCCATCCCACCCTACGAAAATCTGACAGAGAAAACTGAACGTTCTGACCACAAAGCTTTCTCATTTCAGCGCTGATCCGGTTTTACAGCTCAAAAAAAATGCTTCCATGGAGAATTTCTTAAAGTCTCGGAATCTATAGACTTGATCAATCCTCAGTGGTTCAGGGAACTCGTAGTCAATAAACAGATAATCATGTCCAGATATAAAAGGCACCTGCGATTACTTAACTCGACAAACCCTGTTAAATCAACAATGAATGTGTCTAACCATGTGTGAGATGCGTTGGTATGATGCGTAGCGTTGCACGGCATCAGGTGAAGCGAGTTTTTGGAAACAAGACGACAAACATGTTCAGAATAATAATTATGTTCAAGAAGGTCAGCATTAATGTCACCTGCCATCACAGAACTGGTGCACCAAAGTGTGTGTTAACTAAAAGACTAAAAAACAACTGTGAGTACGTGATCCTTGGGTCATCTGTAAAAAACTACAACGAGGAGCGTACGTACAGGTAGAGTATCAATTTCAACAATAAAATACTCTGTGCTGTTAGTTTGTGTGATTTGTGGGGCCTCAATAAGTTGAAATTTTAATTCAACTGCAATATAGATGGCAAACCCTCTGCCGTATATATTGTCTCTTGTCCCTTATAAATAGTAAATCACGCTAATTTCTCACTAAGCTACATCCCGGGATTCAATAAAGCAAAGAGCATCTAGCCAGAGTGAACCAGATCTTTGAAATGCATAAAATATTAATATTGTGATCACTCAAGAAATTCCTAATATCATCATAATGATCATCAATCAAGATAGCATTAGGATGAGCCACCCTAACTGTTGCACGGGATGGACACGGGGCAGCGATGGGAGACTGACACACATGTCAAACCAGCTTTTTAAGATCAGCCTCATTACATATCAGTAATTTTTCAGACTCATCCTCTCTACGCTCATAAATGTTACTCTCCCTGGCCCAGACACACTTGTATCCCATTTTTCCAGCTGTATCCGTGGTTTGAAAGGAGGGATTAAATACGACTTCAAGGAGTATCTCATATAGACCAATTAGCGCGTCTGACGGAGTATCTGGCAGAAAAGCACTTAATTTAAGTTCACTGAGTTTTCTAGTAGCATGAAGTATGTGGTCGCGAATAAGTATAGACTTAAAGCGAATGGCGTATGAAGAAAGCAAGCTGGAACTACTTGTCTGTTGTCTGCGATCCAGGTGACATCGCTGGACTGGGGAGATGTTGTTTATTTTTCTTTTCACTTGGAATACGTTGAAGTTCGAGAACACCACCTCTAAGATTAATCAGACTTAGAACGATCAAAATTTTGGTAAACGATGACATAAATGATTCGACAGAATCAGCCAGTATACCTGTGGCTGTGTTACAGCAACATACTAATTTTTGAAATTCATGCATCTCTTGCTGCAGTCGACCCGTCTCTGCCGTAAGCAAGTCGATGCGCTGCGCGTTGACCTGGGTAGCTATGTCTTTAAAAGAGAGAGAGAAAGAGAAAGAGAGAGATAGAGAGAGAGAGAGAGAGAGAGAGAGAGACTTTCGTTGTGCCTTTGATTTCATTGACCATGCGGTACTGCTAAAAATAATGGGTCGTGTGGCTTTAGTGAAGAGTGCGTTACGTTGGTTCCATAACCATCTTTTGGAACGTTCACGTGGGTAGTGGGCTCGGATGTCACCTGGTCGGAGTTTTTTGCGTCGTCGTCAGGTGTGCTCCAAGGGTAATCTACCGGACCTGTACTGCTTCTTCTTTTTATCAACAGTATCCTATATGTTTTTTTTTAATGCATCTGGGGTATTGTTTGCTGATGATTTACAGCTCTACCTTTTATACAAGCCTACCGAGCTTGGACTGTTTATCTCACGGTCCAATTAAGACATTGGCAGAATTGTGAGGTGGGCGCAATACCTACTTCACGGCCAGCTCGCGGATCCGTGGAGTGTTCTAGGGTTTGCGATATCAGGTTGGACTGTTGAGCAGCGGATCCGTGGAGTGTTCTATGGTTTGCGATATCAGGTTGGACTGTTGAGCAATATGCGTAAGGCGATGCTAGTTTCCAGCCTTATCATACTTTATTTCAGTTATGCATGCCTGATTTATGGGGTTTTTATAAGGATATCTTTTCATCAAATTGGTTAGGCTTTGTAATACAGTTGTGAGATTTATTTTTAATCTTAGACGGGATGCGTCGATTGGCCAATACTACATGAGATTAGGATGGCTGAGCCCAAGTGTTAGACGGGACTACTTTTTAGTGGTAACGAATTAAAAAGCCTTGAGTGTGCGAGAGCCACAGTAATTAAATAACCTTTCTCCATCTGCGGGTGAAGAACTACGTCGTTCCAAACGTCTGCCTCGATCTGATTTTGATGCACCACGTGCCTTATTAAATTGTTATGCTGCTTTTTTTTTAGTGTGCTATAAAGCTTTGGAATTAAATTCCTTCGTGTATCAGGCAGAGGGATTTGCTTGAGTCTTTGTCTACTTGTGCAAATGACGTCGAGAAGTAGGATGTCACTCGACAAGTGGGCATCCATCTTTGACTGGGTAAGAAGTCACTTCGGCATCTCATCAGCAGAGACTACCGAACTGTCGTTGCCAGTTGACGTTTTTGGGTCCACCTTGAGTATGCTTTGGAACCCCATACTAGACACGCTTCAGTACAAAGTTAAGGATGTGTGGGTACGAGACACGGCACCTACGAAGCGTCAGATACCGTTCGAAATCTCTAGATTATACGACCCACTAGGTTTTCTATATTTAATCGTCGCCTGAGCTAAGCTGTTGATTCGGAACTTATGGTTACACGGAGTGGACTGGAACCAACCTCTCTCAGCATCAATCACGCGAGAATGGCAAGAATTTTGCCTGGACCTGCTAAACGTGCAATCGATTCAGGTTTCAAGATAGTTACAGTTACATTCTGATACCCCATTCGAATTGCACGGCTTCTGTGACGCTTTGAAGAAAGCTTACGCAGCCGCTGTATACATTCTTCATCAAGAAGAAGGTAAGAGTAGCTCCTAGCTGCTTATCGTCAAGACGAAAGTCTCACCGATCAAGATATTAAGTGTGCCTTGACTCGAGCTCTATAGAGCACAGTTATTTGCACAATTAATCAAGTTCGTAGAAGACAGCACCGTGAAGGCGGTAAGGATGGTGCATTACTGGTTGGACTCTCAAGTCGTGCTGGCGTGGCTGTAAGTACATCGTTTATGATGGAAAACCTTCACAGTCAATCGGGTCAGTGAAATTCTTACACTGCTGCCTAAAACTGTCTGGAGGCTCGTGCCAACTAAGCAAAACCCAGCCAACTGCGCCTCACGTGGTGTCACGGCAGCCCAGCTTTCAATATATAAACTTTGGTGGCACGGCCCGAGCTGGCTACTTTAGTCAGACCAGTATTGGCCTACACCTCATGTACAGGAGCTCACCTTAGAACCGGAACGTCGATCTTTCCACGCTGTATACGTTTCATCTCCACAGGATTAAAAGAACTGGCAGCTCTGGTTCGGTAAGTTATCTTCGTTACACAAACTATTCCGTATTCTGGTGTACATAGCTCGTCTTAAGACAAATGCTCAACGCCCCGCTGAGAAAAAGCTTTGTTGGCTGTCGGCCTCAGAGATAGTTGGCGGTATCATTTTCTTTTAGCGTCTTGTCCAGAAAGGAGCGTTTAAAGCAGAGATTTGAGCTTTGCTTGACAATAAACCAATCAGTTTCTCGAGTTGCCTCCGCAGACTTGACCCTTTCCTCGAATTGGACCAATTGTTAAAAGCCAAAGGACGCTTTCACAATGCTGTACTCTATAAGGCTGAAAAACACCCCAATATCTTGCCAGCAAGACATCAGGTCATCAACTCACTCATGCGTGATATACACATCCACACGATTCATGGTGGTCCACAGGTCACGCACAGTACCATCAACCACCAGATTTTGATACTGCGGAGCAGGAACATTGTAAGAGGCATCAAGCAAGGGTGTACCGTCTACACCCGATAGTCCAGCCAAGCGGCGACGTAATAGATGGTCCCGTCGTCGCGCCACTGTATCGAGTTCAGTCATCAAGACCTTTTACCCATACCGGCGTCAATTACGCTGGACTTTACTGGTACACCGCTTTTTTACACATTGAGGTAATCTCAGACAACTTAACTGCAGCGTTTCTTGCAGCCTTCCGACGCTTCACTTCACGAAGAGGTCTCTGCAAGTACGTTTACAGCGACAATGGGACCATCTTCTAGGGTGCGGCCACCGAACTCATCAAAAAGTTTCACGAGACCTTTTCATTCAGTCAAGAGATTGCTGTAGCAACTGCACGAGACAGAGTTAACTGGAAATTTACGCTGCCTTATGTGCTTCACTTCAGAGGACCTTGGGAATCGGGCGTGAGGGCCTGTAAATTTCACTTTAAACATGTCTCAGGCCCAAAGATACTTACTTTCAAGGAGTTATACACGCTTACTTCGCAAGTAGAGGCTTGTTTAAACTCCAGGCCCATTAGTCTGTTGAGTGCAAATAAAGAGGATCCTACGCCACTAACTTCTGGACACTTTCTCATTGGCTCAGCGCTAGTATCTCCTCCGAATGCTGATAGCACAAAACAAGATTACAATCCAAACACTAGGTGGAAACTAATACAACGTTTCAGACACGAGGTCTGGAGACATTGGAGTCAGGAATACCTCATCCAATTACAACAGAGGACTAAATAGTTGAAACCAAGGCCAAATCTTATGATTAATGATGTTATTTTAATCAAGCGCACTTAAAAATCATCCAACCCGTGGCTAATAGGTCGTAAAGTTGGAGTATACCTAGGAAAAGATGGTCTCTGCAAAGTCACCCACGTTAAGAATGCTACGTCCTTGTTTAAGCACCCCATCGCCTAGCTGGTCCCTTTACCAGTTTCTCATGCATTAACAGAATACTTATCTTACGGTTCCGTCAAGGTGGACGGCGCACCATTAGACGAAGATAAGAATAAAGAATAAAAAAAAAAAAAAAGAATATGTCAGTATTTTATATGTACACTTAGCTTAGGGTCGAATGATCTCTTTTCAGTTCGTATCCATTGTAATACGCGAAATAAATAATTTTGATTTCTTTTTCTTTCAAGTCAAAATTTAATTATAATTTAACATTTTTGTCTTATTTTTTTTTTTTTTCTAATGGAGTCACTTGATGACCATAGGATACAATTAAAATAGAATGTGCTGTAAGCAACGTTGGCGGGCGGTGTGTTCAAGCCATTTATGTCTTACTTCAAATCACCGCACTATGAGAGTCGATTTTAATCGATCTATGTATCTGAAAAGAAGCTCCTCGCTTCGATGTCAAGCTAAAGTTAGGTATTGGGAAGCCTCAGAGTGAGAAAGATGTGGTATAAGGCAAAGCCTACTAAGTTTATTATATTGTTTCTCTTTTTGGTTTTGAGAAACGCTCCCGCGTTCTGCTAACGTTTCCCCCCCCCCTCCTACATATCTTCGGCACCCGCGAGCTCTTTCCGAGCCACTACGGTAATAAGCAATGGAAATATCGTAGCAGTTAAAGTAAAGGCTTAACACTCTCAACAGTCATAGTTTTATTTTATCTCTTAGAGCCGTATACGTATTAATACGGCAGTGTCCTAATAAGCTTAGGGATCGGTATTTTTCTCTGTCTCCTAATTGGAGGTTGGCTAGGTTAAATGAATAATCATTTAAAGGATTGTATGGGGTGCTCACGTCAGATGCTGAAAGACGGATAGTTAAGTGGCATATGCAATAATATTCACCAAAAAGCCTGTGTTCTTACTCTCACGACCAAAAAGCACTAAAATTTTTGCGGTGTGCACGCCTTATTGTACAAATCGTAGCGATCGCGTGTGTTGCCTCGGCGTAATACACTTCAAACTCAGCCTTACCCTCGGGCGAGTAAATTTGGCTTGGAGCGCGACGTTGTATCGGATAAGACGATGATAGCTGATGTGCAGGATGTACATACTAGGAACATTACCGCAGGTAGCCGCAATGATCAGGGCTACGATAATTTCGATAACGCCTCTATTATAAGCGCTCCTTCTGACCACGAGAAACCGAGTGTTGGTATGTTACATCCTGAGTTGATACAAACAACTCATACTATAAGTAAAAACGCAATTCATCTGTAAAAACCATTCAAGAAGTATTGTGCATATACAGTAGGTTCATATGACAAGTGGAACTCATACGTCACTTACATGCGTGTATGTGTGTATAAGCTTGAGGGTAAATGTTTCATAATATGCTGAAATAAACTATGGCCAGCTTCGTTGTAAAAATGCATGTATGTATTTAAAATGTACATAACATTTATAAGTGCATAAATGGTATTGTACGTACAAATGAATAGTTCGATTGTGTATTGATTGTGCATTACTAATAATGTATACCGATTTAAAAATTGTAACTAACACGTTATTTTATTATAATTAAAATTGATTTTAAGTTCCCTAAAAGGATCAATTGCTGAATTTGTAAACTTACTGTCACACTTAAACTTATATTTGGCGTTCTTTTATTGTTGATGCGAGCTTTCATCATCACTGATCCAAAAAACTCAATTACACTTGTCAGAAAAATGCGATTGGTACTCTTGTATTGTTATTTCCTAATATATAAAATCATAATGAGATACACTTTCGTCCAAGCCTACTGTTGTGCTGTCAACCCAGTCTGCAAGAACATCGCTCATTGGTTGACCAAGTTCAACCAAAAGCCTTTTTTACTTGCTCTGACGCTATAAAAACCAAACGTTAAGAGAACAAATTACTCTTTTCACGTCTGTCACCTGTCTTCTAAAGTTTCTGTCTACTCTTAATGATTCGTGAGTACCTTATACACGTAAGTCATAACATATTGGCTGACATGCAACTCGAGTGTATTTCAAAAACACTAATAGTATCGGACTATGCTAAGGAGCGAGGTGCAACGAAGAAGGCCCGCCGAAAGTGATTCCGGCGATGGCAGAGAAAGCAGAAACCGCAACATCTTACTGGCCACAAACTCATTCGTGTAATTTAAAGAATCACTAAAAATTACTGCACAAAGCATCAGGGAACTCCGTAGCAGCAGTAACAGGAATCAGTGACAGATGTAAGTTCCTTATCAGTAATATAATTAACACCAAAAATTTGTGAAAGTGATCTGAACAGCGAGGCTGTAGTAGATTGCAAAGAAGGTTACTATTGTACAATATCTATAAACACATGAGATGAGCCGACAAAAATAAGAATACCCGCACAAAAACTTGAGCCTTTTGATGTCATGAAATCTGAAAACTTTTTCGACACCAACTTCGAAGAAAAAGATTCAAACGTTAAAGAAGACTACGTTGAATTTATAATAGATAAGCTAAAAAGATCTCATCACTTAAAAGCTAGTCTATCAAAAATAAGAAAAATTGTAGAAAATTACGCTCAATTATCTTATATTTCAGGTGACCCAGCTCCTCACACTCCTCTTATGACACATAAAATACCTACGACAGACGACTGCCCTGAATATGTCAAACAATATCACTACCTCTTATCGTTGTACCAAGAATCTAAACCTCAAAAAAAAAAATTATTAGGAGACGATACAATCATTAAATGAAACAGCCCTTACAGTAGTTCTCTCTAGATAGTACCCATGAAACAAGGACCTGATGTAACAAAAAGATACGGATTAGTAATAGATTACCGTAAACTAAACGAAAAAACTTCAATTATTAGGTTACAAAAAAAATACAAACATTAAAAAAAACATACAATGTAATTGATACCTAATACACGCAATTTTATTTAACAACTTAATATCTACACTGCTTTACGATGAAAGCAGAAGTGTAAAATAATTGAATAATCATTACCCCAACAAAAAAAAGCGCTTACCTCTAAAACGATATTATAAAAACTCGTCTTATCAACTTGCGTCAATTCTCGATCAATCTGTTGTTGCCGAGGGTGGCAACAATCTAAGAAGGGGGGTGTTACATCTAGAGTTGATACAGACAAATCATATTATAAGTCAATACGCAATTCATTCGTAAAATTCATGCAAGACGTATTGCGTATATACAGTAAGATCATATGACAAGTGGAGCTCATACGTCACTTATATACGTGTGCGTGTGTAAGGCGAATGTTTCATAATATGCTGACATATATGACGGCCAGCCTTGTTGTGAGAATGTATGTATGTATCGAAATTATACGTAACATTTCTGAATGCATAAATCGTATTGTATGTATAAATGAATATTTTACTTGCACACTGATTGTCCATTTCTAATAATGTATACAAATTAAAAAATTGTAATTAACACGTTATTTTATTATACTCAAAATTGATTGAGAATGCTCCAAAACGATTAATTACGAAATTTTCAAACTTACTGTCACAATTGAACTTGTTTTTGACCTTCTTTTATTGTTGATTCGAGCTTTTATCATCACTGATCCAAAAAGCTTAATCGCACTTGTCAGAAAAATGCAATAGGTACTGTTGTATTGTTATTTCCTAATATATAAAATCATAATATGTATTATCTTCGTGCAAGCCTACTGTTTTTCTGTCAACCCAGACTGCAAGAATATCGCTCATTGGTTGACCAAGTTCAACCAAAAGCCTTTTTTACTCGCTCTGACGCTATAAAAACACAACATTAAGAGAACAAATTGCTCTTTTCACGTCTGTCACCTGTCCTCTAAAGTTTCTGTCTACTCTTGACTTCCGCGACTTGTGAGTACCTTAAATACGTAAGGCATAACATGTTTGCTGAGGCAACTTGGGTGGAATTCGAGAACATCAATAGTATCAGACTACACGAAGGAGCGAGGTGCAATGAAGGAGGCCCGCTGAAAATGGTTCCGGCAATAGCATAGAAAACTGAAACCGCAACATCTTACTGGCCACAAAATCATTCGTGCAGTTGAAAAAATCACTGAAAATTACTGCACAAAGCATCAGGGAACTCCGTAGCAGTAGTAACAAAAATCAGTGATAGATATAAGTTATTTGTTAGTAATATAATCAACACCAAAATCTTGTTAAAGTGATCGGACCAGATTGTGTTTAAAAGAATAACTTTTGTAAATTGTTTCAATAAAGGTATCAAATATTGAACATTAACTACTAGGCTCAAAAACAAAAATGCAGAGCTTCGTGCTGAACTTGAACAAGTTACAAATTTGCAGCAAATCGTGGAATCGTGGAACGAGCTTAAGATCAGTGGCTTGCCACGGTCTGGAAATATTAATGTTTGTGATTTTTTAAATAATTCTTTTGCACGGCTTTTATTGAAGCCTTTTGTTCTAAATATAGCTTAAACCAGACTTCATAATTATGCCCAGCCTTATGGCACGGCCAGTGTGAACATGAATGTATCCGACACATCAATTGTGACTTTTAAGTCTAGCGTGGCATAGGATTTCGACGAAAAAAATTTTCCCTGACGAAATGTAGTTGAAGGGCCCTGCCTCTCATTTACAATGCGATAATTTTATTCGTTTGTATGAGATGCTTACACCGGGTACTTTTGCGCCACTTATTAAAACATAGGTGAACGCTAAAGCACTTGGCTATGCCTAAGTTTAGGGAGAACCTGGCTCTGTATATGTTTAGCAAAGCCATGACTCGCCCTACCAGTGCATTTTCACGACAAATGATCTGGGTTCCTTGCAGTGACTTCTACTTAAGTGCCTGCTTACGTCCGCTGCACCTGCACCGATTCGAAGGTCAATTTGCGTTGCGCGTCTGAATGCTAATTTAATTTAGAATCACCTTGATGACATATAAATCCTTCTTGACGAATTTAAGATGGATATTTTGTGCATAACTAAAACCTGGCTGACCTCATTACAGTGTTCATCTTTATTCCAATTACCAGGCTTCGTACTAGTACGCAAAGATCGCGGATTGCTGGTGAGGCCCCCACCGTGGAGGCAGGCTTGCTTCAATGTGTACAGGGTGGTGGCGTGGCTTATAACTTGCGTTCAGATCTACATTTTTGAGTAATTGCGTCACCGCAAATTGGACACATAAACTCCACTGAATACCTTGTCAATGTGCATCAAGAAGGGGAAGGTGGGCATGGTTTGCTCCTTGCTTCAGTTTATCAATGGCCTAAGAGTGGAGTTCTCATAGATTTTTTTTAGGTAACGCAGAACGAGGTACTAGGATTTTCAAATGTGCTTGTTTCTGGGGACTTTTTTTTCTTTGATGGAGCAAGGAGGGGAAAATCTACATAGACACCCCAGCTATTCCTAAGGGATAGCTAGGCAGTGGCTCAGGAATACCAATGCCTGCACCGCAGTAAGCAAGCACCACAGGACTCGGTAATCATATCCAATGCTGCTTGAGGATAGGAAATCAGGAAAATTTCGATCCGTATTCATCCCGAAACACCCAAAAAGCCATTAACGCCAAAACACAGACGGGGGCCTACCTGAACCCCAGGAGAAGGTGTAGCTAATAAAAAACTAGCTGGGGTGTCTATGTAGATTGATAACATATGGAGTGGCTTTTCCTGAATTGGAACGAATCTTGGCATTCCGCAGGGCTCGGTCCTGGGTCTCTTGTAGTATTCCATGTACGCTAACGATTTATGTGACGTTATCTTTCCTTTGGGGATCCGGCACATCGTGTATGCTGACAACCTTCAAATTTATTATGACGTGCCTAAGGATGCACTTGAGGAGAGGGTGGCGATGATGGGGCATGTCACAAGCGATTGCAGATTGATTCTTTAGCTCAATATTGGGAAGACACAAGTCATTTTATTCGGCTGCATCAGAAGAGTGAACAAGCTCTATTTTCAAGATCTTCCCAGGGTTGATCTGGAGGTGGGAAAAAGGGAGCGTCTCCCTCCGGTGTTCTGATACCGTCACGAGTCTTGGGGTCGTTCTCGACCCTAAGATGACGTGGTGGCCATAGTCGTGGCGGTTGGGTTTTGAAAAAATTAAAATACTTTATTTTCGAAGTAAGCATTAAAAAGTAATAAAGTTGCGCTGAATAAACGCTAAATGAATCTTCTTTTTTTTTTTTTTTAATTTGACACTACAGTTTTAAAAATATTCGTATTCTATCTTTTTATGGTAAAAATTTGAGAGTAAAATAACTACGCTGTATTAACGCCCTTGACGCACGTAAGCTTTCTGTCTCATTTCATTTTCAATTGCTGATATGATATTCATGTTAAAAAAAAAAATTTTAATGAAATTATTTGTTAGTAAAATTTTTAGAGTCATTGACTCGTACTAAATAAAAGCCCATGACTTACGTAATTTTTTTTCTTTATTTCTTTAAAATTTTTGATATGTTACTTGTGTTTCGAAAAACATTAAATTAAATCCTTTCTTCGTGAAATCTTAAGACTGTAAGCTGCGTTGAAGACATGCACTTAACGCCCGTAATCTTTTTGCCTTCACTACTTTTTTTCTGTAGAACGTGATAATGATTAAAAAAATTTTAATATACATTGAGAGTACATTTTAAAAGAGTCACCCCTCTTTGATGCATAGTGCCCTGAGCGTTCTGTGATTAGATGGATTTGTCGATGTTTAAATTCACATTATCTTGATAAGTATACATCAAATCTAAATTTTTTAAAGAGCTTTTCGAAATCTTTTGACAAGCTCAATCTTGTAGTATAACTTCCTGGAGCAATATCAGAACATCTTGTATACATACAAGTCACTGTTCATGCGAATCAGCTACATGTTATGTTTTCATGTGTATCCATGTCATCTGTAGTATTGGTTTTGCCAGTCAATAATCATAACCTTATATTCTTAGTTCCTTAATCATACACTTTATTCCAAATAAACGATAGTGTGTACTATTCAAAATAGATCATTAGTGGCTTAGCATTATAAGGGTGAAAGAGAAAATAAAAAGGACATTCGCAAAGAAAAAATTTCTAAGCTCAGAAAAAACAGACTGTAGCTTTCAGTTTATCAGACTGTATTCAGACTGTAGATCAGTTCAAGAACGAAACGATCATCGTTAACAATGTATACAATAGTCCTAATTATTATGATTTTCGAAAATCGCTGCAATTGATGGATTCAACAAAACTTTTTTTGTATTTATAACATGATGGCAAAAGCAAAAAAAAAAATTGAGTGACAATTAAGGAAAAATAGTACTTAACGTACAAGAATTTTAAAAATAAATTATGGTGAAAGTTTTGCGAGAAATCTTCGTTATTCAAAATGCGATGAATGAAAAAAATGTGGTTTGTTCATTCTTTTAATTGTGATATGTTCTTTATGCCAAAAATAAATACATTTACTAAGATTTAATGAATTGTTTACGTTGTCATTAAAAATTTAATTTGTATTTAGCTAAGTGTGAATGTTTCCTGTGCTTATTTTAGAGAATATTAATTGAGTTAACAGAATTTTTTTATTATTAATTTTTTGTTTTTTAGGTATGACTGATGGAGTTTCAGGAGGAACATAAGTCAATGAGTTTTAACTCCTTTTGATGAGCCAGCATTACAAGCTTCGACATTTGAAAAGTATGAAAAAAGTGTTGAGGCAACCATGGAAGCTGTAGCGAGAGTATACTGCCACAAAATTATTAACCCTGAAAAACGTCTGACGTTGTAAGAGTGATATAATAATTTGGAGTAGGTGTATTTTATAAGTTAGAAATACTCAAGTGAATGTCAACTGCGTTTAATGATAATTTTTCTTAAACACTGAATTTGTTTTACTTCTCTTATGTTTTAGTTTATTAATTTTCTTCTTCAAATTCAAAAAGCCAAATATTTTTTTCGTCCATAAGGAACTGTCATACTGACTTTTTTGTTGTGATCTTCACAACGATAAATATCTCACAAATAATAAAATTTATCATAATGTACTATCTTTGATTATTTTAATAATGTATACACTATTTCTCTGTCTACTGTTTAACAACACTTAACAACTTTTTAGTGAGCCAAATAGTTTACCGTATAATTCATAGCACATTTCCATGATTTTATAATAGCTTAAAAAATCAACCAAAATAATGACATTAAAGTTTAACAGTCAATTAGAACTTGAGCTCTTAATTTTCGATGGCCACTTAATATGCCAAGATAGTACAAGAATTATTCATGATAAATATGAGCATCTAAAATTATGGAACGGAAAGGTATAAAAAAATTTTGATATTTTATAAGTTTTATTTTTTTGTCATCCACGACTTATGAGACGTATAAATTTAGGGTACAAAACAACAAAATATTAATGTTAAAATCAAAAATAGCATTAACTATAAAACTTCATTGAAAGTAATTGTTGTAAAAAAAGAAATGTTCTCGAGTCACATTGCATGTCATTAGAAACAAGGGACTGGTTACAACAATTCAGTGTTTTTGATTGGCAATTCTGAAAGTAGGATAATCTACTGAAATTTTACGTATAAATAATGGTGTAATTGTTATTTATTACTTAAGAACATGTGGTATTCAAGTATCCGATAAAGTATGGACAGTAATTAAATATTCCTTTGATTACGATTGTTTTAATTCACAAATTTTTTGAATATTTACATTGTTATTCGGATTTTTGAGTTAGTAGATAATAATTTATTTAATACTCATATGATTCTGTTAAAAAAAAGTTTTAAAAATGTATCTTATGTAAGTGTACTTTACGTTACAAACAATAACTGCAATGAAAGACGAGGTTTTAGCTGTATTTCAGTCTCTATTGTCCAAGTACATATATCTTACTTACTTACAAAGTATAGGAACCTCTCTTTGTATTAATTTCTCCATATTTTTTTTTATTTTTTTTGTTTTGTTCATTATTCAGTTACATCCATGTAATTTAAAAAAGATTAAACTTAATTTATTTAGCCTAACCAAACGTAACAGCTGATGTTGATCAACAACTGGTTGTTCAACACCTAGTAATTGAATGACCAAACGCTAGAAAAGTATTTATCTGGAGGTGGTCAGATACTTATAAAGTGATCTTACAGATAAAGCTAGTAGTTAACCACTACATTTTTATTAATATTAAATATATTGTACTGACTCTAACGGCAAAAAAAACTTTTTTCTTGAAAAGCTCTGAACTATATAAAAATTGACAAGTAAGATCATCGATTTGTCGTTAAATCCATAAATATACAAATGACTGGTCTAATTTGATGGATAAAACATTATTTTAAAAAAAGTAGCCAATATATAAAATTGATAATACATATTTTATTGATATAAATAGCTTAATACATATTTGTATTGGAAATCAGTTCTCATTGAAAAGTTTTTAAAAACTGTTAATGTTCGAAACTTGTAACTTGTAATTTCATTAAAAACCTAGATTATAAGTTTGTAATACAGACATACGAATCATTGAGTTTTTTTTACTTTGTTTACTTTTGCTTAATAATACCCATAAAAGAAGAACGAACTTATGACAGAACTTGTTGCTAACTTCAAAAATAAAAAGCATTTCTTTTTATTCTAGAAAATGCTAAAAGACATGCATAAAAACTTCTGTTCGTGTAAAACAAGTTTAATTAATGTGTTACGTCTTAGCTCTTTAACGTTACTTTATCATGCCAGTGTTTGAATGCAGCGTGCAGCGTGCAGCGCGCAGACAACAAATGTGTATGAAAAGGTCAAAAGCCAGTAAAGCTCCTGGTGTTTTGTTGATTTTTTGCCGGGACTGGGAGCACACCAGGTCGGGGAAAGGACGCTGGGCAATGAAGGGGTGCCGTAGTAGGTGTTAAAATAAAATGACACACAACACTGCACTTATTTTAAACAAAAATAAACACTACCAAATTACTTTATTCAAGCAAATGATAAAAGGTATTATATGATCTAGAAATCACTATTGAGCGTATTGGATCGAATCACTTGAAAATAGAATTGAAAAACAATCGCAGTAGATAAGAACTATTAAACTAGTTGTGAACAGAGAGGTAAGTAATCAAACTGAATTTACAGTGATGTTTAAATAACCGAAAAGAAAAAGATGGCAGAGTTATGCGCGGTATACGTGTAAGCAGCGTAACACGTGAAAAGGAGCTGCAGGAGCAAAGATGATGAAACACGTCTGTCGAGCGGCGTTGGCTCAGTGGTAAGCGTGCTTGTTACTGATACAACGCAGTTCTAGGGGTCGTGGGTTCTATTCCCGGTGAATGGCAGATTTTTTCAAAAACTTTTTTCATCGGAAAAAGTTCCTATGTAACCCTGGCTGTTTCGGGGCGGGTTTTTCCGTGGAATTTTCCTTCAGAGTAATTCCAGGGTTTTTTCCTTGCCCCACAGGTTTTCAGGCCTGGGTGAATGCGAAACAGTGTTAGAGCTATAGGTAGGGATTAGCGGACCCGATGCCAGGCGTCGGGCAGGGATCGCCGGCCTTACCGGCGAGGAGTGGCCCCTGAAACACGGGGCTTCTCCAGGGATGCTAATTAGCCTGGATCCGATGCTTCGGCAGAGAGCGCTGGATTAACTGGCGAGGAGTGGACGTCCTGGAATAATGGAGTCTTCTCCGGGGAAAGGCTACACAGTGGTGAGTGGACCTGATGCACCATCGGTGCAGAGAGTCTCAGCTTAACTGGCAAGGTGTTCCACCGGAGATACTCACACTGTGCCCATGGATTCAGCTAGGATGCGAGGAAAAAAGGTTTAGAGATGGGTGTGGCAATATACCCCCACACATAGGTGGTGAGTGGGTGGCCCCCACGACTAGGCCAAGTAGGCTGTCGTGGTAACCCGGTATGAAAGAAAAAAAAAAGAAACACGTCTGTCCGCTAGCCATCTACGAAGGAGATTCTTCCGCACATCGCGTGTATCAGTGCACACGTTGCGCAGAGCTACACTCTCACCCATGCATACACACACGCATACATCTAGTCCTATAGTCACACGCTAGAGACTCCTAAATACAATTCAGTTAGCTAAGGCGGTCTATATTTTGTTTAATGCGCCCAATAAAACCCGATAAAGACCTTGAATTTGAAACATTCCCCTGGGTTGGTATGTCTGAGTATAATGACTGAAAGACAGACTTAGTAGAAGATAACGAAAAATTAAACTTAATAACAGTTACAAACAAAAATAATAATTATGTTAGTCACTCCAATATACAAATCCCCTGGGTATAGGCGAGGGCATTTTCTTTAACGGGCAGCACACCAAGTATGTGATTTGTTTTTAGTGTTATATCTAACTACATAATAAAAAAAATAATAATTGTAAAATGTAATCAAGGAAGCCCATATTATTATCACCCTTTCATAAACTTATGAGAATATGTGGATTTAAAAGATTTAAAGACCGCTGTCCTTTTACAAATAACGAAGCTTGCTAACTATTAACATCAAACTACTTGGCCGGTAGAACTAGCACGAGCTTGACCACTGGTCGAGTGAGAGTAGAGGTAGCGGTACGGACTTCGACAACTCTAACAGATTCATTCGATCCTGCAAATACCTGAGTCACCCGGCCTAAAGACGAATGAGAAGGTGGAGTATTCTCTTGGAGAATTAGTACTAGATCATTGACTAGAACTGCTCTTTGTTTGAAAATCCACTTTTGTTGAACTTGTAATGACACAAGATACTCATTAACCCATCTCTTCCAAAAATGTTAGAGACAGGATGAAATGAATTTCCATCGTCGTAACGGGTTAAATTCTTCTCTTTTAAATTGAGGTTCGGGGGTTAGGAAGGCAGGTTTGTAGCTCAGGAAGTGGGCAGGCGTGAGTACTTCTAAATCAAAAGGGTCATCTGATTGTGGAACTAGGGGGCGAGAATTCAAACACGCCTCTATTTTGCATAAGAGAGTGGAAAATTCTACGAAGGTGAGCACCTGGTCGCCGACAACTTGTTTTAACAACCATTTAGCTGATTTAACAGCGGCTTCCCACAAACCACCGAAGTGGGACGCAGAAGGTGGGTTGAAATGACAATTGGTTCCAGCTTTTAGCAATTTATTGCTGAGGTTGTATGACCTTAAAAACTGGCAGAGCGTCTCCTTTAATACGGAAGATGCACCTACAAAATTGGTACCCCTATCACTGTATAAGTGTGAGCAGTACCCTCGCCTGGATATAAACCGACTGAAAGCAGCAAGAAAGGCCTCAGAAGAGTAGTCTTCCGCCACTTCAAAGTGTACTGCTCGAGTGACCATACAAATAAAAACACAAATGAACCCTTTCTGAGTTCCCTTTCCTCTCGATTTGGTCAATCGGATAGCGTAGGGACCCGCGTAGTCCACACCCGTTTTAGTAAACGCTGGACACTCCAGTATTCTGGATGATGGTAAATCTCCCATTATTAGAATTTGTACATGCGGTTTGGCATTATACCGAATACAAGGGATACATTTGAAGATTTTATTACAAACTACTTGACGCCCTCGCACAATCCAGTAGGTTTGGCAAATAGATGTCAAAGTAAGAAGAGTGCCACCATGTAAAACTAAGTTATGATGATAATTAATAATCAAGTCAGTCAGATAATCTTTGGGAGCAAGAATTAAAGGGTGCTTAGTTTGGCTAGGGATCGAAGCCTTTCCAAGTCTTTCCCCTACTCTAATCACTCCATCGACAAGAACAGGATTCAGCTTGGCGATGCTGCTGCTTCTGTTTAATGGAACCTACTTGGATTCAGATAAGGACGAGTTTTTTAAAAGTATACGGTGTTCGTGCGGAAAGCGGAACATCTGATGAACACGAACCTAAACTAATCGAGCATTGTCCAGTTCTGATAATGTTAAACAATGGCTATCTGACCTTAAAGTATCGGATGAATCCAGAAAAGACAACTCTTGTGACGTCAAAATTTCAACGTCATTACGTTTAGCAGACTTTATTCGATTTGAAGTACGTTGGCATTTGAAAATTAACCTAAATATAAACCTTAGGCAGTAACTTGTAACCTTGAGTAATTGATGCCAATTACTGTAAGCGGAGTAAGTGTCTGGTAACTTATCTTGGCATTTTAATGCATTTACAGAAAGCATTTCATTCAGAACAGTGTCTTCACCTTCAGGAGAATTTTTAGGTGAAATGTCGGAAAAAACGATTTCACTAACCCCCAAAAAATCGGGCCCTTCAAACCAAAGTATCTGACCAATAAGTTACTTGGGCAGAACCCCGCGAGAGGCAAGATCTGCCGGATTCTCTTTAGTTTTGACATGATGCCAATAGGTTGTAGGTGTCAAGGTTTGAATTTAAGAATACCTATTAGCAACGAAGGTAGGCCACTTAGATGGAATTGACTTTATCCAACACAAAGTGTCCATAGAGTCGGTGTATAGGTGAATAGCCGAAGCCTGAACCTTTGTAGTTGAGACATGATGATTCACTAGCTTCGAAAGTAAGTAAGCACCACACAGCTCGAGACGAGGAATGCTGAGCGTCTTTAGTGGTGCCACCTTGGTTTTAGATATTTCTAATGAAGTAAAAACCATGTCTGTTGTAAGTGTACTAAGATAGAGAACCGCAGCATAAGCTCGTTTAGAAGCATCAGCAAAGCCGTGGATTTCTATTATCGGGTCAACGGGTTGGAAATGATTCCAACGCGGAATTCTAATCTGATCCAAGATTTGGGCTTCATTGATCCACTAACTCCATTCCTTCAAAAAATTAGAAGAAAGTTTCTCATCCCATGGTACCTTCAGCAACCATAATTCTTGTAGTAACATTTTAGCTTTAATAATTAGTGGAGAAATCCAACCAAGTGGGTCAAAAAATTTGGCTAACTGAGAAAGCACACTGCGTTTAGTCCAAATTGGATAAGAAGATGGTAAGTTGACCTTAAAACTGAAACTATCGAGATCGGAGTTCCAGTTAAGACCCAAAACTGATATGACCTCATGGTCATCTTGCAGTTTAAGCGGATTGGAAGAATGAAATTCTTTAGGGATCTCGGCTAATATCTCTTTGGAGTTGCTTGACCATTTTCGTAACTTGAAACCGCCTAGCTTGGTCAGAACATCCAGCTGTTCTACCTTTTGCTTAGCTTCTGTGAGTGTATCAGTACCCGATATGAAGTCGTCCATGTTTATTTCAGTATTCAAAATCTCTGCTCCAAGAGGAAGAGTATCATGGTAAAGGACAGCTAATTCTTTCAATACCCAAGAGGCAAAAAAGGGTGAAGAAACTAAGCCGTAAGTAACGGTATTGAGCTGGTAAGTAGATAGAGGTTGCGAAGGGTCTTCTCTCCAAAGGATAGCCTGAAAGGATCGATCTGCCGATTGAACATTCACCTGACGAAACATTTTCTCTGCGTCAGTGGAAAAGACGAACCGATAGAATCTCCATTTCATTACAAGATCAAATCACGTAGCTAAGAGGTTTTGTCCCTGATATTGAAAAGAGTTCAACGAAACACCCGATTTTGTGAATGCTGAACCATTAAAAATTACACGCAATTTAGGTGACGATCCTGAAAGGTTTAGAACTCCATGATGCGGGAGGTACCAAATTGTCGAGTTTTGGTCAGCTAAACACATATGGTTCAAATCGATGTACTCTTGTATGAACTCCCTGTACAATTCGATAAATTTTTGGCTCAGTTTGGACTTAGATTCAAGACGAAGAAGCATGGCACGAGCTAACTAGAAAGACTCTTCCCACGAAGCTACCAAAACGTCTGTAGAATCCTTGAAGGGCAGGGACACTGTGAAGCGCCCTGCTTCATCTCGAGTGTAGTTTTCGACGAACATTTTTTCGCATATCTGCTCATCTTTAGTAAGGATAATCTTACAGCTCAGAGGCTCTTCTACCTGCCAGAACTTCTGCAACAAATTGCTAACATTATCTTCGTGACAAATATACAGAGATACGACTTGATTTTGGACCGTACTGAGAGAGCTTATAGCACCTGATAGAAGCCAACCGATTGATGATTTTACAGCAGTGGGGTAGTTAGGACCTTTCTTTATTATGGGTCCCTCGATAATAGTCGCGTAAGTCACAGCATCAAGAAGGAGATCAACGGGATCTTTGTTCAAGATGTACGGATCAGCTAATTGAATGCCTTTAAAACAATCCAATTGCCCTCTTTGACTAATGACAGGCGGAAGGTAAGAGGACACTCTGTTTACAAGAGCGCTAGTTTCCAAAGAGAATTTGGACTCAAAGTGCGGCTTAATTTTGAACGTAACCAATTGGGTAGCATTTGCGTAGACTACTCCTCCAAGTCCCGTCAAAACAGCACTAGTTTTTTGAGGCTTTAAACCTAACATCTGGACAAGTGATCTAGATATAAGCGATGCTTGAGAGCACGGGTCAATGAGTGCTCAGACTGTTAGAACTTTACCCGACGGAGAGACGACTTGGATTCTCGCAGTAGCCAATAACACAGTATTGGAGCAACAAGCAGAACTAGTATCTAAAATGACTTTAGCATCAGGAGCCTTGTCAGCTTTGGTGATGTTTTTTGGGTCAACACCTTTTTCTTGAGATTGAGAAGAACTGATATCTGTATGCATCAGAGTATGATGCTTTGGTTGGCAGAAGGCGCAAAGAGTGATAGAACGACAATCCCCGAACTTGTGCGGACCAAGACAGTTGAGGCATAGTTTCGCCTTGGATTGAATAGATTTTTTAATTGGCCATGGCTTGGACTTAAAAATCTCACATAATCGAACATGGTTTTCGCCATTACAGCAAGGGCATACAAGGTTTGTGGACGTAGTCTGATGAGACGAAGAAACAAATGAACAAATCTCCTGAACCGTGTTCAGCGCGCTCAAGGTTATCTTAAGCTGCAAGAGGCCTAAGAGTTTGGCTAATCAGCTGTTTGAGCTCAACAGAGGAGCTATTCTTCATAGATGGAGCGTTGAGTATCGAGTTTACATAGCTGGAAACTAACCTCCTTTTATTATCGTAGTAGTCAACTAGAGTTGTCCAAGCCTGATTATAATTTTCCGACGTAAGTGGAATATTTTTTATCAAATCTGCAGCTTCACCCTTGACTTGGGTCCACAGGAAATGATGTTTCATTGTCAGAGAAATTTCAGCTTTGCTATGAACCAAAGCTTTAAGAACATCATGGAAATGAGGCCAATCGTCTCTACTTCCCGAAAATTGTGGAAGATCGACCCGAGGAAGGCTCGAATACGAAGAAACTGGATCGCTACCCCTAGGAGGGTCATGAGAAACAATATCAACTCTGATACAATCAATAAAATCGGTGAAATCCCCTAAATTTAAGTTATATTGCTCTTCACCCCTAGGATACACGTCCTCCTTCAGATAAGGGTGATCCTTTGTGATAGGGGGGTCCTGGCTCCAGGTTAGACTATGAGTAGATTGAAATTCAGAAAAGGCATCGTCCAATTGTTTAAGCCGAGCGGTCGCCTGCCCGCAAGTCATCTTGGCTTTGCCTAACTTCTTAAAATTTTCGTAAGAATTCCTAATCTTATTAAATGTTGCATACTGAGCTGAAGTAAGAGCTTCCATTTCGAATTTGTTTACAGGAGTGCGAGTGAAAAAAAAAGAACTGACGGAAAGAAAAAAGAGAACTAGAAACAGAAAATATCAAGGTGCGGAAACAAAAACCTAATCTGAAGGTGGGGACTATTTCCCTTTCCCCTTTCTTTTTCGATTTACCTCTATCCTCAGTTAACCAGCAGCCTTGCCACCATTTATAACCCAAAACCTTCTTTCACTTCTTAAACCACGGATGGTTTTACTTTATTGACGTGTTGCACTTATCTCTAAAACAAAATAAAGTACAGTTGACAAACCGAACTTTTACATGAAAAGGAAAGGTTCTAAAAATCAAAACCGATATAATTGTACTTATTAAATACGAACGGTGTACTCCGTGAATCAGCAGCTAGCAAACAACAGCGGTGACATGGACAGGACCCGTACCAGCATGTAGAAGCAGTAGCGCTGACAGTATGTAAGCTGCACTGATGTCAGCGGTGGCAGCACAACGAGGGCGGAGGCCTGCACCAGCAGGCTGCAGCAAAGGTGTAGATGCCGTAGGTGCGCTCACAGAGGCGGAGGTCTGCACCAACAGGTTGCAGCGATGGTAGTGACACCCTAGGTGTATGTTTGATCGTAGATGTATGTGAGTGTGTGTCTAGAACGGGACGAGTGGAGTAAGTACAATGTTAACTCGGTTACTGTCAATAAACACGCAAAACAAGAAAAAAAAGGTGCTTATGTTACATGAGACTTAAGCATTTAGATTAATGCTTACAGAGAGATGTAAGAGAAAATATAAGTGCAGAGAGTGCGTGTGTGTGTGCATAGGGCACAACACAGCAGCCGCACTGCAAGAGAGACTGCGTGCTCGAAAGCAAGTGCAGAGAGTGCGTGTGTGTGTGTATAGGGCACAACACAGTAGCCGCACTGCAAGATAGAGTGCGTGCTCGAAAGCAAACGCAGAGAGTGCGTGTGTGTGTGTATAGGGCACAGCACAGCAGCCGCACATAGACTGCGTGCTCGAAAAGCAAGCGCAGAGAGTGCGTGTGTGTGTGTGTATAGGGCACAACACAGCAGCCGCACTGCAAGATAGACTGCGTGCTCGAAAGCAAGCGCAGAGAGTGCGTGTGTGTGTGTATAGGGCACAACACAGCAGCCGCACTGCAAGATAGAGTGCGTGCTCGAAAGCAAGCGCAGAGAGTGCGTGTGTGTGTGTATAGGGCACAACACAGTAGCCGCACTGCAAGATAGAGTGCGTGCTCGAAAGCAAACGCAGAGAGTGCGTGTGTGTGTGTATAGGGCACAGCACAGCAGCCGCACATAGACTGCGTGCTCGAAAAGCAAGCGCAGAGAGTGCGTGTGTGTGTGTGTATAGGGCACAACACAGCAGCCGCACTGCAAGAGAGACTGCGTGCTCGAAAGCAAGCGCAGAGAGTGCGTGTGTGTGTATAGGGCACAACACAGCAGCCGCACTGCAAGATAGAGAGAGAGAGAGGAAGAAAACGCATGCGCTAGGGCACTACTCTCCCTCTCCCGATTCTCCTTCTATCGAAAGCACAAGGCGTCGCCAAGATGGCCGCCGATACATTTGGTTAGCCGTGATTCAACAAAGAGAAAATGGCGAGGTATGCCACGCGACCCCCTATTCCCAAAACCTCATCGCCCCCAATCCGGCTCGAAGAACCAAAAAATGTATGAAAAGGTCAAAGGCCAGTAAAGCTCCTGGTCTTTGGTTGATTTTTTTCCGGGACTGGGAGCACACCAGGTTGGGGAAAGGACGCTGGGCAATGAAGGGGTGCCGTAGTAGGTGTTAAAATGGAATGACACACAACATTGTACTTATTTTGAACAACAATAAACACTACCAAATTACTTTATTCAAGCAAATAATAAAAGGTATTATATGACCTAGAAATCACTATTAAGCGTATTGGGTTGAATCACTTGAAAATAGAATTAGAAAACAATCGTAGTAGATGAGAACTATTAAACTAGTTGTGAACAGAGAGGTAAGTAATAAAACTGAATTTACAGTGGTGTTCAAATAACTGAAAAGAAAAAGATGGCAGAGTTATGCCCGGTATACGTGTGGGCAGCGCAACACGTGAAAAGGAGCTGCAGGAGCAAAGACGATGAAACACGTCTGTCCGCTAGCCATGTACGAAGGAGATTCTTCCGCACATCGCGTGTATCAGTGCACACGTTGCGCAGAGCTACACTCTCACCCATGCATACACACACGCATACATATAGTCCTATAGTCACACGCTAGAGACTCCTAAATACAATGCAGTTAGCAAAGGCGGTCTATATTTCGTTTAATGCGCCCAAGAAAACCCGATAAAGACCTTGAATTCTAAACGTTTGTGTTCAGCAGCGTTTTTGAGGTGGTTCAAATATTAAAAGTAAATTTAATTTATTGATTCACAAATATTATAACAACAATTCAAACAATCAGACAGATGTTTAATAATACAACTCGCTTTAGTCAATAACGGCTATTTGCTTGTTGGTCGGCGGTTTCTCCAGGAAAGAAAGTGAGCTCGCAGGAGGCAGTTTTATTTGAACTCTAAATTGGATTGATAATCGGGGGTAGGACCGGTGGTGAGTCAAGGAGTGGAGGAAAATTTGATTAACATATTCTTGGAAAAAAGGTGCAGCTGCAGGCGTAAGCCAGATGTTGAATTTTGTAGGGGTCAAATTAGGGAACGGGAATGGCTGGTGAGCATGCATTCGACGGAGCGTGCGTTGATATCGATTTATAGGTGCGGCCGCTCGGTGACAAACACCACATCGCATTTGTTACTGACAGTGGGTAGACGTCACTAGACATGACACCCCTCCCTAAGTTTTTACTCGCCAGGCGAGTTCACACCTGGTCAAATTGGCTCGTCTTTTACAAATGTATGTTCAACCTTAAAACACAATTTGAATATATCTAGGGTTACATTCGCATAAAATATTGTATTTACATGTTTTTAATACAATGTAAGTTAATAGTTAACAATTGTCTTATTTTTTAATGATAGAGTAAGTGACGCGTGGTTTTTCGGGATATTATTATTCTGTATGTTGTTACATTCGGTTATTTATTATTTATTTATTATTTTTTGTACTATTATTATTATTATTTTTGTTATTGTAATTTTTTATTGTTTTTTTTGTTTTCTTAATTTTTTTTTTAACTTACTAGTTACAACTGTATTGAAAATTGACACTGAAGCAATAGCTTTAGTCAGCTATCAGAAATACGTTTAATTTTCATTGTCGGTACAATTTCTTGAAAATATTACAGTAGGTTACCATAGTACTAGCTCGATGGAGTAAAGAGGCAGCAATGATGACATGCAGTGTCGCAACACGGTTATCGCTGGACCACGATGTTGAAATCAAATTTGCTCAAAGTGTACTCACAGTAATGGCAAACATCACTATGTGAGTTTCCATGGTGTACTGGGTTAGGGCACTCAAACTGGCATCTCGCAATGGTGTCATTTCCATTACTTTGAAAATGATAGTACATGTGCAGCTGTCTTTCCAGGGTTTAATGTCAAGGAGACAAAGTTTGCATCACTTAGGAGTTACATGACGTTCCTAACTCTTTCCTTCCAGTGGAAATTGCTTTAAAAGACCAGCGAATGTTATACCAGCTGTACTGATCGTGGCTTGCTCTCGTTCACGAGTTTTGGCTCCCATTCAGGGTGTTCTATGAACTTTCTTATTTCGCGATGTTGAAGACTGCTGTTTAAGTTTTTAAGGGTTACCTTGACTGCTCGTGTTGCTTGGTGTTTAATGGTGATTCCGGCAATGGATTCGGAATCGTCCAGTTATACATTTATTACCATGTCTTCGATGGAGCCATCCAAGTATGGTTTACAAGTGTTATCCAATACACGTATTTGCCTCATACCATAGATGTAGAGAGCTGCTTCAAATGAGATTTTTCTCACTTCCAGCTTTTGTGCAATGGTCGGTTTCCTGTTTGCATGTGTGTGAGGCTGGCTGTCTATGGGTTGGTATGCGACAAGTGATAATGAATCGCCCCTTCTAGTTGGGAAAGTCGTCCCAACTTTTCGTATTTTTTTAGCGATGGTTTTCCCGTATCATTCCAACAAATATCGAGCGCTTAGTATTAGTATTACAGTCCATGGGTCCATTGATGCGATGCTAAGTGAATAAAAAAAAGAGTAAGTTAAGGGTTGATGTACAGATGGTGGGATTTGAAAGTGGCGTACACATTACGAAGGAGGAAAGATTTAAGTGATGGGGAAGTGAGATACATGCATCATTGTGCATATATTATTATCCTAGTGCGTTTAACTTGTAATATATGTATATGTGCAAATTGTCGTCGGAGAGTCACAATAGTGCTCCATCATACTTGTTTTTTTTATTAGTAGTGTTCTGCGTATCTCTTATTTTGTGTGTGTTTTTTCTTTTTGCTTTTTTGTGTGTATTTATTAATTTAAATTTTTTTTTCTTTATACGTATATATATATAACTACATTTTATTTTGTTTTTTGTAAAAGAGAAAAAAGGACATACAAATCATTCATCTAGATCTTCTAATTCGTGTGGATCGATGATGGTTACACTTAACTCCGGGGATCCTCCACAGCTCCGATAGTATTGTTGATTCGCCAGCTCCCTTACCTGGTCTACTTTGGTGCATTCAAACCTTCTTTAAACTGAATATTTTCAAACCTATAATTGATGTTATGGTGGTAGCACTGCTTACATGATCGCCAGACTGGCAATCTGGTTCTACAATCTTGGCAACAGCTAAAACTAGGTGAGTTGGCTAGGCTGGCCTTTCCTTTAAGATTCGTTATTTTGAGGAGTCCAGCGAAAGTTATTCCACGATCGTCAGTGGCTGCTTTCTGTCGGCAAAGAAGCTCGTAAGCATCATTCCTCGGGTGTCCGGATAGTGGTGATATCTCGCGATGTATGAACCTCAAGCTCAGTCCCTGTCACGTTGCTTTAGCTAATGCGAGGTCTCGGCTGATTTCCTTGATGGTGTCGTAGAAGAACTCTTTTTCCCACCGGATTTCATTCGCTATAAGATGAATTTTGTTTTCGAAGCTTTCCTGTGGCAGCTTTTGTTGTTTGTGATAATGGTGGGTCAAACCGTACGTTAGCGCCCACAAGAGATCTTCACCCTGATGTTTTTCTTTTCTCGATTTTTTTAAATTGGCGTATTTTGTTTTTGTTGTGCGAACTTTCTCGCCCTGGTTGAGATTTATGTTCTTGGTTCTTAATTGCGTTATGCGGGTGACTATCCAAAAGGCTAGCAGTCCTAGGCCAAATAATATCATGTCTCCCGGAGTCGCAGTAAACTCTCCGTGTTCAGTTGGTATCGTTTTTGCATCTTCCTTTCCTTGGGAGTAGTTAGGACGAAAATATTAGTGCGAGAGGCTCGAGAATAAATAAAAAAAAAAAAAAAAATGCGCTGTGCTTAATCTTATGTACTCTTTCTTACACCCTTCTTGAAGTGTGGTATGCAAGAACCGAGCATAGCTATCCATGCTTTCTTTACTACGATTGGAGCTGAGAAAAGGAAAACAGTCTCAAGTACGGAGAATTCGGGACATGTTACTGCTCTCATTTTTCTAGGATGTTTTGAGTTATTTTGGCTGCTTAAGTGAGTGTTATAACAGGATAAGTTAATAATATCGTCATAAGGTCATTAAATTATCCTTGCGATTGCTTGAATAGTGTACAGCCTTTCTCGTGCCTGCTTCTGTAACTGTGACTCGTTTCCCATCACTATATATGGATCCTATGCTGTGAGCAACTCTTATAAGAGGAAAGTTCGGGACGTCGTAAATTTGCTCCGTCCCTTTGGCAGCTAGGCTCGCATTATTTTCTGGAACACACACTGGACCTTTGAAGTCGCAACGAAAATCAGGGTCGATGTTACTGATAGGCGTATAGCTAATGCTAGTTTAATCCATTTTTACTATTAACTTTTCAAAAGCTGTTTTAGTGAACACTACGTAACATACAATAAGAATTGATAAGGCTAGCGTTATGCTTATCAGGAGTATTGTCGCAGCTATGATGAGATTTGTCTAGATTTTTGAATTAGCTAAATGATACATTTGTTGTTGTGGCGAATTCGTACAAGTGTAGTTTAAAATTTCTTAGGCTCGTATATCGTGAGAGTGAGAGGTGGGATGATTATATTGCTGTTTACGTATCTATTGGTTTCAGAGTCGAATCGTTTTTCTGCGTCTTTTATGGAACATCTGAAGTATGCTTTTATGATGCCATATCCAACTGATGGTGGGTGATATTTATTTTCTCCACAGAGAACGGTGATGTTGTATTTATTTTCTGTTGAAAAGAGCCACTGAGACGGGTTGTATGTTCTATTAATAAAAAATGACCTGGCGTTAAATACTTGGGTATTACACCTGTAGAGATCGATAATTTTAGGATTACAGAATACTTCTATTTCGCAAAAGTTTGGTTTTATGTCACGTGATAGTGGTTGGCATAAGTACACGTCGATAAAAAGACTTTTACTTAGTTCTGACTGCTCAATAAAATAGTATTCCCGGTGACAATCTGTTAGCGCTACATAATCTACTGTGGGTATTATGCGAGCAGCGATCGTGCTATTGCGGCTATTTGTTTTTTGAAATACTAGCCATAATATACATTTGTGTAGTTTAGAAGTCATCATTTGTACGAGCGGAAATATTAATTGTAATATGATTTTGCTGTTGATTACCTGAAATCGAAGTTGACTGTATTTATATAAAGGTTCAGTATTCATTGCTTCGACTGGAATCGGCATTTCTTGTTAAGAAATGGTGTTTATAAAATAACTAACATACTGTATTAGTCTTACTAAGAATATAAACTTATTTTGCTGCATTGAGCTGGTAATTTTTTCTATGAGATTTTTAGAGATGACAAAGATGTGATAGGTTTCAAGTAACAAGACATCTGGTTGCGCTTGTGCCTTAGTGGGCGTACTGGTACTCTTTTTGAATTCAGTAAGGTTTGCCTGTAAGTTTTTAGTCGCTCCGTAGCTGCTTTCTCGCTTTGATTTATTTTATTGTCCATGTAATAGGTACATTTTTCGCGTTTAGCGATGATTTGCTGCTGGAAGCTATACATATGTTTAAAGATTCTGATTTTTTCGAAATGAGTTGTGGCATTGTTAACTTTGTACGATGTTAACAATCCATAGAATATAAATTTGAGGTTGCCTAGTTCTTGAATTTAAATTGCTTATTCTTCTATCGTGTAAGATAAGGTGTCATTGTGGATGTTTTTTTCCAGAAGGGTGGTGCTAAGATTGATTAAAATGTCGAAGAGGTCATAATGAGCTTCTTTAAAATGTTTAGTGTCTATGTAAAACACTATGAACCAAAATTCGCTTATTATTCTCATATCTTGTATTTGATCAAAAGCGATTCCTGGATTAATGTTTGATTAATAAAATTCAGGTATTACCTCGGCACTCGTCATTGTCATGATTGTAATTATAATATAATTGATGAACATTTCTCATATCTGAAAACGAAATAAGAATATTTTAAGTGAGAAACGGATAATTATTTTTTCTTTTTTTTTATCACATAGTTATATCTAAGTATTGCTGCAGCTTTAGGTTTTTTAGATCTCTTAAGTGATTATGGACTCCCTTGGCATGTTGCTGGCATTTTTTGAAAGCTGCGTAGTTTGCGGGTGGGTACATGTAGCAACCTACTGGAACTTCAAGCCCGTTAATGAAACAAGGTATTGCTAGTTTTTCACGCTCCTGGGGTGTTTGTGTTATTTCTGAGTAGTTCTGTTGCGCTATTTTACCGGCTCCGATATATAACTGTAGGACACGATCATTTCTGTAAGAATAATGTCGTTGATTTATTTCTACGTTGTTTTGTCCAAATTATTGCGTCATTGATATCGATTGAATAGTTAAGAAAATTTCGTTTTTGGATTTAGTTAAGAGATTTATTTATTTCTTGTTTCATGTTAAAAAAGGTTTTTTTTTAAACTTGTGTTTCTGCGTTTTTAGTATGGATGGCTTAATATGAAATTTGGGGTTCATGTATTGCAAGGTGTAAGTGTGTGTCGGTTTTTGGAGGTACGGTGGCTATAATAGAGTATATAAATAATTTTTCTGTGAGTTGCTTCACTGGTATTTGCTGATAACTTGGTGGATTTTGTACAGTGGCATTCCCTCCGTTAACTGAGTTTTCAGGGTGTCGATTTGACCAGATGTAGCATTAGGTTCGTGAGTGAATTCCAGATTAATTCTAGAATGTTAAGTGACCATCCATAAATTCTGTGTTGAGCATAACCATGAATATTCGTGTCTAGAATGAATTTAGTGGTTCCAAAAATTATTATTAAAGTGATAAAGGTGACACTTGCTCAGCCGAAATAAATAAATTTTTGCCAAATTTTATTTCAAGTACTTTCCCCGGGTGCTTACAAAGTGTTTTCGTCAAAGATGTGTAAGAGTGAAAATTGTTGTGCAAGTCTTATTTTTCCTGTTATACTTTCTGCTACTTGATAAAGTACCGCTGAGCGTTCGGAAGGAAACATGGTGTAGGTTTTCAATTTTTCTATGTCGTTGTAAGAATAAATACTGCCATTTGCTAACTTGAGGGGACTGTAGTATTTTCAAGTTTGTTTGGTACCTGGTCTTAGTAGCTATGGATCATCTTGGGTTGTAACTTGTGGTAATATTTAGTACCATCGTGATCCAAAATCAAACATTACGGAGAGTACTGTATTGCATCCTGTTTTTGTACCATATTTTTGAAGTGCGTGAGTTCGTGACGCCAAAAAATGCGGTTTTTCATTTCAGAAAACAGGCAGTTCTTCGCAGCATGCGTCAATTTGTCTTATGCACACTTCTACTTGTACGCACTTAATAATATGTGCAATCTTCCCAGCCAAAAAGCTGATGTAACATGGGTTGATAAGCGAAATTATCTGGTGAAATAGCGGCAATGTTGAGTGCGTTTCCGATTGATTTTCTCTCTCATTTGCATTGTTTTAACAGTACGTCTCTGTAAAGATCCTTCATTTATTTTTTGAAGTGTTTTTCTGTAAAGAAAAATGTAGAATTGACGGATGGAACGTATTTATGTTGTTAATATCAACGTTTTTTTCTGCTGGGAAGTTTCGCTTCTCAAGATCTGTCAGTAAAAATATTTTTGGATGCTCTGTTTTAATAAGCGAAAAATAAACATGTGTTTACAGTACCTATGTGTTTGAATACATAAAACACATGATCTAATTTGAGTACATACAGCAATTTGAGTATCCTGTTCACGTATCCTGTAAAAAGATTCGTGTGGCGATTACGGTCGCATAAGTCATAGGGAATTAAGTTCTGGAATGTGTATCCGTAAACGCTGTTAATGCCATGATCAGCTGCAAAGATACATGACGTTCCAGATTCGAGTCTTATTTTATTATTGTTTGAATCTATGGCATTATAACGTTCTTTGAAAGTGCTAGTGGCGTAACCCCGAACGAATATTTTTTCATGTTCCCCGTATGCGTCTGTATATGATCCTGAGTTTTCACAGGCGCCCAAGCCGTTTGAGCCTATGGAGCCTGCTCATTTTACGAAAAAGGTGGTCGTATTGTTGATGGGAATGTTTCTTATTATGTTATCGTACAGAGTTATACTTCTGCGCAAATGCATTCTATTGCATTCATCTTGTGTTATTTCTCTGAGGTATACCATTTCCCCGTTTTTTATTACTGAATTATGCGACCACATGCCACAATGTTGTATTGTTCTCTTAAGATTGATTTTGCAATAAATGACACGTGTGAAAGCGTAGTCGTTTAATTAGATGAGTGACACGTGTACTCTAGTTGAATTTATGACTGGTTCAGAAATGTCGCATTCTCCAATATTGACTAGAGAGAAAGTTATAAAATTAGCGAAAGATTGGCCGCAGTCATGTCCAATGATTGCTGTGGCTCGGTTGACGATTTGGTAAAAGATGACTAACCAGAGGATTATCTTTATCTGTAAAATAAGTAATTTTTAATTTGTTTTTTGTGATTAATATTATTTATTCATGCTTTAGCGTGGTCGTTACAGCACATCAAAAAAATGACAAATACAATACACACAAGCGTTCTAGCAAGCAAAAAGGGTATACTTATCTGCAGATGGCGCATGCACGTGTAAGTATGTGTGCATGTTTTTTTTACTTTTTTATTTTTTTTTTTTATATGTTTATTTATTTAGGGGTTCTGAGAAACGTATGAGCGGCGTAAGTGGTTGCAGTGTACCATTTTGCTGTGTGATTCGTTGATCTTAATTTTTATGTTTCCGTTTTCCCATGTGTCGAGGATTAAGTAACGTCCTGAATACCGATCGTTAAATTTATAACTTTTAGGACCCTATAAGAACCATACATTGTCTTCTATTTTAATTAATTTAAAATTTGATTTCTAATCTTCTATTATTTTTTGCTCTGTTTTAAGCCATTATATATTTTTCTTGAGCGATCTCATGTAGGGTGTTTAGTTGAGTGACTAGATCTGTCAAGTGTTGTGCATATGTCGGCAATAAATCATCTGCTTTGAGGAGTTCACTATTAGGTAGTCGTGCTATTTTTCCAAAAACCAATTTGAAAGGTGTGTGCTGTGAGACTTCGTGTTTATCAGCATTGAAATAAAATGTCACCAATTCTACCCATTTATCCCACTGTTATTCTCTTGTAATAAATATTTTAAGGTATTCAGCAAGGGTGTGCTGTGGTCTTTCAAGGAAACCGTTTGATTTGGGGTAAAACGTTGTTGTTCTAAATTGCTTGATTTTGAATCAACTAGCTACCCTCCTTAATTTACTCAGAAACTTAGTGCCTTGATTCGTTAGTATGGCTGCTGGAGCTCCGTAGATACAAATGAATTTTTCAATAAGGCATCTGCTATTCATACAGCAGTTTGATTTTTCAACAGCACTTCTATAGCGTAATTTAAGAATAAGCACTGCATTGTTACAGTACACTCATTGTTTTTCTGAGTCGCTGGTAACGGATCCAATATATCCAGAGCGAATTCAGCAAAAGATTTGGTAGGTGTGTCAATGATAATTAGTTTTTGTTAAGTTTTTACACCCATTAATTTTTTTAATTGGCATTTAAGACATTTTTGTATGTATAATTAGATGTCTTATTCCTAATGTTTCCAAAAGTATTTGTGCTATAGCTAACTGTAAGTTTTATTTACTTCTTTGTCTTCTCCTCCAGTGGAGTTATAAATTATTTTTAAAATGTTATATCTTTCTTGTAGAGGGGGATGTTGTATTATTCCCGGAAAAACTATTATTTTGGTTCGTGTAATGTGTTTTTGTGGCATCTGTAATATTTTTTGGAGCTCAACATTTTCTAATTTGCTGGTTCTAGCGATGCTTATTGTCGATGTGTTTTTTTCTATTAATATTTCGTTTAAATTAATAAGTGACTTATTGAGCACCGTTGTTCTGTTAGTTATGCTTTTTTTGTCTTGATTTATTATGGGTAAAACTATGTAAAAATTGGTGTTGTGTTGAATTAATTTAGGTGTGCCGATTGTTAATTTTTTCAAGTAGGGTCATTTGTTTATTGGACGGATATATCTTGTGCTCCGTCATCTAATGGATGGCCGAGGTTGTCGGCGAAGTAAACATAATTGTCTTTTCTCATATTGATCTTTTCCCTTGAACAAAATTATTTTATTTTTTTGTATGATTAGGGTGGCTGGTCTGTTATTATTATTATCATAATTCTACGTATTATTTCCTTCGTGTTCTCCTAGAATAGATGCTTCGCATAAGGGTAGGGTATGGAAAAAATTTTCTTCGCTGTTATGTGGGTCTCGCTACTGACTTTTATTAGTTTCGTGATGGGTGCTTGGCGAGTTTTCTTCGGTTTGCATTACTTCTATGGAAGAGACCGTCTGCTCTTGCTTGAAAATAGCTGAGCCGAATGCATGGTCTTTATTGTTATTGATGTCGAATTTTCGTTTTTTGGGAGCTCAAACTGATCGGGCTTCTTTGTAGCGGAAGCTGATGCTTTTACCTGCCCTTTGGCGTGTCCTTACGCCGTGTTGCTGGGTTTCTTCTGATACGGTATTTGGCAGCTGTCATTGCTCTTCTTTTGTGCATGTAAGTGAAAGTATGTGAGCGTTAATTGAGTTTCTAGTTAATGCGTCTGCATTAACGTTCTGGAAGCCTGGTTTGTATATTATAATAAATTGAAAATCAGCGAGTTTAAGCCGCCAGCGTGTGACCTGGGAGCATGGGTCTTTCATCGAATTGAGCCATAAAAGGTGTCGATGATCGGTCACTAATATGAATTTTCTTCCGTACAGGTATACTCTAAATTGCTTTGTGCAATATATTAGTGCCATTAGTTTTTGGTCGAGTAAATTCTTTAACTGCTTCTATCTTTCTTGGGTCAGGTTGCAGCCCTTCGTTACCAATTATGTGACCAAGATAATTTAACTTTCGTTTTAAGAATTCGCATTTTCCTGGCTGCAAAACTGAATTTGCTTCTCCTAGTTGCTTTAAAAATGAAATAATAATTTTACAGTGTTCATCCAATTCTTGGAAGTGAATACGTACATCGTCGAAGAAAGAAACTGCTCCTTTAATGTTTTAAATTAAGGCAGCTATAAGTGCTAAAAATATTGGTGCACTTGTTTTCAATCCAAGAGGGTATCTTTAAAAGTGAAAAAGTCTTAGATTGCACATAAACGCAGTTCTTTGCCTGTCTTCTTTTCTTATTTTTATTTGGTGATAACCAGTTTTCAAATCAAAGACTTTAAAATATTTAGATGCGCTGATTTCGTCTAGAATATCTGCTATGAACATTGAGTTTTCTAAAGTCTGTTAAGACTCTGTATCTTTTTTGTCCGTCGGGTCCCGTCTTTTTTGGCACGCAGAAAACAGGTACCGCGTAAAGGCTCATGGAGGGCTCATTAACTTTGTTCTTAAGCATTTCTTTGACTTTTCTGTTGATTTCTTTCTAAATGATGAGAGGTAGCCGGAAAGCCTGAATTTTAATAGGGGTACTAGTTATTGTCGGGATGTTTTGCTTCATGAGGTCTGTAGCAGGTAAACTTTCACCTTTGAGGTAAAACCCGTCGGTATAGTCTACTATTATTTTTTTATGGTTGTTAGCCTGCTGTGCTTGATGTGCTTAAGACGTAATAAATTTAGAATCTTTTGCTCGCATGGAGTTACGCTTGAGTTTATTGATGTTTTTAAGATTTTTTTATTTTTATTGTTTGAAGCATATTTTGTTTTTATTTTTAATTTGACTTGTGCATGCAGTGGAATTTTCACTCTGTTTTTGGAAATGTCTTGTCTTATTTGTTCTGGTTCCGATAGGTATTGCGTAATTTCTTATTTTTAAGTAATTTTCATAGTAATTAATTTGTACTCAATAAGTACAAAATACCTCGTTTCCTTTTAGGCCGTATGTTTCTATGGGAAAATCATTTTTTATGATGTGAAATTCGAAGAAGCATTCTTGAAAGCTTAGAATAATATACCCGTGAGTTTTAATTTTCCCTCTCGTTATGCCTTTTAGGTGTAGAATGGTATCTGGAAAAATCATGATGTTGCGTGGAATGACGAATTCGTCAATGAGTGATGCTTTCGCACCGGTATCGAGAATAAACGACAAGGTTTGATTGATTTCACTGAATTTGATTGTTACAGTAGGTGTTTGGGTTTTGATGTTTAGTGTGTTGGTTTTTTTATCATTGTCTGTTTTGGGAAGATGTTAGTATTAAATTGCTTGTTTTTCCCAAGTTCCTTCTCTGGAAAAAACCTGAGTCGTTCCCTGATCCCTCTTTTTTGATTTAACCTTTGTAGGCCTTTTTTTACATTCACTTTTCCAGCAACCTAGTTTTTTGCAATAGTAACACGTTTTTTGATTTTTTCGATCATCATTATTTGAATTCAAAGTTTGTTGCTGCGTGTATTGGTTTGGTATATAATTGTTAGATTGTCGTGTAGGTGCGGGATTATTATATGATGGTTGACTCCACGACACGCCCTTTTTTGGGGACTGAGTGTATAACGGTGTAGGGGAGTGGTTAGGACGACGTTCGGTGGTGGATGGTGTAGCATTGTACATGGGCGTGGCTTGGTGAGTGGTGGCTCTGCTAGTATTATAGCGATACCAGCATTTGCCTGCTGTGTGCCTTCGTCTTTAGTAAATTTGGCATTTTTTTGGAGTTAGGTTTGGATTAGGTTTATGCGTGCATCTTGACTTTGTCTATTAGTTATGATTTTTACTATTTCTTGTAGATGTTCGGGGTCATAACATGCGAAGTCTTTTTGCTGGAAAGGGATGCTGGACGTAGGCTTTTTAAAAAGACTAGAACGATTATTGCGAGTAAAATTGTTGGACTTATCATTTTTTCTGTTTCGATAATTTTTAGGAGTGAGTCCGTGCTTGAAGTGTTAGTGATAATGTTTTCAGTTAATTTGGTTGTTTTATTGTCTAGTGAAAATCGAGATTCTTAATTTGCTATATAAGGGTTAGTGAACTGTGATGCTCTCATGTATGGATTAAGTGGGGTGTTTAGGTCTAATTTTGAAAAATTTCTAGTAATTTCTATGTCATTCGATAACAATTTAATTATTTCTTGCTTGAAGTCAGCGATGGCTTCTTCTTTCTGAATGATAGTTATTATTTCAAAGGAATTTATGTTTTGAGTTTAGAAAATTTTTAAAGACATCAGTCATTAATTTGTCTTAACAAACACTTGTGACGATTTCCGTGTCTATTATTTCCGAAAAGGATGTGACTAGTTCCTTGATTTTAGAAGCGTTTGCGAGATTTATACTGTTGGGTAAGTCTTTTATCTCATTCGTAAATAAGTTAAACAATCTAATTAAGTCGGTTGTCTTTTTACTGTAAAAGCGGGTTTAAATTTTCTAATGTAGTGTGTAGTATACTGAGTTGGTACAATTTTGAGTGCGTCAGCGTTGCGATTATCCGTTGTCAATATCGAAAAGGTAGTGGTTTTTTTAGGATGAACTCCCATTTTTTACGTCGTGGCGCTTCAACGTAACTTTAGCGTGCGAGTATTTGAATGCATCGTGCAGCGCGCGTACAATAAATGCGTTTGTGTTCAGCAGCGTTTTTGAGGTGATTCAAATATTAAAAGTAATTTAGGACTTGGTTAATGGCCGCGCGAGTGAGTGGTTGCGTCCGAGAGAAGCTCTGTGGCAATCGATCTGTATCGTGTGTTTTCAAGCATTCTTTATTATTGTTAACGGTGTGATTTTGAGTGAGTTATAAGAATAGATCGGATCATGCAGGTAGTTTGTGTGGAAACCGGGCGCTTCGGTTATTTTTAAGCGAAAAGGTGTAGGTGTGTGTTTTATAGGTTAGGGCGTGCGGCGCGGCAAGACGCGGCCCGCTTGTGTGCGTTTTAGACGAAGTATAGGAAAGGATTTTCTCCTATACGGAAGACAATATGTCAGGGAGGAGCGGTGAGAAAGTTGATAAGAAGGCGATGGACATTAAGAAGAAGGGTGAGAAAAGCGAGGACAGTGCGAAAGAGAGAAGTGTGGCGGTGGAGGTGTGTGCGGGGGGGAAGGCGGTGGTGAAAGGTATAGGGGAAACGAAGCGAAACAAAGCAAGCGTGACTACGAATAGGCAGCCAGCTATAACGGATAGCTTTGCGAGAACGGTGAAATTCGACAAGAGAGAGAGAGTGTTGGAATGCGGGGGCTGTGAATTGTTGAGGGAGGAGGTGTGTGAATTAAAAGATTGTTTGAATAAAGAAAGGGAGGCGTTTAACAAAGTGAGAGATAGTATGATAGAAAGAATGGAGGTAGAGCTGAAAAAGATAAGGCAGGAAAATGTTGTGTGTGAGAAAAACAAAGTTGAAATTAAGGCGATAGAAGTTGATTTGTCTGAAAGAATCGAGAAATTGGAGAATGGGTGGCAGGATTTCAGGGCTAAAGTCAAAGCTACGATGGATAATTTTGAGAAAATGGTCGATAAAGCAGGTAGCATCGAGGAGGCATTGAGGGCGGAGGAGAGGGAAGGCAGTAAAACGAGTAGTAGTGTTGCTTCGGGACAATCGGGAGGGTCGATATCTAACGATGGGAAATCGCTGGCCGGTAGGAGCTGTTTCTCAGATTTTGAAGTAAGNTGTCTTAATATTTAAACGAGTTACTAATGCTTATTATTAATAACCAAATGCTTTTTGGGGCGGCTGCCTTCGGGTATAAAGGAGAGAAAGAGAAAGGGCTGCAGAGTTAGGTGCTGCCATTGCGGAAAAAGCCAAGGGCTCGCCGAGTAAGCCTCGAGCCGACATGCGACAGCCACCGCGTGCGGAGAGTAGAGAGAGTTTTAGTTGCAGAGAGAGAGAGAGAGAGAAATCAGTTTATACAATGTTATTGACACGCACGTCACCATAGTACATAACATATCAGATAAATTAATAACTATAAAGTTAATTAAGATGAACTATGAAATAATAGTTAATATAATTTAAAATAAATGAAATAGTTACAATCAAATATAATAAAATCTACTAATAGTCTTTAAGTTTTAAAATATTACCTAGTTTGATTGCACATGTTACAACGTATGAAAGAATGTATAATTTTATTACTGTAGTCTAAAATATTAACTAATGAAACACTTAAATAATCTCTTTTTAAACAAAGCTGAAGTTGGGATAAATCGTAGATTAGCAGGCAATGCATTACATTCAGTAGCAGCTTCAATGGTAAATGATTACCTACAAGCATCGAGATTAACACGCGTTACTAGTAACTCTGGAGTATTCGAATTTCTGAGACTAATTTCACTTGGTGAGACAAATTTGGAGGTAAATAGTTCGGCAATATGAGTAAGCTTTTGTGATATAAGGATTCTTTGCACAAGATAACATATCTTCTTCTGTTAGAATATGACATAATACCGCATTTTTGTAAGCTTGTATGATACGCTCAAATTTTTGGATACCATCAATGAGGCGAAGGGCAGCATTCATGCAACGAGCTCCATTTTCCATAGTAGGCCATAAAAAAGAGACGCATAGTTATCCAAGTATGGAAATATAAGTGAATGAACGAGAAGAATCCTAGTATGACGTGAGAGACTATCCTTAAATTGCCTTATCCCTGCCCACGCAGAGTAGCATTTGCTTGAAACTTTCGTACAGTGTGATCTTCATGTTAACGAACTATCAAGTGTGACACCCCGCAGGTTAATATTTTCAGTGGGTTCTATTGTCACATTGTTAAATATTATAGCAGGTAATAATTTATTTGCATGCAATCGATTTTTTATTCCTCTAGTGCCAAGCCATGTTACCTGCGTTTTTCTGTTGTAAGCAGTGAAGCCATTCAGAGCCAACCACTTTGACATATCTGCTAAGATCTTATTCGCTCGCTGTATAATAGTCCCGGCCTCATGAGTTTTACCTTGTATATAAAAAACAAAAATCATTAGCATAGATGTCGTACCTACAAACTTTTTAACTGTTCAAATTTGTGTGCCCTTTGGTCATGCGTTATATGGTTACGAATATTTTTTCGATATTTATCTTGTAAGTTTTTACTTGACCCGTTCGATTTTAAAGTTTCTTAAGGGTGCCCGTACATCAGAGATCTGCACTTGCAGGTTCCGGTCAAATCACCTTAAGCCCGTGCGAGTGTAAAAGAGATACAAGAATATATGTTCTCTACTTGCACTTGCACGAGCTTATGGCGATCTGACCTGAACCTGCAAGTGCAGGTCTCCCACGTACAGGCACCCTAAAACTAATTTTACTTTAAAATTTTTGCACCCGTTCAGTGACGTCACACAATTTCTAGTAATTTTTTTATGTATTATAGTAATCATATTTTATTATTTACTATTGATTAAGAAATTGGAAATATTAATTTGTTATTCTAAGAAAAAAATTTTGGTACATTGTCAGAGATTTGATAGCGGGACCTTCACGTGTCTATCAGATGCTTAAGTAATCTACTGCGCCACAATGCCACTCTGTTCTCGCTTTATAAATACAGTACGTATATCAACTGCCCCTTTACATTACATGTATGGGAGACAGAAAGAAAAAGAAAGAGAGAGCGTGTGCGTGTCACTACATGTATGTCTTACACGATATGTTTATACTACTCGCTGTCGAGAGAGCATGCGGTGGTGAGAGGACGAACAGGAGCGGAGGGGGCAAGAAACGGCGTAGTATGCAAGTGGAGGTGTAGGTGTAATATATACACTGTGCATTCAAAAATTTCCGGGACTGATTTTCTGCAGACGGTACAAGTCGTGCCATCTATCGAACAACGCTTGATCTACATTGTTTGAAGTGTCTTTTATCGTGTATAAGTGGTTCTATGACGATCGCTTTACTATTTACTGTTAGCTGTTGTACATTCACTTACGTGTTTAGAACGCTTGTAGAACGGTATTGTAAAAATGGAGCGGCGTGGTGCGATCAAATTTTGTTTGAAACTTGGTAAGATGGCTACAGAAACCTTCAAAATATTGAAAATCGCGAACGGGGACGACTGCTTGAGCATAAGTAAGGTGTCTAAGTGGTATTCGAGATTCTCAACAAGTCGACCAATGAAAACATTGCTAGTGTGCACGCTGTGCTGGAGAAGAATCGAAGAATGAGTGTGGATGACATTGCACACAAGCTGGGTACTTCCATTGGTAGTGTGCACTTGATATTGACCGAAGATTTAGGCATGCGAAAGGTGTGGGCCAAATTCATTCCATATTCGTTAACGTTCGAACAAAAGGCGCAACACATTCAGACTTCGGAGGCGTTAGTTATGGCGGCTAGTATGAATGCGAATTTTCTTTCAAGTATCATTACTGGCGATTAGACGTGGTGCTTTCAATATAATTCGACAACGAAGTGACAGTACACTGAATGATGGTTACCTGAGGAAGAACGTCCGACAAAAGTGCATGCCACAAAATCAAAAATGACAACATTGTTGATTACATTCTTCGATGCCCAGGGAGTAATTCACCATGAGATCGTCCCTCCCGGTCAAACAGTCACAGGATGTATTTATGTCAAAGTTCTGAAACGACTGCTCGCACGCGTGCCCCACGCGAGGCCAGGCAAGAGTGATTGGTGTCTGCTCTACGATAACGCCCTTTCTAACTCTTCGTATCTTGTGCGCAGTTATTTGGCCAAACAAACGGTTACCGTACTCGAGCACTTTCTCTACTGGCCAGACCTGGCACTGGCAGAATTTTGGCTATTCCCTAAACTCAAGGCAACCTTAAAAGAAGAATATCTCAACAATATGAAGACAATAAAAGAAAATGTAATCACGATTTTGAAAAGTATCCCAAAGAACGAGTTTCCAAAAGCTTTTTAAGCCTTGTATGATCGCTCGCACAAGTGAGTAGCCCGTGGAGGCATGTACGTTGAAAATTAATAAAATAACAATTGAATTCTGTCAAGTTTTATATGTTTTATTCTTTCAGTCCCGGAACTATTTGAATGCACTGTGTAAGCTATGAACTGGGCTTTAAATAGCCATACATATATCACATGGAGATGGAAAGTAGAAGTAGGAAAACTGGGATAGAAACTCTTTCGAGCTATACTCTAGTTGCACCAGCCTGTAGCTTAAAAGTCTTGAGCGTATTAAGCTTTGCTTTCAGGGAAATTCTGTCCTGTCTTGTCCTTTCAGCACAATAATCATATTGTTCTTGGACTCCGATTTTAGAACCTCCATGCAATTTATGCGTACTGGCTCTTTGAAGTATTCGTCCTCTCAATCGGATAAGACGTCCGTTTCGCTATCTAATGTCAAACCTGAACTCTTAGCATCAAGCGTAGCCGCAGACCTAAATAGACCTCCTGTGACGTCAACAAAACTGTCATATTCCTTTTCTGTCCTGTCTAAGTACTCTAAAGTTAGGGCATTTAGCAATGCTGTAGGGGATGCGGGACCGTCTATCAAATCGAGTCTTCCGCCTTTCCGTTCCCCAACTTTTTCCTTATGTTATGTAGTGGCTCTTCGACGTAACTTTAGCAAGCAAGTATTTGAATGCAGCACGCAGCGCGTGGACAGCAAATGTGTTTGTGTTTAGCAGTGTTTGCAATGTAGTTAATATATTAAAAGTAATTTATCAGTACCTTTACGAGTAATGGACGATTAGCTGACAGCTTACCTGGGTTATCCGGTGAAGCAGATTGCGTATTAAGCCGGTAATATATTATAAGAAATGAAAAGTCTAATCGAATCGTTAGCAAAACTTGGTATATTGATTTACAAATATTATAACGACGATTTAAACAATTAGACGGATGTTTAATAATACAACTCGCTTTAGTTAATACCGGCTATTTGCTTGTTGGTCGGCGGTTTTTCCAGGAAAGAGAGCGAGCTCATAGGGGGTGGTTCTTTTTAAACCCTAAATCGGATCAATAATCGGGGGTAGGATCAGTGGTGAATCAAGGAATGGAGGAAAATTTGATTAACATATTCTTGGAGAAAAGGTGCAGCTGCAGGCGTAAGCCAGATGTTGAATTTGTTAGGGGTCGAATTAGGGAATGGGAATGGCTGGTGAGCATGCATTTTAACGAGTGTGCGTTGATATCGATTTATGGGTGTGGCTGCTAGGTGACAAACACCATATCAAATTTGTTATCGACAGTAGGTAGACGTCACTAGACGTGACAGATGTGTGAGAGAGGAGGGGTTCGAGTGAGGTTACGTGGACAATTAAAACTATGAGTGCACCTTTATCAGAGAAAATATAATATGTCTTTTTATGTATAGAAGGCCAGGGGTAGCCTTTCGTGTTTTCAACTTCTACGGCACATAAATTTAGTTAAGCATCCCACAAAGCAGGTGGTGTCAGCGTAAAGGAAAGGGTACCGAAGCAGAAACTGTCGTTACCATGTAGCTCGGTGCTGTAGGAAAATGTTATCATATGCTTTGTCGTAGTAGGCAAACCAACTGAAATATCAAAAAATGTTCCTTTTGATAGTCTTCAATTATTTATTTCTACACTTAGTTTGCCCAAATAATAATAACAATTTTTTTGACGCCTCCTAATGATACTAATTATGAAAAATATATTGGATAATTGCTCTGAAGTAATTAACAAGAATAGGAAACAAGTAGTAACATTAAATGGAGTTTTGAATAATGAGACCTAGGCTAGAGTATGGATAGAGTATGCTTTGAAGTAAAATGAAAAGATTAATTTCATCACAAACACCTTTGTTATCATTGGCAAACGCGGTATAACGAGATTTGCATTCAAATTTGTTTCTACATTTATAAACAAGATAACCAGCGACATATTTCATAGCACATTTTCTTTAGGAAACGTTTTGTTAAGAAGTGACCTGTAAAGCAAAATTTTCTTTTTGTCATGATAATTATCTTTTTTGTCTTAAAAATACGTATAGGTAGCCTGGGTCTCGATGTTCAAAACTCCATTTGGTGTTACCTCTTATTGTGTCCCATTCTTATTAATAACTTCAGAGCAATCATCTTATAAATTTATCGTCCTATTATGTTCACAATTCGTATTTTCGGTAGGCAACAAAAAAGTTGTAATTATTATTTGGGCAAATTAATTATAGTAATAAATAATTGAGGACTATCAAAAGGATAATTATTTTGACATTTTAGTTGATTTACCTACTATGACGAAGCATATGATAACATTTTCCTACTGCACCGACTCACATGAAAACGACAATTTCTGCTTCGGTCCACGTCCTCTAACACTCACGCCACCTGCCTCATGGAATACCTAATTAAATTTATGTGCCTCAAAAGTTGGAAACAAACAAAGGCCTGCCCCGACCTTCCATACATAAAGAGATGTATTCTATATTCTATGCCTTTATTCTTGAGTAACTTAAGATGTGTGCATGGCCCTCCACTACGTTCCTTCTTCGAGGCCCAGCGCGTTTGAGGTAAGTACTCTGATTTCCTCTTGTTCTTCCGTGTTCAGCCGTGGTTCAGCTAACAGCTCTTAGCAGCGTATGACTAGAATAACACGGCAAAAGGACAGCTTTTCTCGTTTTTTCAATCTATCACAGCAATCAAATTTTTTTTTACCTAAGTAGGTAATCTAGGCCAATTCTGGCTTACACCATATTGAGCGCATACTGGGTACGTGATTTTTTTTTTTTTTTTCTTTTTTTTTTTTAAATTATGGCAAGTGAGGAAACATTCCTTTTTCTCTTTCTGCGTGTGCTGCTTATGTTGACAAATGCGGAGCGCATATTGGGTACATGACATTTTTTTAGGTATATCGAAAAATAATTGTAACGCTTGTTAATAAGTCAGAAGTCTAATATGACACTAAGAGGTATACAAGCAATATAGATACATTAATCATTGTATCAGTTGGTGCATATGTAGATAGCGGTACTTCTATGTAAGCACTGTTAAAACCATCCATGCCCTTTTTTAAGGTAAATACACTAAAGATCGATAATCCAAATTTACAAATTTTCTTAAGAAATGAATAAGAATGAGAAAAATATCCTCCCTGGGTGCGGATCGGACACACAACTTCTTGTTTACTAGACAGTTTCTCTACCACTTGAGCTACCAAGAAGCCGTGCATTCACTCGCATCGTAGGTTTAGATAAGTTCTCACTCTTATTTTTTTTGAGCTTTCTACCTTTCTTTTATTGTATTGAGTGTAACGGTCAGAGAATACACAACCTTAATAACAGGTATTTTCGAACACTTAAAGTGAACTAGTGTTACGCCAATTCATACTTTTAGAAAAATTTTTTTTTTAATTTTTCATATTTGCAATGTGAACTAGTTTTTCTCTTCTTTTCTGTCTTTACCACTTCCACTGCAATGTATTGCAATAGTCAACAAACTTACAGTCTGAGTCATTGATGTCCCAAAACAATGAAACTGCGTACCAAGTACTATCTTAGCTCTTATATTTTGAAAAATACCCCCTCTCCAATCTCTTAACGAGATGATTCGATGGTTTGTTTAAATAGATTTGCTATCCCTGTATCAATTTATGCTTTTCTAAGCTCTCAGTTCCCATTTACCCTCAAGATGGTTAAGAAGTCATCCGTAAGTGATGCAGTTCAAGTGTCTAAGTCTAACAAGCCGAAGAAGGTGAATCCTGAATCAAGATCTTCAATATCCCAGACGCCCTGACTTGCTGCAGGAATTTTTGTAACTCCATCAAACAGTTATTTTTTTTAGTCTTATTTATTTATTTTTTTTTTTTTCAAGTTTAATTTGATGGTAAATAAGTAAAAAAAACTTTTTTTCTCAAACAATATTAAATTAGATTTCTTGTATTCAATTTTATGCATTTATATAATGACACGAAAAATCTACATCCACATCCAGCAAAATATTGTGACTCCATAGATGTGGGTTGAAAAAAAAACCTAATTTAATCATTTTTATTTTTGCTTTGACTCCAAGACTGTCATAAAAATTAATTCACGCTTCTATTGTCATATATTTTTATCGACTTTTTGTAATACATAATTGTTTGTTATTTACAAAATCAACATTAAAAATTGTTTGACTCAATTCCATTGGGCCAACCACTTCATTCACTAATTAATAAAGCACCAGAGTACCAAACATGCTGCCACAAAATTTAACAGCTGCAGAAGCAACAACAGCAACAACGCTGGCAGCTGCAGCAGCAACGCTACCACCATATCCAGCAGCAACGTTACCAGCAGTAGCAAGAGCAGCAGCAGTGCTACTATTAACAGTAGCAGCAGCAACACTACCACCACCAGCATCAGCGCTATCAACAGCAGTAGCTGCGCTACCAGCGGCAACAGCATCGCTACCACTACCAGCATCAGTGCTATTAACAGCAATAGCAGCGCTACCAGCAGTAGCAGCAGCAACGCTACCACCAAAAACGCTAGCAACAATAGCAGCAACGCTACCACTAACAGTAGCAAATTCTAGCACCAACAGCAGTAACGCTAGCACCAACAACAGCAATGCTACCAACAGCAGCTGCAGAAACTCTATCTCCTACAGCAGCAGCAGCAGTAGCATCATCTTGTGTACCAAATGTAGTGGATATACCTTTACCTAGTGGACGCCTTGTAATATGGTGGTTGATGCAACAACCACCACCCCCACTACCATCACCGTCGCTAAAAACACCAACACCACCTCCACCACCAATAACATTACTATCACAGCTCGCTCAAACACCAGTAATAGCATACATAACACTGCCAAAACCAAGACCACGATTGCGAGTGATAAAGGATGAAGTAATCAGCAAAGAAAGAATATTTCAAATAAAATCACTGTTTTTGAAAAATAATGTGGTAAATGAACAAGTTAAAGGAAAAATGAAAAAAGAAGAAGAAGAAAATAAATTTTCAAAAAAATAAAGAAGAAGGAGAAGAAAATAAAGAAGAAAAAGAAATAAGTAATTATAGAAAACAAGTATCAATATTAAGTGAGGAGGAGGAACGAGAAGTTGAAATTAGTATTCAATCTTAACATAGAACCATGGAAAATAGGATAACAGCTAAGGAAAGGAAAAGAATGATAAAAGAAAGAAATTAAGCAGGAAGAAAAATTAGCCATGAAAAAAGAAAAAAACCGTAAGGCTGCAGTTAAAAAAGAGCGTTTAAAAGTAAAAAGGCTCCAAAGACAGCTTAACAAAGCATCAGCTAAAAGAAAGCAAGTTTTGGAAGATGCTAGTAGCTCTTCTGTGTCAAAGCCGTTTCATTTGGAGTAGAGCTTCTTTTGAAGCTGACTATGTAATATAGCTATAAAAAAAAAATTGTAGAAACAAAGGATAATACGCTAATGAAAAAACTGATGGACATGGTGAACGCACTTCTCAAACAAGCTAAAAGTTTCAGTCAACTATCAGATTTAACTAAGTCTAATAAACAGAAATTACAAGTTGCAAAAGTTTTGATACAAACTTCTACAAACGTAGTGCTCAACAACTTAGATTCAAGCAAAATAGTATTGAAACAGTTCAAGGCGCAGAAACAGAAGCTACAGCATCCTATAACGAAAAAAATTCTGGAATTAAAAGTAAGTGGAATTCCGATGAAAATGTATTTCTTGATTGGAAAGACGTAAATAATGCTTTTGAAAATCGAACAAGGACTGCACTTATTATGAACTTCAAACACTAAGACCTCAAAAAAATTTTAAAAGATGTTGAAATACAGTTTGTAAAATTTTACAAAAAGTTTTGAAAGATAATGAAAGTTTGAAAGTGAATACAGTACTAGATGCTAAATTTTTAATTACAAAAGATGACGTAAAAAGTTTTGACATTAAATATTTCCATACAAAATCTCATGCACTTCATCAAACAACAGACTTAAGTAAGTGGTTTCATGAAAATGTACAACAGCCAATAGATAAAGATTAAGAAGATTTTTAAGAAAAAGAATCGGGTTGGGTCGTTGCACTGCATACTAAACCTAGTTGTTAATATCAATAAATACAGTTCTATGAAAGGAAGTTCTTACATTACACTTCCAATTCATATAAAAAATAAAAAAGCTTGCGTTAATGTAGAAAATAGTGACCAGCATTGTTTTAAATGGGTTGTCTTGTCAGCATTGCATCCAGTGCATAAAAACACATCTCGTGTCGCTTACTACATTCCATATCAAAATAAGTATAATTTTGATGGTATTAAATTTCCAGCCGATAAAATAAATACAGCCAAGTTTGGAAAACAGAATAATGTCTTTATAAATCTATATTAAAAAAAAAAAAAAAGATAATATTTATAATGATTCACTAAGTCATTGGACAAGTGAAAAAAAGCACGTCAGGTCTTTGCTTGTTGAAAGCTTTTACACAGAAGAAAATAAAATGGAGAAACATAATGTCAATACAGAATATAAATTTCACTATGTTTGGACAAAAAAATTATCCCGTTGTGTAAACAAACAGTTATCTGAATATAATCATAGAACATACACGTGTGATCGCTGCCTTTATAACTTTTGAACCGAGCAAAAATTCAATACTTACGAAATTGATTGTATAAATTTCATAAATGTAAAATGATACTTTTCGATAAGCGTGCATATCAACATCATAAAGCATTTAGGATTGCTTATTGTAATAAATGTAGCTATGACTATTCTGAGTCGATGTATAACAGCTATAGATACAGTAAGGATGATGATGAAATGCCTGCTACATGGTTCATAAAAAATCTGTATTATCTAGTTGTAGAATTGGAGAAAATTTACAAAAATCCATTGGAAATGATAAATCTCACCTTTAACAAACAAGCTGAATTTATAAAATGCGACTCAATGTCAACCTTTCAACACAACTAACACAAAAGTGAGAGACCACTGTTATCCAACAGGAAAGAATGTATGATTGTATGTTTCTTATTGTATAAAATATGGTCTATTTTACAAAAAAAAAAAATTTTCTGACTATAGCTGTCGAGACACTGCATACAGAGAATGCAACATTAATTATCAAGATTCAAGAGTTATACCAGCCATATTTCACAATTTGAGTAGATATGATTCTCATTTATTCATAAAACAACTCTCAAAATACTTTTCCGGTAGAGTACAGCTTTTATCCCAAACCAAGGAAAAATATATTTGGTTTACAAAATATATCGAAGAAACTGATATTAATCTTTGTTCTATCGACTCCGTTTAGTTCATGGCTCCTTCCCTCAACAAGTTGTCATCTTATTTATAAAAGTTTGACACATTGAAAAAAATATTTTTAGACAACGATAAATATACAGTAGAACAGATAAACTTATTCAAAAGAAAAAAAATTTTTCTATATAATTATGTCTCCTCTTTCGAAAAAGTTCAAGAAGCCAGTATACCTTCGAAAGATAATTTTTGCAGCAGCTTATACCAAACCCATATATCTGACCAAGAGTACAAACATGCAAAAAAAGTTTGGAGTGCTTTTAATATCGAAACGCTTGGCACTACTCCAAATCGTGCTTGAAAACAGATGTATTGCTTCTTGCTGTAGTATTTCAAGGCTTCCAAAAAATTTATCTTGCAACGTAAGAACTAGACCCTGTACATTATTACACAACACCTATTCTAACTTGGGACGCAGTACTTAAATATACGAAAGTAATTTATATCATTTAAGGAATTAAAAAAAATAGAATATAATAAGAATTTGTGTACGCTATCCATACGACAGTTAATATTATAATTGTTAACTGAAATCGACATACTTATATTTGTTGAGCAAGGTATATGGGATGGAATTAGTCGGTGTTGCAATCAATATGCAAACAATTCGTACATGAAAGAAGGCTCTCAACCTAGTGAAAACGGAAAATACATTATGTATTACGACGTCCAAAATCTGTACAGTTGGGCTACGACTCAACCCTTACCTCCAAATGGTTTTCAGTAGATAAGAAATATTGATCAATTAGATATTTCTACTGTAGATATTGGCTACATTTTTAAAGTAGACGTGGAATATCAAAAAAAAATTCATAATGCTCATAAAGATTTACCATTTTGTGCTGAGCATGTAGCACCACTGGGTTAAAAAAAAAAGAAGTTGATGACTATGTTGTATGATAAGAACCGATATGAGGCATTTCACGTCAACCTCGAAACATATAATAGCGTTGACTACAGAGTTCTTGACTTCTTCCACTTTTTTTACGGATTTTTGATCTTGTGTTTCAATACTGTACATTTTGCGGCGAAGCCCAGCAAATTCCAAAATAATTTTTCCGTTCCATTCGACTTTCATTGGACCAACAATTTTGTAATTTTTTCAAAGCATGTTAAAGTCGTAGTCTCTTGCATAATCCCATGTATTGGATTCTTGAATATTTATTTGTATCAATTTATAAATATTGATATTTGACACTTCATACATCAGACTATCAGTATATGTGTAAAGGAGTTTGGACTGATCTCCTATACAACTTTTTATAAAATCATAGTGAAATCTATATACGACTATTTTAGACAAATTCAAAACGCTTAGTCCAACATAAATTAGTTTTCGCATAGAAATTTCTTTACGCAATAACTGTATGGCAACGAGTTGTTCATTAGAAATATTGCAACTATGGAAACTAGGACGGGCTTTGTACACCTTAGAAAAAACAGAAAATGTGTTATATCTCAAGAACGGTATTTTTAATATTTTTTTAACCATCGCCAATCGAAAGAGCAGGATTTTTTTACGTCACGAAAATATCGAGATCGGTTTTATTAATTTATTTTGCTTCGACCCGTCCACTGCATTCTAGCTGGAACTAATGGAACGCATACGGTTTGTGTTTGCATACACCATGAAAATGTTAAATTGATGTTGGAAGGGGCTGACGTACCTGAATTAACAAAACTTAGCAAATTACAATTAAACAACTACCATGATTGCATTGCAGCCCTAGTATGCGATAATCCATCAGATGAATGCTACACGGGAGACTTTCCTGATTGCCCGAATACAGCTCAATTAAAAAATCATTTAATTTAAGTATTTAATGTCAACGATATTTGTGAAGTAAAATTCCAGAACTGGTTTCAAACTGATCGGTGTAATATAGCATCACAAACGCTAAATGCTCACGAATTCACTGCTTTACTCTGTGAAAAGTTAATGAAGTTGAAAACCCATGATCATTTCTCGAAAAAACAATTACAGTATTTTCAAAACCTCAAAAGTTACTTGGAAGATGGCCAATTTATCGTGTGTTGTGAATTCGCGGAAAACTACGCGTTTGTTGTGCAAAACTCGACCCAATCGTTTCATTGTAACAACAATCAGGCAACTGTATTTACGATAGTTATTTATCATAAAGAAGGAGATGAAGTAAAACATAAGAGTATTGCCATTATTTCCAATAACTTAGCACATGATACCATAGCCACGTATGAGTATCAAAAAATCATTGTCAATAGTTTAAAAAAGAACTTTAATCCAAAAAAAATTATTCACTTTACCGATAGAGCTGGCCAACATTTTAAAAACAAAAGTAATTTCCAAAATCTTTTATTCCACAAAACAGATTTCGGTATAGCAGCTGAATGGCATTTCTTTGCCACTGCACATGGCAAAGGTGCTTGTAATGGCATTGGAGCAAACTTAAAACGAGGCACCAGCAAAACAAGTTTGCAACTGACGCTGAAAAAGCACATTACCTCTGCTACAGCTCTAAACGATTGGGCAAAAAGTTACTGCAAAGAAACTGAAATTTTTTTTAGTGCGAAATCAGATTATGAAGCAACTTCATTATTTTTAAAAAGTAGATTTGAAAAATGCAAAACTATCTTAGAGACATTAAATTATCACGCAATCATTCCCATTGATAACAAATATTTTATGCTTAAAAATACATCTTTAGCCAAAAAATACCAAAATTTTCCTAAAGTAAAGAAAGAAAATCTTAAAGCGACGAGGATTGAGAAGAAAATGTGTATATCACCGAAGAAAAAAAGGAAGTGACTATTGTAAACATTATGTGAGAAATATAATTACAGAGTTATCAAATGGTGTGAATAATTAATTGCAATGTAATTATGAACGATGTAAATAGTTTATTTTATCTCTCTGTCAGTTTTGGATTGATAAATACATTTTTAATAGTTTTGTTTTGTTAAATTCAATTTTGGTTTATTCTTTTTTAATGGCAACTCATTAAAATAACATAATTATAATTTTTGCAGCAGCTTATACCAAACCCATATATCTGACCAAGAGTACAAACATGCAAAAAAAGTTTGGAGTGCTTTTAATATCGAAACGCTTGGCACTACTCCAAATCGTGCTTGAAAACAGATGTATTGCTTCTTGCTGTAGTATTTCAAGGCTTCNACGATGTAAATAGTTTATTTTATCTCTCTGTCAGTTTTGGTTGCACAATTAATAGAAATCGTCGTTCCCTCGGTTACAATTGTACTCGATGCATATACAGTAACAGTCGCGTCTCACAAATAACATAATTATTTATTTAATTACTTCTTTTGCTGTGTATTAAAAGTCGAATCAAAACAGCGCAACCTAACCACGGAGAGAGAACTTCTTACGAGACTCTCGCCATTTACTATGAGTGACAAGGGTTCTGTGACGTATTTGGACGTATTTTCAATTTACAACGTCACAAATTCTCCTTCACAAACCCTACGTCTACCTCAAGCAGCTTATGTTATTCTGCTGGTGTAAGACGTGATGCCGGAAGCTATAAAAAAACGTGATAGAATTATACTTTGGTGTGAGTGTGGAAAGTGTGATTGTTTGTGTGGTGTTATACATTGTCTTCTTCTTCTAGATCTATGCAAGATATAACTGGTTGGCAAAGTGTACCCTTTTTTTGTGTAGCTGTAATATATGTCACACTATTATAGTGTCGTTTGCTGTGAGCATTAGTGTGATAAATGTCCTTACAAGCTCGTGGTGTGCCCAAGTATTTAGAAAAAAAATGTTTACATTTAAAAAAAATAGAAGTTATCAATCACTCAGAGACTTACAAGCCTCTTTCTTCAAAAATTTTCTGACATAAATAACATACAAATGTAGTATTAGTTTGTGTCAAATTGCAAAAAAAAAAAAAAAAATTTAATACGGATTACTAGAACATCAAAATGTAACGTTAAAAATAATAAAAATTAATACAAAATTAAACTTGTGAGGTACAAGTGAAGAGCAATACTTAAAAAGTTGCTAATTAAAGAAAAATTTATTTTATGAATCTCATTATGAGCACTGCTTAACTCTCACCTCAAGCCCCAGTTTCGTAGTGTATAATATTGCTCTTTGTTCCAGGTATATGCGTTAGCACACACTAGGCTCGGATAGGGTGATTGGGAAGACACAATAAAACACAATAAAATTAAACAGCATAAAATAACAACTTTAAATGTCACTCAAAAGCCAAGAAAAATCACAGTTAATATTCACAAAAATAGTAAAGGTCAAAATAATACAGGAGAAAAGAAATAATGTCTATAGTCTTAAAGCAATGAACTATTAAAATATATAAAAGCGAAGAATGTACAAAGAAAAGCGTCAAATTGGATAACACAATATTTAAACACACACTGGCCTTGAGCTCGCAAGAGAGTTTGAAAGTTACACGAATAAATGTGAAAATGAAAGCACTGATATAATATAACTGATTGAAATATTCATTAACGAAAAACGATTGTCTGTAGAAATACACAATTACTGTCTGTAGAAATACACAAGAGTTTCACTGAGTCTTGCTATTGATAATCACTGTTAGTTCGATGACATTAACTATTTGAGCTGGTCTGCAGATTATGCAGTAAGCAACTTAAACAAAGCACTAAGTGCACTGCACTGCACAACTGAGTTTTGTCCACTGTATTGAGAGAGTAAATCAGAAGATTTGCACTAGCATTTAAGGTGATGTATGCACCTTTGAATGCTAGAATTTGGCAACGTAAATTAAAAGAGTCTATCTTTGACGAGAGCTGAGTATAATCTGGCGCTTACAGTATACAATGCTTGCCGCGTGAATACGCACACACACACCTGCAGCGCGCCAAGTTGACCAAGCGCACACGCACAGAGCGTTGGGCTGACAGAGACTACAAGTGTACACAATGTACACAAAAGCCGGGCCTACTGTCGGTCGCTCTCATTTCCAACACTCTTCCTTACCTGGCTATACAGCCTCCCAGTACCTAAACGCAGCCAACACCTCGACTAATAATTACCAGAAGCCGCTCGTGCTTTATCAGTTAACTAGAAAGTGCTAATAGTGCTGTGCGCATCAGTCATTATTAACAAAGGTGTTGTATTTAAATATTTTTTTGTGAGTTGTGTTGAATTTATGATACGTTAATAACGGTATCTACGTGATAGATTTTTTTTTTAATAACACATACAACATCGCTTTATATTTATAAAACGCTCCTTTAGGGAAAGTAAGATAAAAGAAGACACTTAAGGTTATGAGAAAGAAAAATAATAATAAAGACTTATTAAAAGACCATTATGCTAGCGGGTGGACACTCAATTACAATAATGAAAGAGATAAAAGAAGAAAGAAAGAAAGAGAAAAAGGGAAGTTTTAAGAAAAGTCATTGAGGGGTGGTCAAAAAAATCATTGAGGGGGGTAGGGGTGACGGTGTCCCTGTTCAGCAAGGCATTTTGGGCACTATGCCAGAGTTACGCTTCTGGTACCGCACCAATGGCAAAACTTGCACGGCTAGAGCCAGCGATAGCACGCAAATTTGTGTCTTGACCTTCCGCATCTCCAGCAGTCAGAGTCAGATACTGGTTCTGGTGTTGATGGCAATTCTTTCATTGGGATCGGAGGGGGATTTCTGGTGCTGCAAGTGGGTGGGCGTGGAACGTTGTCGGGTCACATCACCATCATTGACCTTAAATTGACCTTAAGGCTGGGAGAGTTACCTGAAATCCTTACTCTTTGGCCATTTCTTCGCCCGTGTCCTGCTGATATGGAAACTTCGGGACCGTCCCCTTTTCCTCTCTCAATGGGTGCTGTTCCGGCTCTAGCTGTTTCTTAATGGTGTTGAGGTGTCGGGTTAGGCTGGTCTAGCTGCACAATCCATTCGCCAGGATCGCAGTCTTCAGCCCCAATCAACTAAGCCAAGGACGCTATTGCAAGGACATTGGAAATTTGCTTGCGCGTGGTATGGTGGTATTGTAGTAAGTTTCACACCTCAGTTGGTGCACATTTCTTTAATATCCTTATGTATAAACTCAGTACCGTTATCCATGAGTATGTATTTTGGGGTCTCCCACTAGTTGAAAATTAAAATACTTTCCTTACGTTTGTGCCATCCGCTTTGCGAAGGGGTCGCGATTCCACATACTTGTTGAAGAGATCTTGAAAAACTAGGACAAGTTGGTTTCCGATTAAGATGGCAGTTTTGGCCCGAGTATATTTGCGGCCACTACCATCCAGGGTTATTCGATGTTCCGTTTCCCCATCAAACCCGCAGAAACCTTCTGTAGCACTTTATTCCTCTGGCATTCTTGACACGCCCTAACATATCCAACGACGTCATGATAGCATCCAAGCCAATAGTGGTTCATAATTAGGTGCAAATATGTTTTGTTGACTCTCTAATGCGCAGCCTGTGGCTCTGCATGTACTTTCTGTAGTGCTTTTAATCTTACTTCTTTTGGAAGGATAATTTTCCACGCATCTAAATCTGGCATTACGGAATCTATTAAGGTATTTGGTTTGTGGCACCACAATTAGCACTCAGAAATCTTCCAGTTACGAAATTTATGGGGAGTGCACTTTGCTCACTTCATACGCCTTTTGTGCGAAGCATCTTCCGTAGAGGTAGCCGAGATAATATTTCCTAAGTCTACTGTTTGACCTTCGTATGCCTGTGACAAAGCATCAGAAACTTGATGCAGCTTTACATGCAACTTATCATGACTTTATGACTCCATGCCGTAATCTATTTAAAATTTGAATTGACGTAAGGAATCAATACCTAGGATTGCTTCATATTTTAGGCCATCTGCCAGTCCAAACTCGATTGAATCTTTCATATTATCTATTTTGAGGTCGACTTTAATAGTGCTTTATAATGAAATGGGTATGACATTCGCTACCGTAACCATGGACTGGCATGGATCAAATTTCTCCAATATTTTCAAAAAATTATAACGTAAGTAACAATGGGCCGCCCCATTATCGATTAACGTAGAGACCCTTGTCCCATTAATATTCAAGTTGAAGAAGTGCGTTCGGCTGAGAGATAATACTTCTAATACTCCATCAGCACCCATAAGTTCCCACGGACTCGTTTTGTTACCATTTAATCTACCCTTATCCTTTGATGTTGTGCCGTTATTATTCAATAACTGCTGCCACAAACGCCTGCATTACAATATAGCAAATACTCCACCACCACATATTTCTAGGCCTGTTGAATACATTCTTTTTAACTGTGTGCTAACACTTTTTCCTAAAGTAACAATACCCATGTAGGTTGTGCCAATTTGTGCCATTTTATAAGAGACTGCACCTTGTGCTCTCCTTTGGCATTCACTTAACATTACGTTGCCTAACGTGCACCCCCAAAGTATTTGTAGGATTGATCACCATATTTTTCCTGTTGCAGGTGTGCACCTAGCGCATATTATAGTAAACTTATAAATAAAACTATGTACATTTTTTCTTACATCGATTGATAACTTATCTATAGGTTGTGCTCGAGCCTGTCGTCAGATTGGAGAGGTAGCACTGACTTCTAACGTGTCCCCTCACACTTGCATTCCTGCATTTTACACGTTTGTTACTGATATTTTCATACTTCTAGCAGTAGATGGCTTCCAGAAAATCCCTGTGTCAATATCTACCTTTCTTGCAAATGAAACAAGCGCTCAATTTCGCGCCCCCTTTTTACCATCTCTGCTTAACGTGTTTTCGTTGAGATCCTGCTCTGTCGTTGACTTTGCTTACGCCCTTGCTTGGTATGACTGATCGTTTTTACCAACTTTGGCCGATAATTCTATACTTTTGATGGGACTTAGTACGCCACTTGTATTAACTATGAATTCTACTGTTACTAACTTTCTGTTTGTTTCCTGTTCGCGGGGTTGACAAGCTACAAAAGGAAAAAGGGATTCTTTGGGTCTAGAAGGGGATTGATAATCCCGATTTATTCGGCCTCGATAACTAGGGTGCAGATTTCTGTATACTTTATTGACTTCCTGTTCCAGGGTAAAAGGAGGGTAAATTTCATCCATAAGAGTTCGGATTTTCGATAGATAGGCCACTACGTCCTCGTTTGGTCCTTGTATGTACCTTTTAAACTCTCTCAAGAGCCACTCCTGCAACTCTCCAATCCCAAATTGTAATCAAAGGGAATCTGCCATTTTTCAGATTGACTACCACAAAAATTTCTCTCTACGGAACCAGTGGTTTGCCTCGGCGTTCAATACTGCAGGTAAGGCACGTACTACATCTTCTTTGCTATAAGCTCTTTCAGGTTATCCCTCATTGTGTTCCCGAATTCTATCCCCCTTTTGGGAGTAATGTATCTTTTTTATTATAGTGCTTTATGTCTGGCTCCTATAAAGGGCACTATTTTGGGCAGTAAGCACTTGGAAGAAGGAAGGGAAGAGGGATGGGAGGCCTTCCATTATAGGAAGGGGGGTAAGGGGGAAATTAGGCGATTTTGCGGTGAGGTAATTGCTAATATCTTTCCTGAAGGAGCATTGCGTGGTAAAAAAGCACATGTAAAAATTTACAGATACTTACCCGAAGAAGTCCTGCGTGCCGATCCACGACCTAGCTGACTGAGCCACCGCGTGCTCTGGGAAATATATCTACCATCTGCAGTTCTCCCCTAAAATTTTTACCACCACTCCATTGTCTGTTCACTTGATTATGCAGATTGCCAGCTCCCCGTACATCTGCTGGTTTCGTTCATAATCTGAAGTGTATGTTCTTGAGGTGTCATATGCATGCGTGGGAGAGAGTTGACGCATTCTTTCTGAAGAGTATTTATTATTTACATAGTGCCTTAATTTATTAGTATGTTCAAGGTGTATTGACAGTGGTAAGAGACTTGAATTTGGCTCGTATTCTCTTCGAGGGACATTTTTTGAATCGTTTTGGATCGTTTTTGGCTGAAGGGACTATTGTTGTCTTCTTCGTGGTTGGTGAATCGTCAATTAAGCTTGTGGATATAACTTGCTTCTCATTAAATTTCCTCATTCCATCTCTTCCAGATATACGTCTTCTCTTCGTCTCATTGAACTGTCATTTCCACCTATACCGGAATCTCCTCCAGTGGTATAAGTTTCATTTATCTTATCCTCTCCCAACAACTGACTTAACAACCCATGGTCACTTCGTTCCCACTGTGCTATTCTGGTCTAAATATTTTTTGTGAGCAAATCTTGTAGGTCAGTGTTGTGCATACTATTTAAATTGTGTGCGCCGTGTGATACTACTTGTTCATTCAGTGGCTCATCAGATAATCTTAGCAGTGACATTTGATTATGTAAATTCCTTTTGACTTGCTGTCTAACTATGCCTTCAAAGGTGTTTCTATCCCTATCAAAATTTCCCATCTCCTCCCGTTTGCTAGTTATATTGGATTGGAAAATAGCACGCCGTTCATCTCTGCCAGCTATTTATGGTAAGGGTGGGTGCGGTAATTCTAACCTACCTGTTGGGTACAATTAATCTTCTCAATGAGACCATGAAATTTCAGTTTTAGTATAAGGGAAAAGAGAGATGGATTGTGAAAGACAGTAAGGAATCGATAAGTCTAAAAGAAAGTTGTTGTGTTTAAAAAAAAATATACGTATGTGTTGAAGACAAGAAACAGAGAGAAAAAAGAATTTTTAATGTGAAGCTAAGAAAGAGAAAAAAAAAGAGAAAAAAAAATTGTATTGTCTAGTAGGTATTGGGCTGTTGTATAACTTTCTAATGGTTTACAATATGAATGTAATAATTAACTAAAATAATCTTAAGAGTAATTTGAAAGTTGGTACTTAATGTAACTAATAAAGTGTATAATAAAAATGCAACATAATAAAATGCTTAATATCAAAATAAAACAGGTACTAATATTTAACTACGGCAAAAACATGTTTTATGACATTAATCGTATTTAGAGAATATTTGTAACTCGATTTTATTAATAATGTACTTAAAAGCGTATATTCCTATTCAATGTAATATAAATTAGGTGTTCTATGTATATTATGTGTATGTTAAATATGTTTTAAACACGTGTGCTATCCTAGCAGCGTTTTGTCCTCCGCCGAAGTGTTGAGAAAGAAGTCGTCCCGTTCATCTCTGCTAAATTCCCTTACACAAGAGAATGGTGTCAATCACCATTTTGTGACATATTAGCCAAGATTACCTTACTTATTCTGTTATTCAGAAAGGGATAGGGTTATTACAGGTCTTTTATAGCGCCAATCGCAGCAACAGGTAGTATAGTATAGATTTTAAAATTGAATTGCCTTCATTCTTTATGAGGAAGCACTCACTAATAAGACGTGCATCGAATCACCACAACAGCGACGATTCCAGGGTCGTGACTTGCTGTTACAAATACAATTTGTCATCAACTTAGTGTCTTTCACCTGGTAACTTACAAGAAAGGACTTTGAGTTAACTCTATTGCATTCTGGTAGGGTAACTAGGGATGACTAATTTTACACAACACAACACACAGCATCAACACCTGGTATGTCCACCTACCAGGATACCTCCAGTAGAATGCTTGTTGATGGTCTCGGTGATGCTATCCATGTAACGGGCACTGGGGTTCCTGGATGACCACGTATACACGTGCTAGTTTTTGTGAAATCTATAACTCGGCCTTAATAGTATCTCTGCAGGTGAGGGTTTGCCGATGCCATACCGTTCTGCTCCAGTGTCTACCTCGCAACAAGCTCAACTGTCTCTCCTTAACTCATCGTGAAAGCGCATAGCATGCTATTTGGCCCACTACACACCAGCGATCTCAAAAACAGCAACCAATATAGCACGCGCAATTCAAATTGGAAATAGCAATGAAAGTTCCTCTAACCAAATAATCCTGCACTCATCCTTGTATTCTTTTTTTATAAATTACATAGGCATCTTTAACCACATAACCTGGGGCACTTTCTGGCCACTCTTTTAATAAATGAATTATTGAATAATAACACAAGCACCAATCACCAGATGACCCAGGTTGCTTCCTGGCGACTTTATTCATTAAAAAAATGTTAATTATTAACACAAGCACCTATTATCAAATGACTCAGGGTGATAACGAACCACTTTTAAATAATAAAATGTTAATTAAAACACAAATGCCTATGACCAGATGACCCACGGAGATAATAGGCCATTTTTGAATGATAAAATGTTAATTAAAACACAAGCGCCTATCACCAAATCACTTGGGGTGCTTACTGGCAACTTTATTAATTAATAAAATGTTAGTTATTAATACGAGCGCCTATCACCAGATGGCCCAGGGTGATAACAGGTCACTTCTAAATAATAAGATGGTAATTAAAACACAAGCGCCTAGCACCAGAAGACCTGGGGCGATTACAAGCCACTTTTAACAAAATGTTAATTAAATCACAAGCGCTTATCACCAAATGGAGCGGGTATTTCCTAGCGACTTAATTAATTGATAAAATATTAATTATTAACTCAAGCGACTACAGCCCAGTGATGCCAGAGACCCAAGACTTTTCTTGGGTGCTCCCAGCTAGCCGTGCAAGCACAGAACAACCCTACTCTCTCTCTAAGCAGATAGGCAAGGGTAGGGGAGACCCTCTTCCCGTTCTTTAACTTAAGCACTGCCCACTTCCCAAAACTAAAAATACTTTCTTCAATACCCCTACAACATATGTGACGATGGTCGAATGGACTATGTCTTTTGCTCGACGTTCAAAGACAATTCAATTCCGAGCCAATGTATTTTTTTTTCAAATTCTAAAATTAATCAATACTGTTTTCACACCACCTAGCGGTAAGTATCTTAGCGCTTTTTGTTTTAAAGATAAAATTAAGGAATAATAAAATTTGTATACTAATCAAAAATAAGCCAGAATAAAATTACTTTCAAGTTTTAAAAGAAAAGAAAAAATTACTGAAAATAAAGAAGTAAAAAAGTATATAAATTATTCTTGCAATTTATTCCTCTAGTGGTGTCTTCAGTAGGCTTATTCCACTAACAAAATGTTGGAATCAATTTTTGAAAAAGTAAGCAAAGCGAACAGAAGTATTGTTGTTATAGTGTGTCCGTAGGAGAATTTTTTAATTGATGCGTTCTAATTGACGAAGGGAGGATTATTGATTTAGTTATTCTAGTCACAGTTGCAGTGAATTTACTAAAGTAATTATTTGACAAGGGATGTCAATACTTATTTTGAATTAGTGAAAATACAGGTTGGCTTAATTATAATAGTTTACCATCCGATTAAAGTTGAGACCGTACAACAAAAAGTCTGAGTAAAACTCGCACGATTCTGAAAATAATTTACGTACGGCATAAGAAAAATTTTATTTCTGCGCTCAAAAAATAAGCACATGATGAAACGACAGCGGCGGAGAAGCAACGAACTCGCACGCCCAGAAATAAGGCACGTGTTGCTGGTGTTTGTTTTGATTCTACAGCTAACTATGGTATATTAACTATACCTATACTGTACTTCTGTGTAGACGCAGATGACAGTGTCAAACTGTCAACTGTCTTTCTGCGCTTGCCTTTGGAGGAAACAGGTCCGTGTAAAATAAGTTAGCATACTTTTTTTCATAGGTATGACAGTTGAATTATAGAATTAGCGCAGTTTTAAGTTGAGTTTTGATGTTGAAGGTTTACTTATACTTTGTTGCATGCTTAGGACGCAGGTAATTAACTGCTGACTTCAAATATAGTATAAGGACTTGCGTTTGTTCGTACGGAAATTGGCTTAACTATTGATAAAAAGCAGTTTTGTTCATATTCGAGTTTCTTTTTTTAATATCATAGCCATACAACTTTTATCATATCGTATAATACTGCTTCCAAACGGAAATCAAAAATGAGCAATGACATCAGCTCACGGAAAAAAAAGTAAGGAGAGTTTGTATTTTTGTTTTGGCTTGGTTGCTGGATCCATTATTTCGAGATTGGCTTTTGGACGATACATTGAACGATGAAAAATCAGCTCGTTGTTCTTTTTTCTGAATTAATATTACGTGCTATAACAGGCAAGATTTGGTGAAGCACGGTGAGTCTGTAAAACATTTATGAAACGTAAAACCCGCGAAAGAAAAAAATGTTCTGACTGTTCTTCCGCCAGTGGAAGATATTAATACTCAATTTAAAGAGTTTGAATTAAAAACTGGACTTTTTGTAGCCGAACATAACTTGCCTATCAAATTTATGTATCACTTGATCCCTTTTATACAAGAGCTCTGTAAAAAACCGAAGATTGTTGAGCGAATAGGCATCAAAAGGGAAAAGCATGCCTGTTTAATTAAAAATGTTTTGAGCGTTTGCAAGTTTTAAAAATTTCTTACCATTTAAAGAAATCAATGCTTTTTAATTTTACTAGATGAGTCAACGGATATAGCTCTAAAAAAAATTCTGTTCATCGTCGTTGAATATTTGAATCCATCAACCGGTAAAGTCGTAACTTACCTATTGAGTTCATTAAAATGAAATGCGAAACAGTATGGTGCTAAAGAACTTTTTGAAGCTTTCGAAAGTTTTTTTACTAAACATAGAATTCCTTTCGACAACATTACAAGTTTGGCATGCGATAATGCTAGCATAATGACTGTCTCGAAAAATTATTTTTTTACTTATTTACGAAAAAAAATTCCTCATGTTATTTTACTTCCTTGCATATGTCACTCATCGGCTTTGGTCGCGAAAAAAAGTTGCGCAAATATACTTTCAGAGTTCCAAATTTTGCTGCAGTTGGTTGCGAAATATTTTTGTAATAGTTCCACGAGATCTGAAAATTTAAAAAATTTTCAAATTTATTACGAAGTTTCGACAAAAAAATTTTAAAGTTAGCTAATACAAGGTGGCTTTCACTTTTTAACTATATTGATCGAGTTTTAGATAACTTGGCAACTTTAAAAGCATTTTTTTTCTCGAATCTACTGAGAATCCTATTGCTGAGAAAAAGAAGAACTCGCCTCAGTATATTTATTCTTTATTAAGTTATGACGTAGTAATTGCTTACTTAAAAAAAAAGACAAGTTATTCACCAACTTCGGCATTCGTGTTCAAAAATCTTAGTATTTATGGCCTCTAACGTTCTCAATGACACAGCAGTAGGAGAATCATAGAAAAATATTAACTATAAGGTAAACAATGAAGATTTCAAGTCCTTAAGCGATATTGCTGCAGGTGATGCTTACATTTCTATTTTAAAGTCTCTTCCAGAGCCTAGAATTAGATGTTTTTTTTTTTTAATTATTGATTCGCGCTTAAAAACGGAGATTAAGAGTTCCCAAATTGAAAAGTTTTATTTATAGCTGTTTTTTCATTGCCACACTCTAATAAAGAATCGGAAGGAGTTTTTTCAATTGTCACTGATACTAAACCAAAGAAGCCGAACAAAATGGAGATAGGTTTGCTAAACGCGATTTGTTTTGTTCACAGTTGTTTTCCAGTTCGCAACATTAATGCATTGAATTTTAAAATTTCCGACAAACATCTTAAACTATTTAACTCTAAAATGTATAAATCTGATGCTGCCACAAGTTAAAAAATCAAAATTTAAGGCACATTATTCAAAATTGCAATTGTTTTGAATTTTTATTATTTAAGTAAAACTGTAATTTAAATCAATTTTTGTATTAAATTAAAGTCAAAATAATATTTGTGATATCAAGAAGACTGCTTAAGTTTGTATTAATTAGTTAATAATAAAGTGTATTAGACCCAAGACTTTTCTTGGGTGCTCCCAGCTAGCCGTGCAAGCACAGAACAACCCTACTCTCTCTCTAAGCAGATAGGCAAGGGTAGGGGAGACCCTCTTCCCGTTCTTTAACTTAAGCACTGCCCACTTCCCAAAACTAAAAATACTTTCTTCAATACCCCTACAACATATGTGACGATGGTCGAATGGACTATGTCTTTTGCTCGACGTTCAAAGACAATTCAATTCCGAGCCAATGTATTTTTTTTTCAAATTCTAAAATTAATCAATACTGTTTTCACACCACCTAGCGGTAAGTATCTTAGCGCTTTTTGTTTTAAAGATAAAATTAAGGAATAATAAAATTTGTATACTAATCAAAAATAAGCCAGAATAAAATTACTTTCAAGTTTTAAAAGAAAAGAAAAAATTACTGAAAATAAAGAAGTAAAAAAGTATATAAATTATTCTTGCAATTTATTCCTCTAGTGGTGTCTTCAGTAGGCTTATTCCACTAACAAAATGTTGGAATCAATTTTTGAAAAAGTAAGCAAAGCGAACAGAAGTATTGTTGTTATAGTGTGTCCGTAGGAGAATTTTTTAATTGATGCGTTCTAATTGACGAAGGGAGGATTATTGATTTAGTTATTCTAGTCACAGTTGCAGTGAATTTACTAAAGTAATTATTTGACAAGGGATGTCAATACTTATTTTGAATTAGTGAAAATACAGGTTGGCTTAATTATAATAGTTTACCATCCGATTAAAGTTGAGACCGTACAACAAAAAGTCTGAGTAAAACTCGCACGATTCTGAAAATAATTTACGTACGGCATAAGAAAAATTTTATTTCTGCGCTCAAAAAATAAGCACATGATGAAACGACAGCGGCGGAGAAGCAACGAACTCGCACGCCCAGAAATAAGGCACGTGTTGCTGGTGTTTGTTTTGATTCTACAGCTAACTATGGTATATTAACTATACCTATACTGTACTTCTGTGTAGACGCAGATGACAGTGTCAAACTGTCAACTGTCTTTCTGCGCTTGCCTTTGGAGGAAACAGGTCCGTGTAAAATAAGTTAGCATACTTTTTTTCATAGGTATGACAGTTGAATTATAGAATTAGCGCAGTTTTAAGTTGAGTTTTGATGTTGAAGGTTTACTTATACTTTGTTGCATGCTTAGGACGCAGGTAATTAACTGCTGACTTCAAATATAGTATAAGGACTTGCGTTTGTTCGTACGGAAATTGGCTTAACTATTGATAAAAAGCAGTTTTGTTCATATTCGAGTTTCTTTTTTTAATATCATAGCCATACAACTTTTATCATATCGTATAATACTGCTTCCAAACGGAAATCAAAAATGAGCAATGACATCAGCTCACGGAAAAAAAAGTAAGGAGAGTTTGTATTTTTGTTTTGGCTTGGTTGCTGGATCCATTATTTCGAGATTGGCTTTTGGACGATACATTGAACGATGAAAAATCAGCTCGTTGTTCTTTTTTCTGAATTAATATTACGTGCTATAACAGGCAAGATTTGGTGAAGCACGGTGAGTCTGTAAAACATTTATGAAACGTAAAACCCGCGAAAGAAAAAAATGTTCTGACTGTTCTTCCGCCAGTGGAAGATATTAATACTCAATTTAAAGAGTTTGAATTAAAAACTGGACTTTTTGTAGCCGAACATAACTTGCCTATCAAATTTATGTATCACTTGATCCCTTTTATACAAGAGCTCTGTAAAAAACCGAAGATTGTTGAGCGAATAGGCATCAAAAGGGAAAAGCATGCCTGTTTAATTAAAAATGTTTTGAGCGTTTGCAAGTTTTAAAAATTTCTTACCATTTAAAGAAATCAATGCTTTTTAATTTTACTAGATGAGTCAACGGATATAGCTCTAAAAAAAATTCTGTTCATCGTCGTTGAATATTTGAATCCATCAACCGGTAAAGTCGTAACTTACCTATTGAGTTCATTAAAATGAAATGCGAAACAGTATGGTGCTAAAGAACTTTTTGAAGCTTTCGAAAGTTTTTTTACTAAACATAGAATTCCTTTCGACAACATTACAAGTTTGGCATGCGATAATGCTAGCATAATGACTGTCTCGAAAAATTATTTTTTTACTTATTTACGAAAAAAAATTCCTCATGTTATTTTACTTCCTTGCATATGTCACTCATCGGCTTTGGTCGCGAAAAAAAGTTGCGCAAATATACTTTCAGAGTTCCAAATTTTGCTGCAGTTGGTTGCGAAATATTTTTGTAATAGTTCCACGAGATCTGAAAATTTAAAAAATTTTCAAATTTATTACGAAGTTTCGACAAAAAAATTTTAAAGTTAGCTAATACAAGGTGGCTTTCACTTTTTAACTATATTGATCGAGTTTTAGATAACTTGGCAACTTTAAAAGCATTTTTTTTCTCGAATCTACTGAGAATCCTATTGCTGAGAAAAAGAAGAACTCGCCTCAGTATATTTATTCTTTATTAAGTTATGACGTAGTAATTGCTTACTTAAAAAAAAAGACAAGTTATTCACCAACTTCGGCATTCGTGTTCAAAAATCTTAGTATTTATGGCCTCTAACGTTCTCAATGACACAGCAGTAGGAGAATCATAGAAAAATATTAACTATAAGGTAAACAATGAAGATTTCAAGTCCTTAAGCGATATTGCTGCAGGTGATGCTTACATTTCTATTTTAAAGTCTCTTCCAGAGCCTAGAATTAGATGTTTTTTTTTTTTAATTATTGATTCGCGCTTAAAAACGGAGATTAAGAGTTCCCAAATTGAAAAGTTTTATTTATAGCTGTTTTTTCATTGCCACACTCTAATAAAGAATCGGAAGGAGTTTTTTCAATTGTCACTGATACTAAACCAAAGAAGCCGAACAAAATGGAGATAGGTTTGCTAAACGCGATTTGTTTTGTTCACAGTTGTTTTCCAGTTCGCAACATTAATGCATTGAATTTTAAAATTTCCGACAAACATCTTAAACTATTTAACTCTAAAATGTATAAATCTGATGCTGCCACAAGTTAAAAAATCAAAATTTAAGGCACATTATTCAAAATTGCAATTGTTTTGAATTTTTATTATTTAAGTAAAACTGTAATTTAAATCAATTTTTGTATTAAATTAAAGTCAAAATAATATTTGTGATATCAAGAAGACTGCTTAAGTTTGTATTAATTAGTTAATAATAAAGTGTATTAGACCCAAGACTTTTCTTGGGTGCTCCCAGCTAGCCGTGCAAGCACAGAACAACCCTACTCTCTCTCTAAGCAGATAGGCAAGGGTAGGGGAGACCCTCTTCCCGTTCTTTAACTTAAGCACTGCCCACTTCCCAAAACTAAAAATACTTTCTTCAATACCCCTACAACATATGTGACGATGGTCGAATGGACTATGTCTTTTGCTCGACGTTCAAAGACAATTCAATTCCGAGCCAATGTATTTTTTTTTCAAATTCTAAAATTAATCAATACTGTTTTCACACCACCTAGCGGTAAGTATCTTAGCGCTTTTTGTTTTAAAGATAAAATTAAGGAATAATAAAATTTGTATACTAATCAAAAATAAGCCAGAATAAAATTACTTTCAAGTTTTAAAAGAAAANACGTATACTCCATCACTTGCAGCATCGTCAAAAACAGATTTTTGTCTCGATTATCGTAGAAAAACAAATAATCATATTTGTAAGTTATACAACAGTAACACTGTGAATGGAAGTAACGTATGTAGTCAGAATAATAGCGTTGTTAATATGTAGATATATAATTACAATACAATTTAATTAGGCCCGTTATATTATTTTCTGTATTATATATAAGAATATTAAGTTCTTGAGTCATTACAATAAAAATACGACGCAGGTCTAAAAGCTATTTCTTTCACATTATTGAAAGGTCGAGTAAGAAAAAAATCAACATCGTAGATACAATCTTTAAACGTAATAGCACTATTATAAACATAAAGAAGCAGAAATTTTTCGTAGTTTAAAACGGGACAAGTCGCAAAAAAAAATTTTTCTTCGAGTTTCTTACTTTGTTTTGAAAAAACGAAAGCAGTACATTAAGTAAAATAATTGAATGTGCACCTTTGTATGTACCTGGATGAAATTTTCGATGAAAAAAGTGATTTCGAAAAAACCTAAAAAAAACTTTTTTTCTCTATTTTGGTTAAATTTTTTGTAGTTAAAAAAAAATTGCAATAATTTTAGTCTTTTTTTTCTACTGATTGTAAATTCTAAAGTGTAGTTATTGGTCACGATTAGAGAAAAAAATGTAAATCAAATGTTACACAAATCTTTCAAAGAATAATTTGCCCGAATTAGTAAACTGTGTTTGGAGTAAGAAGTGCTTACGTCAATTAGATAAGGTTTTGCTCTGATCGTGATTAAAATATCAAACTTGGTTTCTATAAATAAAATATAACCCACGAAGCTCATCAGCTTTAAGTTGTACTTGATGAGGCCATCTTGCCCATAATAATCAATTATAATACATTAATACATTTTTTTAGCGCACAGATGAACCTATCAGTGACGACTAAGAATCAGCTCAAGAACCAATCGTTGATTCCGATACCAAAGATGGTATGATGGACTTTGAAAATTTCAATTACAGATCAGACGATAAGAGTGAGTAATCAATTACTGTTCCAGTATATACTTTCCAGGATGAATCAGCAGTCATTGTAAGATTAATTTTGTATATATTTTGACACCCTGAATTTAAAATTAAAGTTTTACAATCTATTACTTTACAATCGATTATGAGCCATCTTGGCTCTAAAGACCTCGATTTCCACACGCGACTCAAAACTCGTGCTACGCACTCGTGCGAGTGCGTGTGTACGTCAAGATCTTTGCAGAGCCACATTAGATGACTCATAATCTCGTTCCCCACGCACGATGTGTCGAAAAGTTGTATACATCACACGTGCGAGAAGTTAGGTGATTGACCCACCAGTGTCTTTGCACACTTGCTTCGAACTGACACGCGTGTGTCAATCGCCTTCCTCGCGCACCAGTATTGTAATGTACCATACTTATGCTCTTTTATAAGAAAATGTATATGACAGTTATAAGAAAAAATCGTTTATTATACATTTAGGTGACAGTAGTAAATTGTGAAGCATTTATGATAGTCTATTTTATTGTCATAAATACGCGCTCTGGGGTATTCTGTGATTATTTTTTCAAAGTGCTTCGTATTTAGACATCTCTTTAGTTGGAATAAACGTTTGTCTCTACACAAAAATTTTGCAAAATTACAATTTAAAATGTGAAAAAATCATAGTCAAAATAAAATGTTAATAATTTGTGCATATCAAAGTAACAAGTACGTGGAGGCCAGCAGTTATTAAATTTGAAGAAACAGTGTTGATTCAAATTCGTTGACTCTTATGACTTTTTTTATTTCTAATTATCAATAATTACCGTTGTGATTGGCTACGCTAATAGTTTTTACGGAACGTTCTTCTACGATAAAGTAAAAAAAAAGTAATAATAGAACACAATAATCCTACTCATTATTTTTAATCGACAAGACTCTGTAATTACCACTCGAAAAGGTAACGTTAATATGACAAAGAACCAAAATGATGATTGAAATACCAATTTTAAAGAAAAATAAATGTCAAATTTATTGGAAGTTTATAGAAAGTACTCGAACAAATAACCGAAAAGATACGTACCATTACTGAATACTGTAACAAAATTCGAAGTAATCTAAGTTAAGATTATTTTTTAAATAATTATGTCATTATGGTAACTGAGGGTTTCATTGAGAAAAAAGAACCCTGCATTTGTATCACTTGTGAGGCTTTCATAAAATAACATTTATGTAAAGAATATTATTTTCATAATTGTATTAGTCGTTAAGATTAGTGACATTCTACAACATTTCGATTATTTTTCTATTAAATTTTAAATTATGCTCTTTCAGAGTTCACAATGTATGTTTTCATTGTTATCAAAGAATGATAAATCAATGGTTTTGATGTTTGTACTAAGGATAATTCATATTACAATTTAAACTTTTATACGTAGAAGCATATTATTGCATTAACATATTCATACACAATTTGCAATTTGTACGTAGAGATACATTAATTTTGGCTAAATTGTAAGTATTAATAACGTAGGTTTCAGTTTATAAGAAAATTTTTCTGTTGAATTCAAAAAAAATATTTTATTCATGAATCGTCCATTTGAAAGTTCTGCAATTGACAGCAATTTTACGAATTTATAAATATTCTTTTAACCATCATAATTTCAACATATATCCATTAATATATGTATTACTATATGGACTGGATGAAATATTCATAAACTATATATTTAATTAACAGTTACAAAGAAAGTAGTGACTCTTTCAGACGTTAGTAAAATAGTTTATAAATATTATATCCAGTCAAAATTCTACTTAAGTTTTTGCATTTAGTGTCTATAGGGACGTATACTCCATCACTTGCAGCATCGTCAAAAACAGATTTTTGTCTCGATTATCGTAGAAAAACAAATAATCATATTTGTAAGTTATACAACAGTAACACTGTGAATGGAAGTAACGTATGTAGTCAGAATAATAGCGTTGTTAATATGTAGATATATAATTACAATACAATTTAATTAATTAAAAGAAATTATTTAAGCTAAGAAGCTTGTTGAGGATATTATCTACGAGGGTAAACGTATTAATAATATTTTTTAAGGTTTTTACGCCATCCCATACAATGAAAGACAATTAAGAAATGCTTATAAGTTTAATCTACTTTACCAATGCGTTTCAAATGGCCCGTCTTTGTGGAAGGTACCTGAAGTAGCAAACCTACCTCCGATTGGTGGGAGATATTTGAAATAGCGTTTCGTCATTGGTGGGAGTTTTTCCATTTGGGAGAAATACCCATATTGAAAGCAATGATTTGCGACCAGTATCTCAAAGGGTGAGTTTGGCACTGTGCAGATACCATAATAACTTACTCTCCCCCGTGGCTATAGCAGAAATCCTTTGGATGAATTCCATTCACAACTGCTAAAAAGGTGGAGTACTTGCGATCAGAACCCAAGAAAGTGAGCAAAAAGGTACCTGGCTCTTGGTCTATTATTGGAATCGTCCTCACCGCCGCCGCCGGTGCTAAGACGTGTATTTTTGTACTGTTCATCATGTTCTATCTAGAAGAAGAGGTGGCCTTGTCTTTGATTGAAAATAAAAAACCTCTATACTAACAACGTAAGGCCAGGTTATTGCCTTAAAATTCTAACTTCTCTTGCTATCAGTATATTACTGGTATGAATGTGTTTCGATATAATTTATGAGTAATAAGAACTACTTTTTTTTCTTCTTAATTATCAATTATACTCCCATGATTTAATATTTCAGATGAGTTCACATGCTGGTTGCAACTCCTGATCGACCATAGGTATTGCAAATAAAAAAAAGTGAAACTTAGTCTTCGTACATATATCTTTGAATAGGTGATCGTTGTTGATGTTTATGACTTTTGAAGAGGATGTTCTCATTACACTTTTATACTTTAAAGTAAGCAGACAGTAGAAAAAAATTTTTTTTATAAAAAATATTTATAACAAAGTTCACAAATTCACTTTTTATTCACAGGGTCAGAAGTAACCACTTTTGTTTTATGCCACTATGCCGAAGAAAATCCAGAAGTTTGCCCTCAAGAACTGAAGTTTTTGAAAATTATATAATTATGGAACTGGTATGGAAATCAGCAGCACCACCACGCAATACAAAATACCAATACATCATTGAGTGCTAAAGTTAGTGGCTAGTATCAAGATATTATTTACCCTATTTGATGACTTCAAGAATTTAGTAACACAAAGGGCTCAGCCGGTTTAAAAATAATTTTCAAAAGAAAAAAGGGAACCTGACACAATTTTATTATTAAGCTTCACTTATTATTTTATTTAAATTAGTATAGTAAAAAAGCTTTTATAAATTCGACTTTTTGGCTTCGGTAATTATTTATATTTTCATTCTATAAGTAATTAAAAAGTTTATTAAGTAAAATGCAAACAAACATGCATATATTGTACAACAGTTTTAAATCATTTTTCACAAGTGATATTTCAGACACCTTTTTTATTAAAGTGTAATTAACAGATACACTTACAATGTGAATGAATTCATTACTTTAATTTTTATAAAATTAACAACACCTAGTTTATTTTCAGCTATTCCATCTTGTGACTTTCTAAAAGCTCAACAAGTTGGGCACGTCCGTGAAAATTAAACGCGATACCCTGCAAGCAATGTATTTGAAACACATAAAAAATTTTATGACGTGGCATTTGACGTGTACGCGATCGCGGAAGCCAACGATCGCAAATGGGAATAAGAGATATAGCAATACGACGCGAAAACATTGAACATAGTAAGAACTGTACAGAGCGTGCCGCTCAAAATTCGGCAGATCTGAGCAAAATTTTACGCAGAGCCTGTAACGGAGGAAGAAACTTGGTCCCACCGTATACGCCGAGGCCCGAAATCGTGGATATCCGGTAGTATAATTCGGAGTCCGAGAATAAGCAAACTTTGGGGCAGACAATGAGACAGAATAACCCTTCCTTAATAGAGAAAAAAGAGTTGCATGAAATCAAGAAAGTAGGTAAACCATGGGGGTTCTGGTACCCCCCCCAAAGCTCCCCCCTGGGGTGGTGGTAGGGGATAGGCTGGAGGAAAGGCGGTGGTGGAAGGAGAGGCTGATCGGGCGACTGGAGAGGTTCAACCTATAGCACGATCGGGTCGTGGGGAGAGGTGGTAGGTTAGGCGGGATTGGGCCACTTGATGGTGGGGGAGATTAAGCAGTCGGGTGGCAATGATTACTCAGGTAGCAGGGCCTTGTAAGCTGGATGCTAGTTGCTGTGACATTGGATGGTACCAACGAGGCTGAGGGTGTTGAGAATTACTCGGGTGGTAACGTAGGGCCTTATGATCCGTATACTGCTAGCTGTGACGTTGGATGGTACCGAGGACAGCCTTTGTTTCTGACTGCGAATTGACCTCTGGCATCAGAATGATTCGAGAGGTGTAGGCTACTAAGAAGCTCAGTGTATAGCGAGAGAAAGATGATCAAGCCTGAACGAGTAATTCTTATCAGTTGATGTTTTTCTCCCTATCGGGGTACTAGTTGCGAAGTTTCTTATCGGGTGCACATTTTTTCCTGTCATTGCCTTATAGCTATAATTTTCGCTCTCCAGCCTCCCTTTTTTAGTAATTGAATTTCTCGCTGATTGTAGCGAAAGCATATTCCCTAAAGAATAAATACGAATAAGGGCGTATTCTAGATTTTTTTACGCTTTCCGCAACCCTTCAAGAATTATTTCTGGGGATACTCTACTGTTATTAATGTTGGGATTGTCTGCATAATATGTTACGGGATTGTTTTGATTCTCAAGTAAGTAAACTATGGGGGTTCTGAGACCCCCCAAGCTCCCCCCTGAGGGGTGGTGGGGGAGAAGCTGGAGGAGAGACTGTTGGTGAAGGAGAGGGGGGAAGTTCAAGCTATAGAACGACCGGGTCGTGAGGAGAGGCAGTGTATGGGGCTGGATTGGGTCACTTGGTGGTGGGGGATATTAAGCAATCAGGTGGTGAGCATTACTCGGGTGGTAGGGCCTTGTAAACCGGATGCTGTTAGCTGTGACGTTGGATGGTACCGACGAGATGGTAGGTAGTGAGGAGTACTTGGGTGGTAACGTAGGGCCTCACGATCCGTATGCTGCTAGCTGTGACGTTGGATGGTACCGAGGACTGCCTTCGTTTCTGGCTGCGAATCAACCTCTGGCATCAGAATGGTTCGAGAGGTGTAGGCTACTAAGAAGCTCAGTGTATAACGAGAGAAAGATGATCAAGTCTGAACGAGTAGTTCTTATCAGTGGATGTTTTTTTTTTTTCCACGCATTATTTTAGGAGGTTCTTTCATGACTCCCAAGTCAAAGGTGCGACTGTCAAGTTGATATTTATTAATGCTGCTTAAATTGTAAACGATTATTTGTTAATATCGTTTATTGAGGCAAATTAAGTACTGATTTAAAATTTTAGATCATAATATACGATATAAAAGTTTGTAGGAATGATTATCCGAAATTCGCGCTTAACCTCAAAATACCAGCAGTGAATGCTTACCTATGCTTTCAACATGGGAAACAAAATGTATGCCTTTGTTTCTTTTACTATCTTTTGATTAAGTCCATGATCACATATATATCAAGATAGTAGTATCTTTGTAATTCCGTAAGCTTTATTGTGTCAGTCTTTTACTTAATTGCGCTCAGCAAATAAATAACTAGGCCACAACTTTCAGTAAAAAATGCTTAGTTGCCATAAGATCACAGGTTTAAAACTCAATTTTTATTCATCATTTTCTTGCGTTTGTATTCATCAGCCTTCTCTGAAATTTGAAGGGGTAGTGTATTGTAATTAAATAAATGATTTTTCAGGATTTTATGCCATTCTCTTCATAATTATTTAATGAAAAAACCACCTTAAGGCATCTCAGCGAAATCTTTTCTTTTGAAGAGCAGGCGTAGCAAGTTGTTGGAGAGAAAATGAGTACTATTCCATTCAACTGACCTACACTGGTTCGCTCGACGCAGAACCTATGAAGCTATTGTTTCTTATCCACATGGATCCGTTAGCCTTGACCGATGGCTTTTTGCTTGTTATTTAGGCGAATAATAAATCAGCATAATATTTTTTATTCTCGAGTACGGGCATATCGAGTGATAGGAGATGTCAGAGAAAACATATATACTAATCTATTACTAAAGCAGATCGCATCTCCCTTTTAATTGCTCAACGATTGCACACTCACTCTTGACACTGTACCTTGCCAATGAATGTAGCTATCATGTCTTATCTACATGCATGCATCAGCTGTGACCGATGATTCATCGCTTCTTACTTAGGCGTATAGTGTACTAGCGCAATATCTTTTTTTCTTGAGAGCAGGCACATCGAGTGATGCAATCTTTTCTTCTGGAGAGTGGGCGTATCGAATTGTTGGAGAGAAAACGTATACTCTTTCGTTGGGAAAACGGACGCCCTTTCAACTGAGAAACGCTGGCTTACTCGATGCAGTACCTTGCCAAGTATTGGAGCTATGCTTTCGTATCTACACGGATTTGTTAGCTGTGGCCGATGACTTTTTGCTTCTTATTTAGGTATATAATGTACCAGAGTCATATTTGTTTTTTTCTCGAGAACGGGCGTATCGAGTGATGTGAGCTGTCAGAGAAAACATGTATACTATTTTATGATTAAAAGTAAATCATGTGCCCCTATTAATTTTTTTAACGCTTGCTCACTCATTTTTTGACGCAGTACCTTGCCAACGAATATAGCTATCATTTCTTATCTTCATGCATGCTTTAGCCGTGACCAATCATTCACCGCTTCTTACTTGGGCATTTAATGCACCAGCGTTGTATGTTTTCTTAGCAAGAGCGGCCGTATCGAGTGATTCGAGTTGCTAGAGAGAACATGTAAACCATTTCATAACCGAAAGCGTATCCCAACAATGCTTGGCTTACTCCTCGTCACCTCAGTACCTCGCAAACGAATGGAGTCAGTTAATACGATAAAGTAATTTCAATCGATGCAGTAATAAGGAGGTGTGAATAAAAAAAATTGGCATAGTTTCATGAAGAACTAATTTATTGCATAAGTATTTTGTATCAGGTCTACATTGAATAAAGAATATCGTTTTGTCGTTACTGCTCATTTAAAATTCATTTTTTTAAAAGCTGTAGCACTTTTGACAGCACAATGAGCTGAATTAAATTGGTGATTCGTGCATTCAATATTATCCATCCTAATTTTTTTTAAACATGGACATTGCTTAATATAATAAATATACGCATAAAATAGTTATATTACGCAAACATTTAGTTAAATGTATAAATCATTTAAAAAGTGATGTACCTATCAAATAGCACATGGCGCAACCATTCAATTTTTTTAAGACCTTTTACTTAAATAACATCATCGTCTTTAATAATGGCTTGGAAGATTGTAGCTAGATCCTTGAAGGGAACTTCTTCCGAGCTCGAACGAAGATCGTGGTAATGAAACTCCGACCATCCATTTTCACATTTGTTCTTAGGTAAGAGTTGTGCCCAACATTTGAAGGATTATCAAAATCAGCAAAGTTCTGGAGGCTTCTACGAGCAAGAACTGCAGAAAACCAAGTATCCTGATACTCATCTTGTTGAAAAAATTCTTCGTCAACGAGAAAACCAAATATTCGTAAAGTGGTTAGGCTTTGGTAATACTTAAACAGTTAGATTGATAATAACAAAGAATTAAAATGATATGTTCTGTAAAATTATTAAAATTGAGAAGTTGTAAAAAATTTGTATAAAAGTTATTATAGTCGTTCAATGTAATCCACTATGTGTGTAACTGAAATTTTTTTTACTATACGTGCAAATGTAATGTCTTACGAAAGGTTCATTGAGATAAATAAAAACTCTCCACATGTAATGGATTGTATCATTTATTTTTCTCACGTAAAACTTGTTTCGCAAAGAAAATTTTTTCTTGTATCTGTATAATTAAACATTTATGGGTTAAAAAATTCAACGCTATCACCATAATCGCGAACTGACAGCTTCTTTCTATCGATGGATTCCAAAAAACTATTGAATCATAGTTCATCACTCACAAGATACTCAGATACCTGATTAGGTAAAAGTATCTGAAAGTGGCCATCTAGTTCGCCGATATTTTTCGTGCCAAATTTAGTGTTAGTTTTTCTTAGCTTTGTAACCACATGACTTTGGCCCTTGACCATTTCCTTGATCTTCTTTATTGGAAGGAATCTTCTACAGGCTAGTCGATTGAGTGCTGCTAACTCAGCCATCTAAAAGATAAGAAAATCACATGAGTTTTAGAATAGTAAAAAAAAGATATATGAATAAGTAAACACATCACAAACCTTTATGTCTGAGCTTTGCTGTCTCACACAAATCTGCTTATTTCTATAGAAATTTTCAACTCCAAACCTGTTCTTATGACAGCTTATTGTTTACCTGAGCTGCCTGCGTTGAATGGTGAAGTAGTAAATACTTCTAGATGCTCACTGCAGTTTTGACTAAGTTCTATTGCTGATTAATGCTGCTCAAGATGTAGATTTTCTCCCATTTCTGGAGAAATATCTACCGCTACATTGGCTGCTTTTTCATCAGTTGCTGGTATGCTATGATTTTCCACACACTCTCAAGCTCTTTGTTCTTTTATTATTTTAATCTGTAGTGCTTGATAAAAGGTATCGTTTATCATCTGGGAACTAAGAGCAATTTTATGTTGCCTTTCAATGTAGAACTTATAATGACGTTATTTTACATTAATTTGCTCTCGATTAATATTTATATTTTGATCACGTAAGCATTCAGTGTAGTCACTAAAATTGATAGTTGCTTTTACAACGTTACTCTTAACACCCTTCTCTTTCTTAATCACATTTTTATTTTCAGCGAGGATACTATATATCTTACTTCTGAGCCCAATAAATTTCAGTATAATATTGCCATTGCACTCATCTTTCATGAGCCCAAAAATTTTCTTATTTTTTAATGGCTTCATAAACTTGTTATTTTTCGAATAGTCTGATGTACCGAATTCATCAGTATCAGATTTCATTATTTTATAAATATCATGGTTCGTTATCTCATACATCAGACTATCTGTATCAGTGTATAAGAGCTTACAATCATTTTTGAGTTTGGTAAGCATGAAATCGTAGTGAAAGCGATACACAAGTGTCTTAGATAAGTCTAAGATACTAAGCCCAACGTATATTGGCTTTTTTATCATCACTTCTAGACAATGCAGCTGTGTGGATGCAAAATTTTTATTAAAAGTATCACAGCTGTTAAAATTCGACTTTGCAATATATGCTACCTCACCATAGCGTCCATCCCAATGATTAAGAAGTTCGACATCTATACGCTTTCTCATATTTTCAATCGTTTTTACAAAAATAGCATTATTAAATAGTTTGGAAAGCATTCTTTCAAACTCATTCTTAGCCTTTTTTCTCTCATTGCTATTGAGATCAATGTACTTTTTAAGCCATGTGCTTTGCCAGAATTTTAAGGCTCAATAAATTTTTGTCAGTCGTAATCCATGATTTGTGGCTTGCTTTAGGGTTTCATAATAAATTACATATTTATGCTTGTTATTTAGTATTGTCGTTAATTTAGGCTGCTTCAAACCTCAATGCGTTTGAAGCAAAAGAGCAAATCTTAATGAAAATCGTGGAACTTCCCTGGACACTTCGAATCCACTTCTAAAATATATCCGTAAGCACTTTTGATGCCAATATTATAAGAATCATGAGGCTGTTGCTCCACCATTTTCACCGCATGTATTCGTAGGCATAACAATGTCAAAATGTACGTATACTGCAACCGCGTACGCTTTGAGACTAGCATTGTAGCGTCCCTAGACGAGCAGGAATAAGACATCGAGCTATCCATATGCCGTTTATCTCACGCAGACTTTTCAGCCACGCCAACCATTGAATACGCTCCTCTTTACACAAGGGATCGTTCCATTCACCACTGCTTTTCCACACGTCCTGCATGATAAGCTTTGCCACAGAAATCGTTACGCTGCACGATCTTCTTCACGAACGCAGACACGCATATGGGGAGAATCACGTCAACTGTCCCAACGCCGTGGTGGACGGCCCGCGCGGGCGTCAAACACGACGTTTTCAACTCGTCGTTTCGGTGTCAAAACTTTGATAAAAAAATTATCTAAAAACATATTCTTACTTTTTTTTCCCTCAGCTTTCCAGTGGTGGCATCAGTTTTTCGAAAATTTGCTCCCATAACCTTGAAAAATGCGCTTGTTTAAAAAACACGTTTTATCTCCATGATCTTCAACTTTTGGAATTTTTTTGATAGTCTAGATCGAAAGATGAGACATTTTTACGTAGATATCGACAATAAGAAAAGAGGGGTTTTTCGTTTTTATAACGTATTTAAACGACGAACGAGACGATGCGAGCTGCGGCGGAAGGAGAAATTTGCATCATCTAACGATAAGCAAGAGAGAATCACGCTGCTCACCCTCGCCCCGAAATTTTGGAACCGAAGAGAGCTTATGAAAGAATTTGGTTGCACAGATAGAGAAGCTAGGCAAGCTTTAAATTTAGTTGCAGAACGTGGCATACTCTCATGGCCCGATAAAAAAAAGGAAAAGTTTTATCTGCTGATGTTGAGGTCTGCGTAAAAAATTTTTACGAGCGTGACAATCTCAGCCGCTTGATGCCTGAATTAAAAGATTATGTTTCTGTGAAACAGGATAATGGTCAACGTGTTCATGTACAAGAACGATTATTACTTGGAAATTTGAACGAACTATTCATTTTATTTAAAGAAGAGCATGAACATGTCAAAGTGGGTCTCACGAAATTCGTACAGCTCAGACCTCCTCACTGTATCTTAGCCAGAAGTAGTGACACGCATAACGTTTGCGTATGCGTGCATCACGAAAACGTAAAACTGATGCTAGATGCACTAAATTTAGAAGAATTAACGAAACCCACGGCAACACCTCTTAAAAATTCCACGGACTGTTTGAACGCCATTGTTTGCGACAATCCTTCCGAAAATTGTTTTTTAGGAAAATGTTTAGATTGTCCCAATTTCGGAAAACTTCAAAGATTATTATTAGATTCGCTAGAAGCTGAAGGAATTTTAATATTTAATCAATATTAATCATTATTTATTTCTTTATCATAAAATTGTTGTATATATGAATAAATTTTATCAAAACATTTATTATTTATCCATTGTAAACCCTGGTTAACTAATTGTTGTTTACATCGCCACTACTACATTATATATTATATAGCCAAACACACTTACAGTAGCAGATGACACACGGAGGACGCGCTGCTGCCGCGCGTAGCCCAGCCGCCGCGGCTCGCACCGTCTCGTTCGTCGTTTAAATACGTTATAAAAACGAAAAACCCCTCTTTTCTTATTGTCGATATCTACGTAAAAATGTCTCATCTTTCGATCTAGACTATCAAAAAAATTCCAAAAGTTGAAGATCATGGAGATAAAACGTGTTTTTTAAACAAGCGCATTTTTCAAGGTTATGGGAGCAAATTTTCGAAAAACTGATGCCACCACTGCAAAGCTGAGGAAAAAAAAAGTAAGAATATGTTTTTAGATAATTTTTTTATCAAAGTTTTGACACCGAAACGACGAGTTGAAAACGTCGTGTTTGACGCCCGCGCGGGCCATCCACCACGGCGCTGGGACAGTTGACGTGATTCTCCCTATATACGTGTCCTTCATATCTACCTTACAGACCACTGCAAACTGATGGGAGCGAATGAAGACTACTGGCAGAAACTACTATAAGTCTGGACCCAAATCGAGTTAGTAATTTAGACTAATGTCTGAAGACTTGGCCACTGAATCGAACACTAACCCGAGTTTTTTCAGTGTATTGACGTTGCGTATGCCAAAGAGTGGCAAGTACCATATTCTATTTCGTGTCACGTCATATATTTTCATGACATAGCCGTTCCTAATAAGTTGGTTAATCTCGCTATAATACAAGATCACGTAATTTGCGTCTCGATCTCATTTTTTCCAAGTGTCATTAATCGTTTGAACGCCGTCCGTTGGACAGATACCTCTAGGAGTTTGTGGCTCTTCCACAGAAAGCCAGTTTTCTTAACTATTCTGCGGTACTAAGTAGTGTCTTTTAGAATTTTCAAAATGCTTTTTATGCTAAGACAATTTCTAAAACGCTTTCTAGTTGGGATATCGTTGATGGATCTAATACTGCTAATGCTGATAGTGACTCTGAAACTAATAATAATGTTGATGTCAAAAACGCTGACTTTGTGTGGTACAAAGACATTAGTGCCTTTTTTAAGCTGATAAAACTTTGCATATAGCTTGAGTTATCCTGTGACGATTGAGCAAGCAACATAAAAACACATGGGTCCGTACTTTAGCAAACCAAAATACGAGAGCCTCAATAAGGAAGAGGAGGAGGATAAAAATAGCCGAAAATCTGTTATAGATATCACGTTGAGGCATCTTAACAGAAAGTCAGAGGAAATTATTATTCCGAAAATATTTGCTCTCATCCAAAAAAAGATGGATATGATATATTGAAAAAAAAAATCAATAATCAGTCTTTGCTACGACTATCAAAAATTGTTTGTATTTTTTGAAGCTACTACATACATATGTTTTAAATCAAAATTTCGTTTTATAATTCAAACCATTCACATACTATCCTAATAAGCTCAAACTTAAATTTATAAGCTGGCTGTATTACTTGGTAGGATACTGCATTGAGTCAGCCATCATTGGTCGGTTGGAAGGGCATCCGCTTTTTCCAATAAAAGAAGAATTATTTTCTTGCCAACAACTCGATACGCCTACTCTCGAGAAGAAAAAATTGCATCACTCAATGCACCTTCTCTCGAGAATAAAAAATATTACGCTAGTACATTATACACCTAAGTAAGAAGCGGTGAATCATCGGTCACAGCTAATGCATGCATGTAGATAAGAAATAATAGCTACATTTTTTGGCAAGGTACAGTGTCAAGAATGAGTGAGCAAGCGTTGAGCAGCTTGAAGCGATACGCGATTTACTTTTAGTAATAAAATGGTATACATGTTTCCTCTGACATCTCGTATCACTCCATACGCCCGCTCTCGAGAAGAAAAAATGTTTCACTGATTTATTATTCGCCAAAATAACAAGCAAAAAGCCATTGGTCATGGCTAAAACATCTGTGTGGATGAGAAATAACAGCTTTATAGGTACTACGTCAAGCGAGCCAGCGTTGGTCAGTTGAAAGGACGTCAACTTTTAAAAAAGTACGCTGATAAGAACTACTCGTTCAGGCTTGATCATCTTTCTCTTGTAATACACTGAGCTTCTTAGTAGCCTACACCTCTCGAACCATTCTGATGCCAGAGGTTGATTCGCAGCCAGAAACGAAGGCAGTCCTCGGTACCATCCAACGTCACAGCTAGCAGCATACGGATCATGAGGCCCTACGTTACCGCCCAAGTAATCCTCACTACCTACCATCTTGTCGGTACCATCCAACGTCACAGCTAACAGCATCCGGTTTACAAGGCCCTACCAGCCGAGTAATCCTCACCATCTGATTGCTTAATCTCCCCCACCACCAACCAATCCAGCCCCATACACTGCCTCTCCTCACGACCATTGCTTTCTACAATTGCTAGCTACAAATAGCGAGAAATTCAATTACTAAAAAAGGGAGGCTGGAGAGCGAAAATTATAGCTGTAAGGCAATGACAGAAAAAAACGCGCACCCGATAAGAAACTTCGCAACTAGTACCCCGATAGCAAAAGATGTAGTTAGAGCACGTACAACAATTGTGGAAGCAGCATACATGGGATTTCTGAAAACCCCGATAAGATCTGAATCGAATGACCTAGAGTATGCATGGGTGCATGAACTTCTACTTGCTTCTCAACCTAAGACGAAAACATCAACTCCCTCGCCCAAGAAGCAGAGGAGTTTACAGTTACCACGAAATTCTCTTCCTTCGGTTTAACTCAGAACAAGCTTACAATAGAACACACATACTATGCAGCACCCCATTTCTCCACCACGCTTCAAAATGTTGTCAGAAATCAAGAAATATCAGACAGTCACACATCATCAGCATTGCGTTTCCTCTCGAAAGAATAGGAGAGCGATAGCATCATCCGTAGCCCGATATGTTCATCCAGATGACTACGGTTCCCAACTTCACTCAAGCGACTGCGTTAATGTACACTGTATGTGCGTTATTCCTCCCGATTCAATAAGACCAGTGAAAAGCGCACCTCCAACTCTAGCGTCTTACACAGCTTATGCAAACACATGTTCAGCGTTCGTACCCACACGGCCAGTGCCAACGACCGTACGAGTAGACTGCTGTACTGGGCCATGTATAAATGCACACTCTGCAGGAACATACTCGCACAATGTACAGAAAAACGGCCAGCTTTTAACAGACCCGGAAAGAACATCAGAGGTACATAATAGCGCAAGAAATCAACCCCTTAAACTAAACAATGCAACTACTAATACTTGCTGACTGTCCCTTAGCCATCAACTTAACGCCGTACCGATATTCAAAGGCAGATTGGTAACTCCTACACTTCTAAGCGCATTGGTCAGGGGAATAGTGCGACGCTTTCTCGATAAACAAGATGATATATTATTCGCATTCACTGCAAAAATTACAGGAGGGGTGGCTGCGGTAATTGAGCCCTGCATAGCATATTACGAATCAGTCGAGGAACTTTTATCGGATCTCACCACGCAATATAACACCGCTGGGACCGCTGAGAACTTCCAATCTCAAATAAAAACAGTTTATCAAAACCCAACGAAATCAGTCACAGATTACGGATGTAGGTTGCAAATGATTTGTAATATGCTGATGTTCATTTACGATGAGGCTATAGACCTAAATCAAGCTACAAAAATGTACTTGAAGGACATAGCAGCCAAAGACGTTCCACAACACTTTATGTTGGGGCTGATAGCACCATTGGATATGTAAGTTTAGTGCGAGAAACCGACGAACTTCAGGGAAGCTGTCAGGCTAGCTAGAGAGTGTAAAGCAAGACTACATACGCGTCAACAAATAGGACCAAATGTTTTAATGCGTAAAACAGTTATCTCAAATATTACACCAGTTTAGGTGGCGGGCCCAAACTACTCACCGAATGAACCCTCAACCGTTACAATCCCGCAAAATCCGAATCAGCAAAGTAATAATTCAGCCAGCATTTTTGCTATATACACGGGTAGAAGCTTCAACTGCAGTAAAATAGACCATTTACAGAGAAACTGCAAGAAACCCCGGGCCAACACTACGACCAGAGTAGTTAATGGCAATACCTCTACACAAGACTCACAAACCGGTCACGGTTACTACGGAATAAGGTACCGTGCTGCATCCAGGTGCAAGAAATCAGCCTACGATAGAAAGCTTGGAGGACTCAAAAGACTGAAAGAATTTTGGGACGAGAAAAAAGAAAGAATAGAATAAAGGAACAGCGAAGAATCGCGCACTAATCAAGATTCGAAACACAAGAACGAACGTTAAAACGCTTGGATCAGTCCACAGATGCCGGACAGCCAGTAAAAAGAAAGCAAGAAGCCGAAAAACTTAAAGTAGTAATAATTAACTTAACACAGTCACGCAGATTACCACCAGTGGTTAAATTAAGAAGTAATGGGATAAACAACGAAGCAGCATCATCCCTCGTAGACACAGCAGCGAATATCTTAATAATAAAAGAAAACTGTTTGAGAGCATTATCAGAAATAAGCACAAATAAAATACTAGACGTACACAGCACAACAGAAGGCACATGCAAAACTTTAAGAAGCACTTGTATGATGCTTGATAACCTCCTCTGAAAACTGCATATCGTCCCCACGAAATTTTCTCTAAGCAGAGATGGATTCATAGGCTGGGACACGTTAGAAAAAATAGGTATGTGTACCTAAACAAGACTAAGTTCTCAATAGAAGAAGACGAACGTTTTGAAATTTCGGCGCACTCTAAACAGGTAATACACACACACAATAATTAGCTTACAGAAAAATAAAGACTACGTAGAATGGGTTCCTAGACAAAACTTAGGGAAAGGTATTTATTTTGAAAATTTCGTAGTAAAGCGTGACAGTGACAGGACGTATAGGGTACGCATCAACATTACCAACTCCGTGGTCAGAATAAGAGTACCTGAGGTCGAGCTCTTGAATTATTAAACTACCCGAAGTCTTAGGCTTGCAACAGACAATGGGGACAACGAAGTTGAACAAAAAAAAGTAGGCAAGGAAGCAGATGAAAATAGCGCCCAAATGAATAAAAGGACAATAAACTCCAAGTCAAAAGAAGAAAGAGTGAATAAAATTATGGTACTAGTAAACACCGATAATTTAAATGGTGAAGAAATATCGCTCATTCAGAAACTAATTAACCACAATCTGTTTGTATTTGAGCTAAAAAACGAACCCTTACTGATAACTACCGTACTGAAATACAGAATTATTACAAACATGGAAACGCCGAATCTTGAAAGAAACTATAGTTACCCACCAGGAATAAAAGGCTAAATACTAGTAGAAGTGAAGAAGTTACTCGATTAAGGTATCATTAGGCCTTCTTAATCACCGTATAACCCCAACATGTGGATAGTACCAAGGAAACAGGAGCCTGATGTCGAGAAGCGCTGGTATACAGTATCAGATTTCAGGCAATTGAACAAAGCCACGGTGGGCACTAATCACTTATTGCCACTACAAATGAACAGTCTCGACCATTTAGCTTCCTCCACATACATCACAGTAGTAGATCTGAGACAGGGATTTTTTCAAGTTGAGATCGACGAGAAAGACGCACGTAAAACGGCGTTTTTAGGGCCGGATGGCCATAACCTATACAAACGCATGTCAATGGGCTGCTGCGGAGCTGCTTATACGTTCACGGCAGCCATGGAACTAGCCCTCGCTGGATTAAAAGGTCATAAGCTGGAGTATAAAGCAAGTTAGCGAGCAAATAAATGAGCTAGAGTACAGCAAAGTACTGGGACACATTGTAGATAATGGTACATCAAAAATGGACTTAAAGCAGGTTAAAGCAGTTAAGGAATACCCAGTAACAGTGAAAGCAAAGGAAGTAAAACAGTTTCTGGGACTAGTAGGATATTACTACAGATTCGTAAAACATTAGACAAAAATTGCCCAGCCTCTAACTATGCTCAGAGTAGCTATCATAAGGTGAGCCAGAGTAGACGTGTTTATTAACTGCTGTTATTCAACTGTTCGCTATACCGAGTTTGCTAATTTCTTCGTCAAACCTCTATGAGGTTTTCTCAATTTTTGCAGGCACTCGGGCTCCTGTTGGCTCTAGCTTCTGAGAGCATAAAACACGGGCGCTCTCCTTTTTGAGCCAGGGAGTCTGTGGATGCCTGTTATTTAAATCATTGCAATCCATCCATGTTGGCTTTTCAAACTTCGGATTGCTGCACTACTTCAGGCTGCCCACTTTTATGTTATAATCCTGGCAGCACTGGAATTATTTGATCTGCACCACTTTGCTGGACCACTACTATTTGCCTGCGTCTCATACCGAAATTAGTGAGTGTTTCTTTGAGTGAAAACCAGTGACTGTACACACACTTAACTATTATAATAATCTTTGGCCTTAGTTCATATTTTAGTGTTATTATATTTAAGCATTTCGTTTACTCATTATTTTAAAACACTTTGCTGTATCCATTTCTCTATATTTATTCTCATCTTATCAACATATCCTCCATTTTTCACTACCTTATCAGTATTTTTCTTAGTATTCTTCCTTAATTCTTGATATACTGATTATCACCTGTCTTTGTTCATTTTCGCTTAACTCAAGGCCAACGTTTCATATTATGTTTTGTCTCTACCATTGAATTTGCATACACACTCTTTCATAGCTTACTATATGTTGTTTACTTTTACATACGTCTCGACCGTTATGTCTTAAGATATTAATAAGTGTTTATAACTTTCATGTACTACTACAAACTTTACCTAATGTCCAATTTTGAGTGTAGTGTAATATTATGCGTAAATATCCGCGCAAATCGTGTCTAATCTGTCGTCGCGCTACTTTTACAATTGGGCAAAACGAACGCCTTATTTGTTCTATTTGCTGTAAGCCTTATCATAGAAAGTGTATTGACCCTAGCTGATTTTCAAATTCTGCATCTGATGTCTTTCACTGCTGCTCTCTAATACCCCTACGTCCCAGTCCCCCCAATTTTATCTCACAGCATCATTCACAAAATTGTAATCTAACAATCCACCACACAAATCTTCCTCATAAGAAAAGCTTGAAGCGTTCAATCCCAACCGATTTACTTGACAATAGTTATTCCTTTCCCTCAGCAGCCAAGGCCCCTAGACTCTTTCTCTCTCGTCCGCATTTCATGCATTTATTGAGCAGTATGAGCGATAACGGCGATCAAGAAAATAATACGGATATGATGCTTCTTCAAAGTCTTGTCAAAAATTTCGAGGATTTCTGGAAAGAAAATTGTGATGATATTATAAAACTCTAAGATTACATGAAACAATTTCATAATGATATGAGGGAGTTTCGTGATAATATGACAGAATTCCGTCGGTCATTGTTGTTGGTCAATTCACGTATCGATAATTACGAAACTACCTTAAACTCACAAGTAGCCAAGATTAATGACGAATTAATTACTGTTAATGCAAAATACAATGCGATCTCTGATGCCTCTTCATACAAGGAAACTGCTGAATTAATTATCACTAATATCCCTTCATCAATCAACCTTAGTAATCAAGATATCATCAAAAGCGTTTTTCAAGCAAATAGGCTGTCAAGAATTTTTTAGTTTTGTTACACATATACGTGATTGGGCACCGAAAGTACAAACTAATCAGAGCAATCAAAGACCATTATTTCGCGCCGTTTACGTTCACATGAACTCACTGGACATTCGAGATCAAATATTAGAAAATTCTAATAAACTTTCAAAATCTAAATCATCTACTCTCTTCGGCAATGGTGGTGATACAGCGATATATCTACGACCATTACTCCCTCAGCCTGTTTATAATCTATGGTGTAACGCTATTAAGGTTCACAAATCTATTAATTACTATTTTCCTGTAATGAAAAATTTAACGGTTTGTATGCGTAAAACAAAAGATTCAGCATGGATCCCAATTTGATCTGAAAATGAATTGAAGGCCCTCGTTAATGGTATGAATAATTCTTAAAATTGACGCCAATTAAATAATAGTACTCAAATTCCTATCCCCAACTTTTTAAAAATAGGACATATTAATGCAAACCGCTTAAAAACGCACTTTAATGAGATTGAACTCAAGTGTATCGATTCTGATTTTGATGTATTAGCAATCACAGTAACATTTCTTTCGCATCTTGATGATGATTCAGTCACTCAAATAGCTGGATATCGACTTCTTCGAAACGATCGTCTAGGCAAAAAAGGTGGCGGCGTCGGAATCTATTTACGAAATTGTTACCAGGTCAAATCGCTTGCTCAGTCAGATTCATTTTTTGATAACACACCTGAATTTTGAATTATCGAAATTGCCTGGCATATGCACACCTTGTTATTCGCAGTCATTTACCGACGGCCAAACGCAGCACTTCCACATGCTTTTTTTGCAACATTATCTACATTTTTGCCTAATTAAAAAATGTTGTAATCACTGGAGATTTCAATGTAAATATGCTATATGAAGGGCCAGCATTTACTTTTATGCATACAAGCCTGAAAACCTACTTTCTTTTCTTGATACCATCTGGCCCAACACATCATACTATGTACCAAGGCCGTCCATCNATTTTTAATAAAAACAAATTTATACAATCTTACAACAGTGTTAAAATAAGTCTAATCAATTACGTTAAATTTATTTACTGCCAAATTACACGATTATTACTATTACCAATTTTATTAATTATTTTGTCAATTCTAATTATATGTATATCGCGAACTATTACTTTTGTCAACTTCACTTTATTCTTAATCCATTGTTATTAATTTTGTTGAATAATTGTTATGTATCCTATTATTATATTAATTATCTGTAAATTATTTGAGAACCATACGTGGTTATACCACAAGGTTTGAATAAAGAATTAATCTAATCTAATCTATGCTGCTTAAAAAAGTACAGAGTTTAAATGGACACTAGTCGAACACGAAGCCTTAGAAGAACTATCGGAAGAATTATGCCAAAGGCAAAGAGCCAGTGCTATCAGCTCCAGACCTCAAAAATTCTTTTATTGTAAGAACAAATGCATCAGAATATGTGTTGGGCGCTGTACTCAGTCAAGGTAAAATCGTGATGACCCCCCTTGCAAGTACACTTCACGCACCCTAAAAGGTGGTGAGTTGAGATATTCCATTTACGATGAGGAGCTTCTGGCAGTTGTCTTTGCAAAGGAAAAATGTCGCCCTTATTTCTACGAACGTTAATTCACGGTTATAACACATCACGAACCACTGAAACACTTTTACACCACCAAGAAAGATGATTTGAGATTTAAGGTTGTATAGGACACCTCTTTTACACTAGAGAGCACGTTTGAAATACAATTTTTTATTAAGTCTTCCGAATACTTAACGATAACATTGTTAATAAATTATAAACGTATAGTGTGGCTAAATCAAGAGAAATTTTGTTTGAACAAATCACTCAATTATTTATAACAATATGGCCATTTAAAAAAAATCTACTTAATGGTTATTAACTTACATATTTGTTTTCCGATCTCGATCCAGAACATCTTAGTCTCTTGAAAAATTAATCATCTACAATCGTAAATTTTTTTTTCATTGTAAAATATTGATTATTTATGACAAAAAATAATTTTTTACGATAATTTTTCTAAAAAGTAACCAGCTAAAAGCACAGCTATTAGGATACGAATTCAACGTAATATATAGATAGGAAAAAGATAATTACGCAGATGCCCTCTCCAGGAATTCAGTAATTAAAAAAGGTCGGACTAATCTAGAATTGCCAAAAAAGGACCTTAATGTGCTAACGGAAAAGCAGGAGAAAGACGAAATCTGTCTTGAAAGCGGACCACCATCAAGAATGTTTGCAGTTCGGGCAAAAAGGGTACGGAATAGCGGAGGAAACGACGAAAAAGTAAAAGTGAATGAAGTCAGCTTACTGGAATCTAATCTAGACTCAACCTTGGCTTACTATCACAATACAGACGCCGACAGAAAACCGAACACTACACATGGGCGCAGAAAACTATTCCAGCAGCACAAAAGGTTTAAAAAACTTTCTACAACTCAGATGTAAACAATGCGAGAGAAAGAGAAATAAGAATTAAAACTGAGTCAGATAAGATAGCAGAATGTTCCCTAGATAGGAGCTTAATAAACACTGAAGTACAAGGAATAAGCACGCAATTAAAAGAGATCTTTGTGCCAACACGAAAAGGCGATACAACACCTCACACGACTCACATTAGGTACAACAATCATACTGAAGAGTCAAACTATTCGAATATTATAGAGAAAATATCAATAGCCCAAAAGGAACAGACAAATAAGAAAGAACTCAACCCAACACAACAGATTAAGAAAGTCAGAGTCAACAAGAAACATTCAAGTGAAAACAATAACATAAACTTGTCACAAGGGCCACAGAGAAAGTTGGATTGAAAGGAAAAGCGAGTAGAATTTTAAGTAGCAAACTAGAAAAAGCAGTCAACCTATCAGTAGAAATAGAAGAAATAAAAATACCAGAAGGCAAGCAAGGTGCAAGAATAGACATATGGGACGAGCAAGTAGTAATGTACGGTACGACTTCCCTTTCTTTGAGTATAACCCCGGTTAATTGGTGGTGGTAACAATCGGCTAAGAATATTATCTGTACCGAGGAAACTCTAAGATTAGGAACCAACACACAAACAATGTTAGTGTTTATATGTCGAAGGGCGGGTTCGTTGCCCTGTGTGAAAGAGCAATGTTGCTCAGATTTCCGATTATATAAAATATTTGAAACGATTATTAGCAAGTTTCAAAATTTATCTGTTGAATAATCAATTAATTCCTGTACAATATACAGCAATTGTTTTTTGATTATTACTTTATTGAATTCTCATTGTTTCCTGAATATTCCCTTAAGTTAATTCATTTAATGTCTTTTTTAACTTATTCAATATCTTTCTAAATCTAATATCTTTTTTAATTTATTCCTGCCCTTTTTTGGGTACAGACAATATTCTTAGTTAATATAAACAATTTCATAAATATCTTAACAGCTATTAGTCTAGTTTTTATCTTAAACTATAAAAAAGGAACTCGCAATCATACGTGGAGGGAAAAGTTTGCTTAAATAAGTACAATCAATTTATTTTTAATTATCTTATATTTATTCAATCATATGATTCTAAGGAAATTGTATCTTCATTTTCTACATGTATTAATTATATTTGAGTAATCGCGATTATTTACGTTGATAATAAAAAAAGAAAATATATAATATACCCGATAATTTAGAATTTACTTGAAATTTATCCACCTTTGTTTAATAGAAAGTTTTACATAAACGACAATTTGAATTTTACCTCCTCAATTTCTCCGCTTAGATACGTTTGGTTAGACTAGCACGAATTTTTAGTACGACCACGGAAGGTTAATGTTAGGTAACTACCTATCCTACCAAGTCACGTAAGGTAAGGTCATTCTCAGGGCCCTTGGGTGTCTTGAGCACTGCTCAAGTCGTCGACCCAAGAACTTCGCCTAAGAACGTGATCGCTCACCCTAGTGCCTTGACTACTTGGGGATGCGTCGTCTCCACGCTTAAAGCGGTTGAGCACCGAAAGTCCAAGTAGGAACCGGTTCGTGGGAGGGTTACCTATAGGTGGTGTGCAAACTTACGTTTCAGCTTTTGGCCTTCGTACTCAGTCTCCTTCTCTCACCTTGTGCTCGACGCGGTAATGTACCGGTGCATGAGAGAGTTCCAGGTCTGGGTGACCGCGAATTTCCACGTCCCAGGTTTGCGGGAAGAGGACTGACTTTACATTGCGCTTGTGCGTTTTATGCTAACGTTCCTTTTGAGTAGCAGGTTTTCTCTTTTTTGGATGAACGCGGTCTAGCGTTTTCTTAACGTACTAGACGCACATTCCCCGCGCGTGGCGTTCAAATTTGAATATTCGTGTTTCAAATAGAAATGAAATTTATGTATAAAAAAAAAGTTTACTGTTGAATTGTCTATTAGACGGATTTTTTATTCAAAGAAAATATAATAAATAGAAGAATATAAATATAAATGTAAAGCGTGTATTGTAAATTCTAGGTGATAGAAGTGCCCCCTTGCAACGGGAACAGCCTAAAGAAGTTTTCATATCATAACGAACTATCATCACACCAAAAAGGAACAGAATTAGATCCACTCACAAATCGATACAAGGAAAGTACCATGCAACGTGAGTTACAAAAAGTAGGAATATTTGGTAGCTGACAGTAGAAAGCCAAAGGGCACCGTCTCAGAGCAAATGCATCAACAGGCGCATTCCAATATTTTAAGACGTCATAAATCCAAAACGAACGTAGGGCGTAACTAAGAAAAAATTAACAGAATTACCTAAGATCATATCTTCAGAAGCAAACACCTGCAGTGAACCCTGGCTAGAACTCAGATTACGATCTAGCCTTACTAAATCAGACAGTAACTGCTTGTTCCACTCCTTAATTAACAGTTGTCAACGGCAGCTAACAGCCAGTGAATAGGGCAGAGCTGCTAAAACCATCATGCTTAAGTGAATATAAATTTTTCGACGAAGTTGAGGAGATTTTGAGTTTGGATAGAAAATTTGGAAATAGAGATTGTATTTTTTTCTCCTCACAGCACTTTGAATAAAATGTGTGTATACACATTTGCCTTTCTAACAAAACAGGATGGTTGAATAAATATCTATACTTCCACTTCGAGAGAGAAAAAAAAGGAAATCTATACAGATTTACCTGCAAGATCAGCATTATATCCCTCTGTAATATAGTTTACACAATCTGAAGTAAATGACTCTTTACAAAAAGGACTATGAGGGCGCAATTCACTTAAGAACGATACTGGCAGATGTTCAGCTTACAAAAAAATAAAATAAATGCATCCTACCCCGAGAGCAGGCTAAGACAATTACTAAAGTACTACCCGATAAATGTGCTGGGCAACAAAGGGCAGAAGGAGAACACAAAAATAGTGACACACATCCAGAAAGAGCAAACGCTTAAGTTATAAGCAATAGAAATGATATCGATTCTCCAGAAGATTGTGGATGAAAAAATTCCGACCAAGAAACAAACTCAGGGGATAATACTGCATAAGTTAGCACTTTAGAGTTAGAATTAACTCGCTACACTGAGGCCAGAGCCCACCCGCTTCAGAAAAAACCACTATAGCCACAGCGTAACGAGATATTTCATAAAGTCCAAAAGATCACTCAACACCTGATCCGATACACAGAAAATCTTGAGGTACTAAGCAGCACATCAGTCAGTCTCGAGACAGAGATAACGGAAGCTTTAATTTTAAGAGGCCTAATAAAACCAGAAGAATTGTACACTGAAGTGTTGGACGGATTTTTACAGCCGACTAGCAGAAACATTAAAAGACAATAGATGGATACTCACAGTGCAGGACGGGCTCATTAAATTCATAATTTTAATACCGGTAAGGCAAGCGAATGCAATGGAAACAGCTAAAAACGTCTTAAATAAAGTCTTTTGCGTCTTTGGACGCGAGCGCTTTTTTCAAATCGAAAATCATTACACTACTGCATACAAGCGACAACCCTTCGGTAGCATTAAAAGAATGTACCATACAATAACTGAGTATCTAAAAGCGTATTGTTAAGATCGAAAGGACTGAGACAACTGGTTAGGCCTTTGCATTACCGCATACAATCCCACAGTGCATGAGAGCACGAGATGCAGACCACATGAATTAGTACTCAGCAGAGGAGCACGAACCCCCACGAGCCTTTTCTCGCGCTCCCAAACCACAGACACACATAAGTACAAAAAATTTTTTAAAAATACTACAAGAATTACAAACTATAGCAGCCATGAACCTGGCATACTCAAAACTGCGCACCAAATATTTTTACGACAGAAAACTAAATTCTCAACACTTCAGGGTAGGGGAGCAGAATTTTTTCTAAAAGAGCCGAATATATATAAATTCGATGCACAATATGTAGGACCATACAAAATCATAGAATTAGACTATGGCTCTCACATTGACAAGCTTCGAAAAGGGTACGATTTAAAAGTGTCTCACATAGACATATCAGATGGGTAGCTACCCTTTTGTCACCACTAATTAACTCAAAGCATGTCTTCCTTCTTTTTGCAGCCCTCAGAAGCAAAAGAAGGAAGATACAAGCACACATATTCTTCGCCGCACCAGACACTTAACCATTTTTTTGGTTCGAAATATTATCACTACAACGCAAGAGTAGTTTATTAATTTAAATAAGCACGAGATACAATTCACAAATAGTATCCTACTACATACCACAATCTGTCACCAATTTATGCTTCAAAAATTATATTCCCAGAAAGGCAACTTCTTTTTGCAGCCCTTGGACGCAAAAAAAGAGATTAGCGCCAACGCATAGTCAAATAAAAAAATACATATATTTATTTTCTTAAAAAAAAAACAGAAAAATATCCACTAAAACAACAGACCATATTGTGGTTATAGGATACAGACGAATATAAAGGAAAAACTATGGAGAATCAATATAATATAAGGAAATCCAGGACTTATAATTAAGCATAAATCACACCTGGTGACTTCCAGCATATCATGGAAAGTTATCGAAAGAATTTACATGGCAAATATCATGATCAAACGTGAGAACCTACTTTAGGCATGGAGAAAACTAGCAGAATGATTAGAGTACTAGTCATATACATACGAGCAGCAGCTATTAGGCATAGAGAGTACAGTAAAATTAGGCAGTCAAGAAAATAAGAAATACAATTAGAGAATACAATTGAGGACAATTCCGACATATCAAGTTAAATAGCCAACCTGATTCAGAGACAAACGTTAAGTAAATATAAATTCGTTGAGGATCTGGAGAGTAAGTTAAATATAATAAAATTAGAAAATGACTTGGCGAAATTTAACGCTGGAAATTAACTCAATGTTCTTAAAATTAACAACATAATGCTGGCAATAACCATCCAAGCTGAGAAATTCTTAAGAGACGTAAACACAATAACCAACGCTATCTTATTTGCGATAAAAAGAGCTGTGTACACTAGATTCATTTATCCGGAAACATTTTGCACTATAGCAATCACCATGAATGAAACCATACCAGAAATTATTTTTCCACCTAAATATGCCAAATCAATGACAGAACTTCTCGCAATATCTGAAGTCACCATTTTCCTCAGGCATCCTCACCTGATCTACCATATTTCAAAACCCCTGTTAGACCTCCTCATGTTCGACCTTTATAAGGCTGAACTCTTACCTATTAAACAAGGCTTCAGCAATACCACCAACAGCTTTGCATACTTATGGCCAGGAAACCTTACCTGGCTCTCAACAACGCGTCCCATATTTATATGCTAATATCAGCAGAAAAAATTAATAATTGTAAAAAACGAGGAAACATAAAGATTTATAAAGAAAGGGAATCTATAAAGGATATCACCAATTATTCGGCATGCGAGGTAAGGTTATAAACAGAACGGGGTAACTCACTCAACGATGGTTCTAAGATATGACTTGCACAGCTAAAAGAAATCTATTGGTATAAAATGCACGCTCAAAATACTTGGACCTTATCCATAACAGATGAAATACCATTCGAAGTAAAGTTCACTAGCTCCAATGACTACATGACTACAATTAATGTAATAGGTACCCTAACACATCACGCAGGATGCAAGGCACTCTCGGAGGATACAAGACTGTTATCAGCGTTGACAGTAGTCTCTGAAGGCAATATTACAACATTTTCGGGCGCAGGATTAATCATAAGCAAAATTATCAATAACGAAACCCCTTTCAGCAACTCATCAAGGTTACAAGAAGCAATTCAAGAACTACTACTTAGGGAGAGAGTAACGACAGTAAGAAGCCAGGGTAAGATCTTGGAAGAGGAGTTGAGTCAGAGCCCAACTCTACACGACATCATTTTACAAGCTCAAGAGCTTCAAGAATATAAAAGATTGAATTAAATATAATAAGGGTAGAAAACAGCATAGGAAAATACGTCATAGGACTAGCCAGTATTCTGTTAGGCGGACTCGCAGTTTGGCAAACAATCATTCCGGGAGGAGATCTCTACTACTAACTATATTAAGAATTACATAAAGTCAGGAGCAGCAACTCGAGGAGCGGCCCAGCAGCCTAATCGCTTCGATCAACATCCTTTGTCCTGAATAAGTTCAGGCCAACACTAGCAGACTGCAGTTTAGCTAGGATAAACAAAAACCCAAGAGGCAAGTTCGAACGTTCCATAAGTCAATTGTGTAGCTCAGCAAGCTGATTCAACCCAAGACACCTACGGAAACAAGACGGGTAATAATAAAGAAGAAAAAAAGTTATTAGGTAAACGAGCAAGTTGAAACCATAAGCGCAGCGACGTTATCAGCTCCCCAAGCCGCTCCCCAGACCACAAGAGACATCAGCAAAACCACCAGAACGATGCACAACGATGGGTATGAATCCAGTCAAAAAATGGTAACTCGGCATCCTGTCCAGCCTAGTACCAGCGAAAAAAGGAAATATAAAAGGATACCAAAAGAAAAAAAAAAAAAAAAAAAAAAAAAAAAAAAAAAAAAAAAAAA
>NW_019379697.1:1154113-1168689 GCF_000648655.2 Copidosoma floridanum
TTTTATATTTTAAAATAATCCTGTTCACCAAGAAGTAGTTTTTTAAAAATGATAAAAAAATAGTACTATTATCTTAAAATTCATTCATCATTTTCTACCAGCGCAAAATATTAACAAAAGCAATAAAAAGGCCTATGAGCATATCTGTATAATTTCAATGAAGAGAAAGAGAGGGCGTGACAGCGGACGATAAATGGCTCTTCCTATCTCACTTACTCTCACACGTACTGCCAAAATGCATTTTTCATATTTTTTTTCAATATTTTGCGCTTGTCAAAATACAAATGGCTTATTAATAAAAAAATTTTCAATCTACACGCTGGTATTTTCTTTTTTTTGCATCTCAAACCGTTATAAGAAATAAGCAAAACTAACTTTAAAACACAATTTTAACTTCATTCGACCACTTAAAAATAATTATAACTATGTTATTCGCAATTGGTAGGCTCAATTACATATTATATGAACAAAGCCGAATTATCGATCAATTTTCTAATTCAGAAGTTTGTTTCTCGTTCTTAAACAGAAATCAGACTTGCGTGATGCATAGCATAATGGACATGGTCCCTGACTACCAATCTGAAGTTTGGGGGTCAATTTTCAGTCTTAGAAATATATCATATATGCTCACTCGTATTCTCATATATAAATATATACAATGTATGCATAAAATAAATGATATGTAAACTCTTATATACACACTGTATATGAATAATTCTTTTACAAATCGAACGGATTTTGAACTTCACCCCTCTGATTCGGCTAAAACTTTTTTCTAGTTTCTATATTAAAAATGAGAGATACGTGTCAGCAAATTTTTTTTTATCGCCTATTTTCGATTTTATAAGTTATAACAAATTTTATAATAGTGGTTGGAGACTCATTTTGAACAATGTACAGCTCCAAATCCTTAAGAGCTACAAAATTTTGACCAATAGAACTTTTGTAGCTAAAAAGTAGAACTTTAAGAAAAAAAATTATCAACAAATCAATTTTGTTATTAGTAACTTAATTGTTTAAATCAATTTTTAACAATTGCCCCCAAAATGAGTCGAGTTTTTATGATCACCATCGTGTTCTGCGTCAAATTTTACGTAAAAGTCACGTTTTTAAAATATGGAGACTTTTTAATTGTTATTGTTAAAATATNTAATTTATGTAGCGCGTAATGGTAAAAAAAATGTTTTTTGAGTATAAAATGATATCTGTACTTCGTATCGAAAAAAATTGAACGAAAAAGTTGTAGATAATTAAAAGATCTACAACTTTTGTGATTACCATTTGTCAGTATAACCTCAAAATTTTGTATTATCATGCAAAAAAGCGAGAAATCACTATTTTGTCAATTATCAAAAGTAATTTTTTACTTGTAAAACGGAGATGAGCAATAATAACTGAAAAAATTATATTTTATTGAATTAAGGAAAATGTGTAATGAAAAACTAAGTAAACACTGTAATTGCTTGATATTTATTTATAGATATAACAAAATTTTTATGTACAAGTAGAACTTTTCTTACAGTTTCATAACAAAATCATGTCACAAAAGAAAACACCCTCGCTTCTAATTCTTGAATTAGAATTGTATATAATTGAAGTGGAATCACGCTATGATATTTTAGCGTTTCCTTCATCGTTGTTGCTCTCAAAAATCTCTTTCACACTAATTTTCTTTCTTCTTCGTAATCGTAATTTGTAGAATAACAACAAGTAATATTTGACAGTGATTCTGTGGTCCAATCAAAAAGTTCTCGCGGCGTTCGAATGGGGTTGTTAATTCTCTGAAGACTTGCTCTGGCAGCTAGTCGTTTTACAGTCCCGCCTATTCTGGCGCATCGCCCCTTTCCATGTGAAGTAAGAAAAAAATGCCACTTTGATGCTATTTTAAAGCCTTCAAAGTGATAAGTGAAATTTATGAAGTTCTTTTTATTTTTATACTGTCCACTCGCACCGTCAGACATGTATGTTGTTTTATTAACACACGGTAAATTTATTTTAATAAATTCAATCAACTGCTTTTGATACAGATGTACGGAAATAGTGTCATGATGTAAGCATTCAGAAATGCAAATAAAACTTAAAATTTTTAACTCATCCAAGTCATTCCTATAATAAATTGAAAATGGGTGCACGGTTGCCTGATCTTTGTTACAATGTATACCCTGTTCCAATGTATACCCTGAACCGAATTTAGAATTATGAAGCATAATTTTCTGAGAAGTCGCACATTACAATTTCCTCGTTTTCCCTTCAGTTTATTTTTCATCTCATTTAAAAAATCCCTTTGTTTGTTAACCAAAAATGTATGAATCAACAGTTCTTTCAAACCTTCACTTAACTTCTGTAAGAATTTATCAAATAGAGGTATTAGGGTCTGCAATGAGGTTCTTTTAACCGTAACCCATTGTTTTTAGGTACCAATTCTAATACATTTTTCTTCAAAAATTTTCTCCAGTTGCTCAATACCATTCGTCACGCCTGGGCACTTCTTACAAGAATTTAAATAAAAATCAGTCGTTTCATTTTTGGATACCATACGATCCAAACAATCCTCATAACTGATCAAAGGCATCTCAGAACCAGAAGTAAATGATTTAAAATTGGCACTACTCACTAATTAACTAACATTCTCATGTATAGGACATACAAAAACAGAGTGAGTACCAGAAGCATCTGCCAAAACACAATATTTAGGCTTTAAACTATCAAACTTTGAGAAACTACATTTCATAGTTGGATACGTACTAGTAAGAATTTCATAAAATTCTTTTAAATTATTTAATACTAGTCTTTTTTTATTAGGTACCGATTTACAGTCTACTTTTATCGGAACGTAATCTTTTTTTCCGGGCATATATTGAGTGTAGTCGTGAGACTGGTACAAGCTAACAATTGTATCGATAACATTATCATTTAGAGATGGATGTTGTTTTGGGTTTGGATGCCCAATTAATCTCTTATCTCGAGCAACATTTTTTGCTATGCCTATCATGTGACGAGTTGCGAAAGGAAATGTGTCCTTAATTTTTTTATAAGACCACGATCGAAAAATAGTCAAAATTTTCATTTTATGAACGCGGTCGGCCGAAGTATTGAAACTATCTTGCAAAGCACTTATTATCAAGGACTCGTCGTCATCTGCTTCAAGATCATCTGGATCATCTTAGCTCTAATTAAAAATTTTTTAATTAATTACGGACGATATTTGTTTTGATTTTTCTTTCAAATGCCTTTTCGACGATAGTTTTTGTTTCTTGGTGGGCGAAGACCCTAAAAAGCTTAACCCTTTGTTAAAAAAATTAACTCGTTCACTTTGCAAAGATGTATTATCTCCCGAAAATCCAGATGTACTGTCACTGCTCCCAACTTTTATATCAGATTCTTCACTTGAAGAATCCTCCTTTTTTAGCGTCTAAATAAAAATTAGACTAAAACATTAACATAAAAATTTACGAGAGGTTAGGTTTGTCTGAACTCAATATAATAATCAAAATATTGTACGTACTAATTCTGGTAGTTCATTTTCACACTTTTTCGTATCTTCTTTTTGTAACTTTGATAACTTAAAGCGGCAACAAGAAAAAATTTTTTATTGCCATGCATCTGACAAAATTGCCAAGTCCAGTTTCAAAAGTTGGTTTTCATTTACTGTCCTCAAATCAGAAGTGTTTGTTGTTAGATATTTGAGATTAAAAGGATTAAAACATTTGTCTGATTGATATTTGGTATTTTGCATTTTACGTGCCTCTTTCCGTGGCATTGTTACAAAGTAAAAATTATTTAACTTTAAATTATAACGAGTGAGAATATGTCTTGATAGTGGACAAAAATAAACGCACAGCTGATCAAAAAGCCAACGAACTTGTAATACGGGGAACGTCCCCGAGTAGTGTGGTCAACACTTTGAATCATAGATCGCACAGTAGACAGGCTTCCCTGCGAAATTTTAAAATTCCAAAAAATCAGAGACATGAAAAATTTATTTTCTATATAAAAGCAGACAGTTAATAAAGCAATAGAAAACAAAGTAGCAATAAAAAATTCGAAGAACAAAAAACAGTTTACGTGTTGATGTTACGTTGAGCATTGTTATTATTATTTTTTTGTCTAGTGGTTAATATTTTTTTTTTTCTTTAATGAAAATTAGTTTTTTTAATCGAGAAAATAAAAGTGGAAAATAAATCACTTATGATTTAATTTTAATGAAAATTTATAGTAAATAAATGATGAAATGGTGATTTCTCGCTTTTTTGCATGATAATACAATATTTTGAGGTTATCCTGACAAACAGTGCATACAAAAATCGTAGATCTTTTAATTATCTACAACTTTTACGTTTAACTTTTTTTTATACGAGGTACAGATATCATTTTATACTCAAAAAACGGTTTTTTACCATTACGCGCTACATAAATTAATATTTTAACATTAATAATTGAAAAGTCTTCATATTTATTAACAATAATTTTACGTAAAATTTGATGCAGAATACGATAGTAATAGTAAAAATTTGATTTATTTTGAGAGCAATTGTTAAAAATTTGTTAAAACTATTAAATTGGTAATAACAATATTAATTTGTTGATAATTTATTTTTTTTTTTTTTTCCTAAAGTTCATTTTTTTAGCTACAAAAGTGCTATTGGTCAAAATTTTGTAGCTCTTAAGGATTTCTCGGACACGTATCTCTTATTTTTTTATATAAAAACTGGAAAAAAAATTTCAGCCGAATCGGAGAGGTGACGATTAATTTTTAGCAAAATCTGTTCGGTTTGTAAAAGAATAACCCATATACGTATTGTGTAGTTATACACACTTCCAAACAGAAATGAAAGTCGGTTGCCTCTCTAGTTCGTGGGGCTTTACTTAGGCAGCCTACTGAGGGTACACGTAGGTGTGTCAGGGGGCGTGCGTGAGGTACTCATTAGGTAGCCTACGTAACCTACCTTTATCTTACCTCTCGAATTGTATACACAGATGTATCAGCTACAGTTGCAGTGTAAACTGTAGCGTAAAATTATACATAGGTTGACAAGTTACAAGTGTTTTCCATTGAGTCGTTAAAAATCGTACTTAGATTATAAAATTTTCACATCCAACAGTTTGTACACTGTCATTTAGACATCCACCGTCAAGTCAAGTTCATCTATTATTTAATTAAGTCAATATGTTTTTGTATGAAAAAAAAGTAAACTGCAGCGTGAGCACTTTATTTGTACTCGATGAAGGAATCCATGGGTTTAACACATGGAGGTTACTTGGCTTTCAATGCATGCGATCTCCCTTGCGTTGAAAGCACGAAGCTGTAGCACTCAACGCCAGCAGGCGTTCGCGTTTGGGCCATAAAGTATGACATGCAATCAAACCAACGAGCACACGGCTGCGAGGCAAGAGCCACGGTAGCCTAAACGCCTAGACTATACCTGAGCTGAAAACGCAAGGAGCGTGACAGGTTTGACGTGCAGAGTCTCTTGCGTCGGGTGTATCAGCTAACGTTGTGTTAGTTTTTAATTGTTATAAAATTTCATGAACAAACATTTTTTATTCATAGTAGTAATGACATTGATTTTAGTAATACTAATAATAGCAATAGTGAAGTTCTTCGGTAAATAACTTTTATAAATTAAGAACTGTCTAAAATTAAAAATGCATGTTAGGAAAAAATTGCAGCCTACGTTGCCTATTTCATGGGGAGTGCTACATTTGTGCGCATTACGCGTAAGGATAATGATTATGCTTTTAAAAATCACAACTATCTCACGATTATAATGATTACGACACAAAATTCATACGATAGTTTATCGCGTGTATTTATTTCAAGTTTAGTTAATTATGAACATAACCGTTTAAGTTGCAACTTGATTCTTTAACTATCATTACGACTTTTTTTGGACTTCATGTTTCTCTACTTTCTCTACCTCTTCCACTTTATTATCCTTCTCTTCATCATCATCATCATCATCGTCGTCGTCGTCGTCGTCATCATTATCATTATCATTAGTACCTGACTGCATACACTTATCTTCTTTGTCGATGTATCTGTCAGCAATCGTGGCTATCATTCGTGCTTTATTATTTAGTAAGTAATTATGATTTATAGGTATTTATGTTATTTTCATTAAGTTGAAAAGACATACAGCCATTATATTATTGACAGCTACCCCATACTTAAAAAAGAACCATCAACTTTCGTTACGGAGGGTTGAAGATATCGTTATTTTTGCTACGCATATTTTTTCATTTTGAAGCTCAAAAGCGTGGATGCGTTAAGTTGGTGCGTGGCCTACTGTGCACCGCCAAATCTACCAGCTAGAGAGTGAAAAATAACCGTTTGTTTCCGTTAAATTTTGCATTTTTCATATAAACATGAGCAGAAAATAAGACCATACGACGATAAAACACAACACACTTTTAATACCAAGGTGATACTTCTTAGCGTTGTTTTTAATTGCATATTTACATTCATAAATTTGCATAGTCTCTTTTTTTATTCTCGCCTTTCAGCCCTCTGGTGATCAAACTTGGCTTGTATAATATGTACGACAGAGAACAATTTCTTTCTCTCCACCTGTTCAACCGGTGCTGTGACTTAGTAGTTTATGCTGTCTTACATTTTAATGTGTATCGCTGAAAATCACTTAAGCTACGTCTTTATAATAGTTTAATCATGGAAAAAGTAGCGTCACAAAAAAAAATGAAGGGCAATAGTCAGTATAGTCAGTGGTACTTTGGTGGTCACGTGTACTGCAAGTACAATGAAAGAAAAGGTGTTGTGTAAGTCACGCAACATCGTTTTATTGTTAAAATAATACAACTGGTGTAATATGTTCTTTTGATGTATCAAAGAATGCTACCATCAAACATTCATTTAGTATAGCATTTAGCATGAATATTTATCATTCACATGATAGAGTTCTTGTTTGTAAAACTGAAAATAACAATAAATAGCGCATGCTACCTAGCATGTGCTGACTGTATATTTACGAAAATATAAAGCGTGTTGCAAGAATGACAGCGATAAACATATGGATTAATTTTGCTTGCATAATTACGATTTGTTAGTGGGCAATCTTAAATAATAAAATAAAGAACAAAAATGGAGTATTAGAAGTATTACACATCAAGACAAGATGCAGTGATTCGTCGGATAAACCCGATTTTCGCATGTAGCGTGAACCAGTACCACACCACATCATTAGTTAATTATTTCGCAGATTCCTCTAATCTCTTTTCGAAATGTTTGTCGACAAAAATTTAGTGACTCGTGCAAAAATCACAATTGGAACTTAAACTCGGTTTCAAGGAAGTCTCATACTCAATTAAGTGTTTACTTTGTTTGCGTATGCTAATTTACGTAGGCCAAAACAGTAACTACAGAACCATCCGCGCGCTTTCATATGGACTATGTATTTGGTTGCTGTTTTACTTATGAACGCGGAAGTTTCCATCACACATCCCAACATGTATTACTCGTGTTAATGCTGCTTTCTTACAAAAATATGAAAAAAGAAGCAACAAAAAATTTTTAGAATAAAAGAGTTAATTATGTTTCACCCAATAATGTGTGGAAAAGAGTCATTTCCTGCAAGGTTTTTAGGGCGTAAATTCGATTTTTACGCTTAATGTGTGGCATAGCTGTGCGCATGGAATTTTTTATAACTGTGTAGTATTTAACTCCTATGCAAATACACTTATGGCAGTAGTTTTTACTAACTTTTTTAACAAAGTACAATTATGTTAACAATTAAAAAAATGAAATAGGTTATTTCTCGCAAAAACGAAATAGGACCTTTCTGAAAGCAAATCTAAAATAAGATCTTTCTTAGAGAGAATCGTAAATAGGATCTTTTTCCTCCCAAGCGACGATATCGGGTTTACCTGAGATTATAGTTGTGTAATTACCGTATCATAATACGATTTAAAATATAACTATTCTAAATTTAAATACGTTATTTTTTTGACACCTATTTTTTGAGCGTAGAAAGTGTGTGATATGAGCATCGTCTGCCATTATATACATTTAGTAGCATATAGGAGCTGAGATTCTAGATAGAATAGTTGCAATATTTGTAAAAAAATGTTGCACACTAATGAATGTAATCACTATCTTGTAGATATTAATTTAAGTATACGTTTTCAGAGTTTGAAATGTAGCTTTTGAGGTCCCCATGCGCATTGTAGGTCCAAAATCCAATGATACAAATATTTTGAGAACCCAAGCGACACGAACATTCCATCGAAGAAATATTCGGGTCATAAATTTGGTACCAAATTAAGTAGCGAAGAATTCGCTCCCACATTGAAGTACGGTCAAACAGGGGAGCTTGTTCTAGAAGTTGATATTGAATGGTTTGAAGTGAAACTGGAAAAAGGCGTGGCACATGATACGAATCACTATTTATTTGATCGAATTTTTTTGAAAGCTGATTTCGATTGAAATGTTATCAAAGTTTTCGTAGATGGTACTTTTTGTACTATTCCAAACATCATAGGTACCTATCAGTTTGTGACCATCATGATAAAAGTCAAAAATGAAGCAATCAAAAAGGTATTTAATCGTTCTTTACAATTTCAGTTTCGAAAACAGCGTATCGTTTTCTGGTAAATAAGTTTAAAAGAAGCGCATGCCCTTTTTTTTAGTCTTAAAGCATATTGCAATATGAATTTTAACAATACGGTGTTTATAAGTCAAAATCCCAAAAAAAATCGAATTTTTCATCTCCAAAAAAAACTCTTAACATTTTTACATAGGTTCCATCGAAAGCACAAACATGTTTGCACTATGGGTGATAGTTTTCTTCATCTTAAAACGAGAAATATGTTTTGCCCCGCGGGGCCCCCTCTTTTTTGCTATAGAAAAAAGTACGTCAAGAAAACTTAAAGCATCTAAAAAGTAAAAACTCACCTTTTTCACTGAAACTCTGAGTTCACTGGTTTTGAGGTCACACGGCCCAGGGGCATGTTAAATTTTTTCCAAGATAATGACTCACAAGCTCTTGCAATAAGTTTTAATTTGAGCCCTGCATGGTAGAGCTCAAAATCTCTGACACTGGTTAAAATCTCCAAGTGACAAAATTAGCGATTTTCAGGCAAAAATTTGAACCACTCGTAACTTCTGCCCCGTAATGTTTCAAGCTCTAGCCAGCATTAAATTGACGCTTTTTTCCATTACTTTCGATTACCCTAAAAGTAAATACTGTAACTCCATTCTTTGCTGAGCAGTGATCGAACTCTTACGTACCGAAAATTCAGAATGATCGTAAAGTTACTACTCTGGCAGTAAATCAGCTCTGAATTCGAATATCTTAATACATACAGATTTTTACCTGTTTCAGAACACAACTTAAAATCACTCGTAGTTTTAGACTACACAACTTTTTTAAACTCTCCCAGGGCTTGAATAAGGGTTTATTTCAAGAGACGGCAATAAGAATAAACTTGAAATTTTAGTGAAAAAGGTACATTTTCACATTTTAGATGCGTTAAGTTTTCTTTTTCTTAACGTATCTTTTTTTAGAGAGAGAAAGAAAAAAGGATCCCGTGGGGCTAATCATATTCCTTGTTCCAAAACTAAGACAACGATCATTCACAGTGCCAACATGTTTTTGGAGGGTGGTATGCAGAAATTTAATAGCTAGGTAGTTTTCTTTACGTCATGTGCATTTCTTCAGGGCTGCCTCTGGGTCCGACGGCGGTTGCGACGCAATATTTGTATATGCATGTGTGTATGCATGTATGTGAGAGTGTGCGACTTTGAAGATGGCCGTTAAAAAATTACATTTTTCCCGAAACCTTGTGAAATCCTCCCTTTGGGTGTATAGCTTCCGATAAAAATCTTTCTATTTGCTTAACATATATCTTGCAGACTTTAAATACCAGAAAAATTATGAAAACAGGTTATTGGAAAATCGAAACCACTTCCAAATAAAATCGTGCGTATTATGTATATCTATGAATTTCGAGGATCTTTATGTACAAAATATGATATTAAGACATTCATCTTCTAGTAAGTTTGACAAAAAACGTTATATGTAATCATAAATTATTTTCTTTTATTTTAAAAAAATAAAAAACAAATGAATTACTATTTTGATTAGTTATTCATTAAATATCAATATAATTGTTGAATAGTGTATGACTGAAAAGTGTATGATTTTTATGTATATAACCTGCGGATTAAATTTGAGTTTGAATTTCCGTTGCAATTTGATTTTCGAAACAAACATCTTAACACATAGTATTAATAACAATATTAAGTTTATTGCATTTTAATAATATACACGATTGTACTGTAACGTATGTATAAAGAACCAGTTATGTACAAATACAAATAATAGAATATACTATGCCTTCTGTACCTGACAAAGACAAAAAATTAAAGACCCGAACCAAGTCTTCTCTGGCCAAATGGATAAGATACTTTCCAAAGGATCTGTAAGCCCAGGCTCAAGCCGCCTTAGAGAAATTTTTTTTTTTTTTTTTTACTTTTATAATCATTAATGAAGCCTTCTTAAGAATTTCAAATAGTCATATTTAAGAAGAAATAATTTTTTTTATTAAAAGAGAAGCTTGTAAAAACCATATGGTTTTATTGAAAAACCACATGGTTATTTGAGACAAAAACAACATAAAAACCACATGAGTTGTAAAACCACATTTTTGTATCTGGTTTTCTTACGTGGTTTTACAGCGTGGTTTTCCAATATGGTTTTATTTTTTTTTAAGAGGGATTGACGTATGGAAGCCCAACGAAAACATACCTGAGGAAAAAGCGTCACAGGAGAAAGGGGAAAAGACTGACTCAAGGTTGCGTAAAATTGATAAGCGAGTCCATTTTGAAGAACCAGGGGATCAAATACTAAAGGAGCCGAACTTTCCATCAGACACAAATGCACTGACAGATAATTGGCTAGAGTATCTTAACAATCATACACAAAGAGAAACGAATGAATGCATTCAACCTCATAAAATACTTTTTAAAGTGCCAGAACTATTTCATAGCCTGGTATTTTTATGTCATCTTAACCTCTTGACTGACGAGATGAGAATAATATTAAAAAATTCAGAATACCGGCAAAAGTATAGAGAGCCAGAAGAAACAGAAAATATACTTAAGCCGCATACAGAATATGGAAAAGGGGAATGTTTATACATATTTTCGCAAGAATTTAAGAAAACGTGTGTGTATATCTAAAATTAAACCGGGGAAATTTTATTTATACGCACTATATTACAATGGACAAAGAAAAAGTCAGTTGCTTACATCTAGAAGGTAACGGCAAAAACGCCCATTACATGCCCGTAATACAAAATTCTAACACCAAATCGAAAAGAGTTTCACATAACGAAAAGCGTATGAGGCCCTTACCTGAACCACCACCAGACCTTGAAAGCGACTGTAAGCCATTAACTAACGACAGTACAACGACAATAGTTAAACTAATAATAATAATAATGATAATAATAATAATATTAATAATGATGACAGAAGCGATATGAAATATAAAAATAATAAACCTAGTATACCAATGTAGTATTGTATAGAAAGACAGGATACACAGAAACATACGTGTACAAATATATAGAGAAAAGCGTTATTTTTCGTTAATTTGCGGCCCTAGGACCATCCGCAAAAATTACACAAAAAGAAAATATAATATAACTGATAACTGCGTAACCAACAGACATTCTAATAATTAATCCACCCCCTTCTAAAGAAACAATGTTGATAAAATACGAATAAAAATTTTTTCTTCTTAAATTTTCGCGGTCCCCGGACGTGCCACAGGGAAAAAATATACAATGACGGAAGCAGATAAATAAACAATAACGTTAGGACCGAAAAAAAACGGAAACACATATATGTACACTGGTAAAGGTGGGGAGTCATAATAATAACATACGAACGATATGGAAACAAAACATAGAGCATACATGATGCGCGCGTGGCATTCTCTAACGAAAAATATTTTTTTTAAATGTATAGTCAGAATTATAATAATAATATTATNATTTAAGAAGAAATAATTTTTTTTATTAAAAGAGAAGCTTGTAAAAACCATATGGTTTTATTGAAAAACCACATGGTTATTTGAGACAAAAACAACATAAAAACCACATGAGTTGTAAAACCACATTTTTGTATCTGGTTTTCTTACGTGGTTTTACAGCGTGGTTTTCCAATATGGTTTTATTTTTTTTTAAGAGGGATTGACGTATGGAAGCCCAACGAAAACATACCTGAGGAAAAAGCGTCACAGGAGAAAGGGGAAAAGACTGACTCAAGGTTGCGTAAAATTGATAAGCGAGTCCATTTTGAAGAACCAGGGGATCAAATACTAAAGGAGCCGAACTTTCCATCAGACACAAATGCACTGACAGATAATTGGCTAGAGTATCTTAACAATCATACACAAAGAGAAACGAATGAATGCATTCAACCTCATAAAATACTTTTTAAAGTGCCAGAACTATTTCATAGCCTGGTATTTTTATGTCATCTTAACCTCTTGACTGACGAGATGAGAATAATATTAAAAAATTCAGAATACCGGCAAAAGTATAGAGAGCCAGAAGAAACAGAAAATATACTTAAGCCGCATACAGAATATGGAAAAGGGGAATGTTTATACATATTTTCGCAAGAATTTAAGAAAACGTGTGTGTATATCTAAAATTAAACCGGGGAAATTTTATTTATACGCACTATATTACAATGGACAAAGAAAAAGTCAGTTGCTTACATCTAGAAGGTAACGGCAAAAACGCCCATTACATGCCCGTAATACAAAATTCTAACACCAAATCGAAAAGAGTTTCACATAACGAAAAGCGTATGAGGCCCTTACCTGAACCACCACCAGACCTTGAAAGCGACTGTAAGCCATTAACTAACGACAGTACAACGACAATAGTTAAACTAATAATAATAATAATGATAATAATAATAATATTAATAATGATGACAGAAGCGATATGAAATATAAAAATAATAAACCTAGTATACCAATGTAGTATTGTATAGAAAGACAGGATACACAGAAACATACGTGTACAAATATATAGAGAAAAGCGTTATTTTTCGTTAATTTGCGGCCCTAGGACCATCCGCAAAAATTACACAAAAAGAAAATATAATATAACTGATAACTGCGTAACCAACAGACATTCTAATAATTAATCCACCCCCTTCTAAAGAAACAATGTTGATAAAATACGAATAAAAATTTTTTCTTCTTAAATTTTCGCGGTCCCCGGACGTGCCACAGGGAAAAAATATACAATGACGGAAGCAGATAAATAAACAATAACGTTAGGACCGAAAAAAAACGGAAACACATATATGTACACTGGTAAAGGTGGGGAGTCATAATAATAACATACGAACGATATGGAAACAAAACATAGAGCATACATGATGCGCGCGTGGCATTCTCTAACGAAAAATATTTTTTTTAAATGTATAGTCAGAATTATAATAATAATATTAAAAATTATGTAATAATAATGATAACAATACCAGTGAGATAATAAACAGGTAGCGTTACTAAAACCAAAACGAGGCGCTAGTCTTTTAAAATTATACAACATATATAAACATGACAAAAATAAGGCTGTAAGCATGAAACATGCAGGGTTTAATAGCCAAAAAAAAAAATCGAAAGGCAGGGATGAGTCCAAAAAGAATATCGATCAGATTTTAGGTAACTCAAACTTATTGTTGTTATTGCTGAACACTGTGATTCACTTAAGCGATCACATTCGTGGCGTTTAAAAACCACCCCTTCCTTCCTCGAAGATAACCTAAAAACACCACACTACCCCCAGTAATTCCAAAAAGATCTTCGACACGAACCTGGAGTAATCGAAAGCTATTCTCGTAACCCGACCGAGGCCCACGGACTGCGTAGTAAGCTTCCTTAGCTGACGCTAGTATTCGGGAGAATACAAAACAAGCATCGCATGGAAATCCACAAAAAAATCAACGTAACCGATTACACCCGGACGCTAGGGTGGGGCAAGAGAAATAACCAGCAATGCTGCTGAAAACAACACCAACAATTTCTACTGAAATGATCGCACCCTGCACCTCAGGGCGTGATCCACACGAAAGTCCCGGGGATGTTACGGTGATGATAAACCACCAGGATAATTCAGCAAGAAAAAAAAAACAAACAAACAAACAAAAATAAAGAAAAACAAAAAGATGGGAAAGGTGGAAGAATGTTTCTTTTGTAAGGACTCAAAAAAGAAATTAAAAACCAATAGAACTACTATTTTAAGATCAAAAAGTAAATTCAATAATTTTAAGGGTCTTCTTAATAATTTCAAAGAAACTGGACTCATTACAAAAGATGGTTAAGCTGCCTTACAAGTAAGCTTAAGATGATATTTAAGAAATCTTTATGCATAAAAAGAATTGCCAATTTATAAGTGCTACTTTTACATACTTTTTATTATAATCATGCAAAAATGGATTTATTAAAAAACTGATAAATTTAACTTATTTTTTACCGATTTTTTTATTAAATGTGATCGTGTATTTATATTGATTTGTACATATGTATATATATATA
>NW_019379697.1:1184132-1198665 GCF_000648655.2 Copidosoma floridanum
TTTTTTTTTTTTTTTTTTTTTTTTTTTTTTTTTTTTTTTTTTTTCCTGCAATTCAACAGATTTTTGTTGCATTATTATTAATTCTTTTTTTTTTATACTCTTTCAATAATTATTAATATAACATGCCTCATGCTACTTTATAAAAGGTAAGTACAAAGACAATTTTACATAGGTATTTTCATTAAACAGTCATAAAATAATCAGCCATACCTTTAGTTTCCGTCAGCCAAATGTAATGATCCAGTGCGTAAGCTTTTCACTATTTTAATAACTCTAGAGAGATCAAACAATTTAAATTTTCTGTAAATTTACATTCCTTTTGATATCGGTCAATGATTCATAAGGCTTATGAAACATTACATTTATTATAGTTCATTGCAAGATCTCGAAACGGTCGAAATGAGAATTCAAGACAACGCAAAATTAAGTTGTATGAAAATAATGGCTCTCAAAACATTAATAGATAAAATATTAAGTGATTGCAAAATGCGTGCTGTATCAGCCGTTCCCTTCCGCAAAATTGTTTTGACTATGTATGACCTTATAACAAAGTGGCAGTCGTTGTCGTTTTTCAGAAATTTGGTACAGTAGTGCATTAAAAAACTTGATGAAAATAATTAAGCAATATTTTGAGACTCTTGTTGGTACACTAGCTCTTTCTTTCTTTATCTCCTAATATTGTGATCAATAAATCAAAAGTAATAATGTGAGGCCAAGTCATGTTAGTCATATGGAGCACTCTTTGTACAAAAGTTATATGATTTATTTATTTACTTATTCATAGAATTTGTGAGCCCAATACCAATCAAATAACAGTGTGTTGCTGAGTGAAGCGCATAAACAAATGTACAGCAGCGTAGTAAAATAGTTATGTCATAAAAATGACTAAGTTGTAAGTTGTAAAGAATTTTATGTAATAAAGTAACTTACAGATATGAATAGTGTGTGTACATGCTTAGTAATTGAAAGTTACATACAGTATTGAAATCAAGCGACTGTTAATAATATCAAATATTAAAAATTAAATAGTGAACAGTGTTACCTCCGTAGGGTGAGCTTTCTAGTTTACAAGAATATTAATGAAGAAGATAATAAATAAAACAAAATATTATAAACTCAGTACCAGCGAATAAATAATTCAGGACGCTGGAGAGTGATGTAGGACGAAACGAGCTATTGATTTGATAGTAAGATTTGTCGGAGATTATTTTAAAAATATGTGTGTATGATGCTATTTAATCAACAATTTTTCTTTTTCATTTATGTTTTTTTTATTTTTTTAAAACTATGAAAATATTAGCCTGCTTAAGAAATTCGTGGGTCAAAACATGGTTTAAGAAAAAAAATAACAACAAGATGTACGTGAGAAAAAAGCCAGGGGCATAAAAAAACTCACTTTATTAAAACAGTAATACAGTAACTTAAATTTGAATTCATTTAAAATATTTACATTATATATACAATAATATACATACATACATATACATACATACACATTGATTCTTAATTACTTTTTACATTTTTTACATCATGAAAGTTATATTAAAAATTTTATATAATTTACTATGTATACAAGTAATACATGGTGAACGAAAAGAGCGCATAGTGATAGAAATTTCTGTAGTAATTTTGACACATTAAAGATCTAAGAATTATAAATCGTTATCTGAAAATAGAAAAACAATTTTTTTTAACTTTGTTCTAAGGGCCTGAATCTAATCAGTCCATATTATCAAGACATGTCTGTATATTCAACCGTAATGGGCTTGTTTCTAGCATCAGGTGGCGCTCCTGTGCTTTTGTAAGATTTTTATAGGAGTATATCTATATATTGCAGGAAATCCAATTGAAATCCATTCAATATATAGGTATACTACTATGGAAATCTTACTTGGGCACACTAACACCACCTGATTCCAGAAACAAGCCCAGTATCGAGACTAATTTTCTTCTAATCAATCATTACAACTTTAAAGTATACAAGTAATATGTTTATAAACTAAATCTTACATAAATTCATGTATTTAAGTAAATCACAAAATGATTGAAGACGTAATTTGTTTCTTGATAAAACAAGGAATAAAAGCTCTAATTAATCAAGGAATAAAAGCTCTAATTAATGTTTCTTTGAATACTACATAAGTTACCGAATACAACGATTAAAGTATGAGAAATTTTTATGGTTCATTAAACGGGTTACTAAGGGTTTTGATATATTAATGATTTTAAAAAATGTGCGCTCACAAACTACAACATCTTGAATACTAATTTTATTATAACTCAAACGGTCGTAATAGAGACAGACTCGATAATAGGACTATCTACCCCTATTAATATACATTTAATACATCTGAAAATAGCCTAATGTCGAAGTAACATCACCAGGGATAAATTTAACGCTGTACATTTAAATAAAATCCGAAAAAATAATAATTTAAACGTTTTTTACAATAAGCATTTTACGACTATTAGTTTTTATGTGTTTTTTCGCCTCTGCTTTCCGTTTTTGATTGTTCTCCCGAGTAGTTTTGAAAACTTTCACTTTCAACAAAATTTTTAAGGCTTCTACTCGATGTTCATAACACGCATTATTCTTATCAAACCACTGAGGAAAGTGCTCGTTAGTTATTTTTTCCACTACATCTGTCAAAGAAGTAATTAGTTTTCTTTGATGCCAAAGACTTTTATAATGTTTTTGAAAACCTTGCAATTGACAAGAAATGATTTTAGAAAAAAATTCAGTGGGTCTCGACAAATACGCTATTTCTGAAAGTGTTTCATCAGTATGCTTATATTCTCTACATTTTGTATAAAACTCGTCATCAGTAACTTGTTGCTCAGAACTTTTTATAAATATATCCTTACAATTAGAACATTTACTTTTTTTTAAAGCACTTTTGGCTGTATATCCGCTTAAGTAAGTAATGGCGTTTTTTTCATACAAGCCTTTGGTATCAAAGTCTACTATTCCTTCTGAAACTATAGGCGAAAATGTTTCCATCATTTCAGCTGCTTGCAAAAGTTCTTCCATTTCTCGCATTTCTGCTACTTCTAATTCATCAGGTAAATTATTTGCAACAGCTGCCAATGAATCAACAGTTTCATTACCTAAGTCATTCTGATTCGAATTTACCAAGGAATGAGTTTCTAATATTTTGACGTTACCTTGTTGACGGGTATCTATAAAATCAGTAGAAAGAATATGCCTTAAAGTCAGGCGATACGTACGGCAAGTTGGATTTTTATTAAAACCACGGCTTCCTCGGCATCTCGAATTAGTATGTTCTACGCTATCTTGGTTACAAAGACCAGTCGCTAATTCGAAGTCCGGATCGTTAAATTCTTTTTTTAAATCATCAAACAGCTGCAACAAACAGTTGGTAGTCAAGGACAAACCAATAAAACAAGGCGGCCTACTCACTCACTCTGATTTTCCGCGTGAACTCGCACGAATTGTGTGTGTCCTCCATTGTCTAGACCATTCAACAAAATTAATCGAACATTCTTCAATCTCTGGGTGACGACGTGACAGCGGTCGCTTTTGCTGTTCAACATTGCGCAATCTATAGGAATTACAGGCGTCAATCACTACATCCATTATTTTTACGAAGGCAGCTGATTGCTCCCACGTATCAGACACCAATCCATTCACATCGCCTTTCCTGGCAACTTCGCCAGCAGTTCTTATCGCTGCAGCCATTCGCCTACTTAAAAGTTGAAAAGCTAAACTCACTTTCATACAGTCAAAGTTATTTGGGTTGAAATGAGTGTCACTTAAAAATGCTAATAAATTCGAGGTATCGTTTGAATTGTCTATTTCATAAGTTTTAACTAAGTCATTATAAGACATTATAACTTTGTCTTGTATGAAAATATATTTATGTGCTCTCAACTGATACAGCAAACGTTTGATGAGATACGGCCAATCAAAAGCAGCAAAAATTTTCTTGCCCTCATGTTCAAAAAAAGGTTCATCAATACTAACTTTCAATAATTTATTAAAAAGTGTTTGGTTATTTAGACCTTGCTCACTAACAATGATTTTAACAACTGCTCCTATTTTGAATAACGATGTCAATATTTCAAGCAAAAGTACTAGCAATTGTTCAGCACTAGCACCATTTTCATTGAATCCGAAACATAAAAGCTGACGCCAGGGATATTTGGCATTTATGCTATCTCAACAAAACAATGGGGCATGTTTAGCAACGTTTGAATTTCTAAAACTACCACCTAAATCTTCAAGACCCTCAATCTCGTCGTATTTTGCAGAACATTCTTCCATACTTTTGATGCTCATCCCATCAAATTTCAATGCACACATACGTATATTTAGTGGTAGCTTACTCAACTTTTGCTCAATTTTACTCAAGACATTTTCATTTAAACCGGGATTAACATCTAATTGGGCTATCCAACTTCTTACAGTGGATTTTCCAGCTAACCTAATCCCTAATTTTACCAACCGGTTGTAACCAGCAGCTGAATGATAGTACATGATTTTGCATTGATTTTGTTCTTTAAGTGTGAACTTTTGTCTATTCTTCGGCTTAAATTGCATTACTATCAAAGTTTTCCTTGATTCACTGAAATCTGTGTCTTTAATCAAATCGTTTACATCTGTAGCTTGTTTTACTTTTTCTACACATACGCGCCGTTTTAGTCGAAAGTTTTGATCTTCAACATTTTTTTGAATTTTTTTTAAAGACTTGACTTTTTCTTCCAATAATTTTATCCGACGCTCTAGAGATCGCGTATACTGCTCACACTTGACTGAACAAAATTTTCGGTTCAAAACATTTTTTTTTGTAACTCATTATTATTTCGCTCAGACGCAGGGTTTTTTTGAGGTACAACTAAATTGGGCATGCCATCATTCATACTTTTACTGACATCCACCATTTCATAATTCAAATAAACCTCGTTTGATTCACTTTCATCAATATTCAAAAATATATCTTTTCCAGAAGGGTACAATGAATCATTCAAATGTTTCGTTACACTAAACGATTCATTGTTTTCAAGAACATTGTAATGCGCTTCATTACTTTTTTCGGTAATAGTTTGAACCGATACGCTATCGTTACCTGTGATTTCTTGTTGTCCTCCAACATCAATTTCCATTGGTTGATCTGGTCCATTGGCTTCGATTGGTTGTTCTTGATGTTGACTTTCTTGTACTTCCTTGTTTGCTGTGGAACCCGATATTCGTGGAATAATCTGAGGTTCTGCCGATTGCCAATTAATTGGAACAGCGGTGGCACGCAAGCGAATTTTTCCTTGGATATTTTGTACGAAATCGTCCGTTGAAAAGTGATTTGCACACAACCCTGCAGATCGTAATGAAGATGCCGCCCAACTTAAAAGATTGTTGTTACCTAAGCATGCAAACAATATTTTGCGTTATTTTCGTACAGAAAAAAAATAGAATGTGTTTAACTGCTGTCAATTTATTATCAAAAAGTGTTCTCAAAATTTACTTTTCTAGTTTTGCATCCTAGATAATAAATTCGAAACAAAGATTTCTTTTCATTTCAATGAGTCATTTTACAGATAGTTATATAATCAATGAATTGGCTCGAAAAAATTGACAACGCACTAAATGTCCTTTAATATTGTTGAAATATTTTTCAATTTTTTAATTTTGTGATTGTGATTTTACAAAATAAATAAATTGAACTATTATTAACATGTAAATCCAAATTTTTAATTAAAAATTTTTTTTTAAATCATCAAAAATTTTTTTTTGGATTGAAAAATTTCTCCATAAGATCAAAAAAAACCTTTGATACCATTCTCGCGGCAAAACATTGATTATCTAATTTTAACCCGAAATATGAGAGTTTTCAACAAACAATTGTTCTATAATAGGTACAGGGACAAAAAAATTTCTCACTTCGACCTCATATTCGTATTTAGCAACCCAAAAAACCCGCAAGTAACAAGTCTCGACTGTCTACGTAACAAATTTCCATAAAAGTCCAAGAGATGACGTTGATACTCTCCACCCTGGGCACCAGGTACCTCAGAGATTATCGCTGCCGTCTTAACTGTGTTTAGCAACCAAAAAAAAAACCCCGAGAGACCATTTTTGCGGCTGAATTTCAAGTTTACGAAATTTTTCACCACGTCGCTTTTGTGGGGTGCCTACAGAGGGTTGAAACTACTCTAGTTTTTAAAATTTTTATTNATTCGCTCCGCTCAGCTGCATTATACATATATACTTATATGTAGTAACAGTCAGAAGCGGAGAAGCACACTTCTCTCCTCTTTACAGGCTCACTATATATTGTCATACGTCACACCACTTCCCCCTTCCATGCGTCTTCATAATGTGTGCCTACATGCCCATTTCCACGCAACTCGGCAAGCGCACACTCAGCGTGAATCTCCAAAGTATGTGCCTACACGCCCATTTCCACACGAATCCGTAGGCACACAGTGGGTATATACCCTCCATGCTTCTTAAATAAAAAAAAAAATGTGTGCCTCGTTCGACCGCTTGGCCATGACAGGGCGCTCGAAACAGTGGCGAAAAGTGAACTCGTGCCGTAGCATTGCAGTCAGCAATCTCTCTACTAATCTCTTATAAGGATACATAATTGGAAACTAAAATCAAATCTACTTTAGCCCAATGGATAAGATACTTGGCTAAGAATCGGTGGGGGGGGGGTCGAAAAACTCTAGAGAGCATTTGAATTTCGAGCGATTATACGAATATCATTGTAAAAAATGTACGATTATACGATATATTTGCAACAAAATTTTAATATCTACAAGATAGTCGTTTGAACGATAACATGAAAAAATATAATTAACTGATTAATATAACGAAACCAATAATAATGTAAGCCAAAGCGTAGAATGCACACGAAAACAACTGAGAAAGCTAAAAGATATAAAAAAGAAAAAACGTTTATAATCGAATAAGTGTTCTTGCGTGTTGACGTTCGTCTTCATTGAAAGGTTACAGGTTAGTATTGTACGATTGTTCAGAAATACGAAAAAACTCCCTGGGGTTCGTATGGGTTATAGTGTTTCTCAAGAGATGGCGCCACTTTGCCTGTTATTGTGGGGGCGCACAGCTCTCTTGCGACCAAAGTCGGCAACTCTCCGCTCTGCCTGACCGATCAGGCTCTGCGCCTGTGCCGTGGCTTGCGTGCATGCGACAGTCTCTGCTTGCTGCTTAAACTGAGCACATGTTTTAGCTCACGTATCAGCTGTAATGTAACTCGTGCCTAATAAAGTTTCTTTGTCTCTAGATCGGGTTTCTTCTCTCTCCTCCATCCACGTACCTGGCAGCTGTGGGCTGCCATCCTCTGACACTCCTGCTCAGGGTGACAAGTTTCCCACATTGGTGACCCTTCGACGTGGAGGAGAAAGCGGCCGTCGTGCGGAGAACTCCAGCGCGCCCAACCTTCGCTTTCGTGTCTCAGCACGCCTCGCCTTCGGCCTTTGCGTGTCCCAGCAAGCCTTGCCGCCAACTCCGCATGCATCAGCACGCTTAACCTTCGCCTGCGTGTCTTAGCACGCCTCGCCTTCGGCCTTTGCGTGTCCCAGCACGCCTTGCCGCCAACTCTGCGTGCATCAGCACTCCTCGTGCCTTAATCGGCCAAGTGCCTTGTCTGCACGTCCTTCTCGGTGGCGCGGCACCCTATACGGCCCATACCTGCTGCACTCAAGCGGACCTCGTCAACACGCCCGAATCATCTCTTCACTCGAACTTCAGGTAAGCGAGCGAGTGATCGTGCAGAGGTCACAGACAATAACATTTTGTGAGCGTCAGTGTTCGTTAGTGTGCGTTAGTGGTGCATTTTGCAAAAACGGTGTGCACGTGTTTCAAACATTTGTTTTGATTCTTCGAATCGCGTTTTTTATAGCGTCTTCATAGGAATTGTCTGTGTGCGAGTTTTCACGCGCATGCGTGGCATCGAGTAAATGAGCATTTCGTAGAACTCTTGTTTTGTTTTCTTGTGCGCACGTCGGAATCTTTTATTAATCTACGCGGCTAGTGTTCAAGAGTTTTTTTTTTTTTTCTCTTTTTACAATTTTTTTTGCCTTCCAACTTGTCTTTAGTGCGTAAATATTAAACGGTTTTAGGTTGGATCAGTGTCGTCTAGCTTTTCGTCTGTGCTGCACCTGCATGTGCACATTAGCTTTTTTGTCAACACTGACACTGATAGCGCTCCACCAGCTTTGTCATGGCCACTCAGGAACAGGTCGAAGAGCTTCGAAACGCCCTCCGCCAAGCCGTTGATCAGAACCAGCAGCTCATAGCTGCCCTGGCCGCAGCTCGTCCTGCACCTCAGATAGCGGCCTATAGGGTTCAGAAGATTCCGGGCTTTTTGCGCAATGACCCTAGAGTCTGGTTCTCACAGTGCGAAATTACTCTCCGGAATGCAGGAATAACTGCGTCTGCCACTAAGGCAGATTTCATCGCGGAAAAGCTCGATGCCGACGCGATGAATGTAGTTATCGATTTGCTTGACCGCGTTCCGCGTCCCGATGATCTTTACGAACAAGTCAAAAATCGCTTGCTGTCCACCTTCAGTGGCTCAGCGGCAGATCGGTTGCGTCAACTCCTACGCACTCAATTCTCTCTCGAAGGGAAGCCCTCTCTAGTGCTTAGCCGCATGCGTTCCCTTGGTTCTGGCAGCGGGGAAGACGTACTCAAAACAATCTTCCTCGAACAACTGCCTCTCGATTGTCGTGCTGCGCTCTCCATTTCAGAAATCGTTGACCTGACCAAACTCGCTCAAGCAGCCGACAAGTTTATGGCCTCCGTTGGCACCGAAGTTTCTCGCGTCAACGCGGTGGACGTGAACCCTATAACCTCGTCCCTCTCAGATCTGCGTAAAGAAATCGCTCGCATTTCTGACCACCTTGAATCTTTCGAGAAAAACTGAGGCCGTTCTCATACCAGGAATTCTAACCGCGGCCGCTCTAAATCGCGTAATAAAAAACCCTCGGACCAAGAGGCCGGGACCGATGGGTTGTGCTATCTGCACGCTAAATTTGGCAGTAAAGCCTACCGTTGCAGAGGCAATTGCTCTTGGCGCCTGGTCCCCTCGGAAAACTAAACCGTCTTCCTCGTTCGGAAGCTTCGAGCGGAGCTGGCAACTCTTCCAAGCGCTTCCACATTCGCGACGTAGCCTCAGGACTCAGTTTCCTCGTCGATACAGGAGCTGAAATCTCGCTGCTTCCCAAGAAGGCAAGTGATAATACGCCTACTCGATTTAAGCTATTTTCCGCGAACGACTCGATTAGTAACACTTACGGAGAACAGAGCCTCGTCCTTGATCTTCGCCTAAAGTGCAAATTCCCTTGGAAGTTTCATCGCGCAGATGTCACCAGTCCAATTCTTGGTGCTGATTTTCTACATTTTTTCGGCCTTTTGGTCGACCTCAAACAGCATAGGGTCGTCGATCCACACTCCAGAACTTTTTCAATCGGTTGCTTCAGGCTAACTCAAGCGACCAAGATCAGTGTTCTCGATGCCAACTCTAGTTTCTCCAAACTATTGGCAGAGTTTCCCGAGGTGACTGGGGAGAAACCTTCCAATCCCCTCACCGCGAAAGAAATCTTTCACTACATCGAAACTTCTGGTCCTCCCGTCACTGAGAGTGCTAGGCGTTTAGACCCAGAGAAGTACAAGGCGGCTCGTGTCGAGTTTGATAGCCTCGTCAAACAGGGCATTTGTCGCTTTTCTAAAAGTCCCTGGGCCTGCCCTATTCACATGGTCATGAAAAAGGACGGTTCTTGGCGCATTTGTGGCGACTACAGGAGCCTCAACGCTTGTACGGTGCCGGATAAATTCCCGATTCCCTTCTTGCACGACTACTCTATCCTCTTGCAAGGCAAGCAAATTTTCACCAAGCTCGATCTCTTCAGAGCTTACTATCAAATCCCAGTAGCTCCCACTGACGTGTTAAAGACGGCAGTCACGACACCCTTTGGTCTCTTCGAGTACGTTTTTATGCCCTTTGGCCTTCGCAACGCTTCGCAGTCCTTTCAACGCTATATCAACAGAGCACTGGGGGACCTCAATTTCGTTTTTGCCTATCTCGACGATATCCTCGTGTTCTCCTCTTCACCAGAAGAGCATGAGAAGCACCTTCGCATCGTCTTAGAGCGACTCAAGAAATTTGGCCTGCGACTTAACCTTGCTAAATGCGAATTCGGCAGGTCCGAGATCGTCTTTCTTGGCCAACTCATCGACCAGCACGGTACCAGGCCCTCTCATGAGAAAGTTCAGGCAATCCTCGATTACCCTCAACCCAAGACTGTTGTCGAGCTTCGTAAATTTCTTGGTCTCATCAATTTCTATCGCAAAAGCCTTCCTCACGCAGCCACTGTTCAAGCTCCACTGCACTCGTTCACCCACGGCTCCAAGAAAAATGACACCAGAGTCATTGATTGGTCACCCGAGGCTGTCGAGGCGTTTCAGAAGACCAAAGATGCCCTCGTGAACGCTTGCCACCTTATTCACCCGTCTCCCAACGCTCCAATTCGTTTAGTTACGGATGTGTCGGACTTTGTGATGGGTGCAGCACTGGAACAGCTCGTTGACAGTGACTGGAAGCCTCTCGCCTTCTTCTCTCAAAAATTCTCGTCGTCCCAGCGTAACTACAGCGCCTACGATAGGGAACTTACCGCTGTTTATGAAGCGGTCAAGCACTTCAAGTAATTTCTCGAGGGTCGTGCCTTCAAGGTTGTAACGGATCATAAGCCACTAACCTTTGCCTTCTCTCAAAAGCTTGATAAGGCCTCTCCGCGTCAGCGCCGCCAGCTGTGCTACATCTCCCAGTTCACCACGCAATTCGAGCACCTTCCTGGCACAGCCAACGTGGCCGCGGACGCTCTCTCGCACGTCGAAATCATTCGTCTTCCCCAAGACTTCGAAATGTCTGAGCTGGTGCAGCATCAGCAGCATGACACAGAGTTGAAAGAGCTCCTCGAATCGTCCGACCATTCGCTTAATCTCAAAAGCATTGATTTTGGCCATAACCATAATCGTCTCTATTGCGACCTAACAGGCAACATAATTCGCCCCTACGTCCCAAAAACTCTCCGTAAAAGGATTTTTGACCTTTTTCACTTGCCTTCGCATCCTGGCTCCAAAGTCACGATCCAGTTAGACAAAGGTACGTTTGGCCTGCAATGCATCGACACATCAAAGCCTGGTGTCAAGCTTGCCCCGATTGCCAACAAGCGAAAATCTCTCGCAGCGTCAAGAACGAGCCCCTCAGATTTGAGGCTCCTGACGACCGTTTTCGTCACATCCATATGGATATCGTTGGGCCCCTAAAGGCTTGCGATGGCTATACTTACCTTTTGACCATGATTGACCGCTTCTCGCGTTAGACTGAGGCGGTGCCTCTTAAAAACATTGAAGCTTCTACCGTTCTTCGTGCGTTCCAGGAGCACTGGATCGCGCGTTTCGGTGCTCCTCGCTTCCTCACTACCGATCAGGGTGCGCAATTCGAAGCGAAGATCTTCAACGCGTACCTCGCCTTCCTTGGCTGTCAACGCAAGCGAAACGCCGCGTATCATCCTGCCACCAACGGTCTTATTGAACGTTGGCACCGCAGCTTTAAAACGGCACTCATGTGCCACAACAATCCAGATTGGAGAAGCGTCCTTCCAACCGTGCTTCTTGGCTTGCGCACAGCCGTGCGTCTTGACACGGGCGCGTCTCCCACCGAATTCCTCTATGGAACCAGCCTCCGCATTCCCGGCGAATTTTTCATCTCCGATGACTTTATGGCTAATCCTCAAATATTTATTGGGAACATCACCACGGCACGCGTCCCTTTGTCTTCAAGGACCTCGCTTCGTGTACGCATGTTTTTCAGGGCTCTCCAGCAGTCAAATCTCTCGAGAGGCCCTACTCTGACCCCTTTAAAATTCTCGAGCGCGTCTCAGATCGCGATTTCAAGATAGAAGTGAAGGGAGTGCCTAAGGTCGTATCGACAGAATTGCTAAAACTGGCTTATTTTGTTCCGGAAAGTCTCGCCACTCCGCTTCTGGATCTCTCGGTTCCGCGTGTTGACCCCACTAGGCCTGTTCCCATAGTAAAAACTTACTCTCGCTCAGATCAGCGTCGGACTCCTCGCCAAGTCTCCTTTAGCCTTAGTAACAATTAGCATTAAGCCCTTGCGTTAGTTTTAAGTCCATTTGTATTGCGCTGCCTAATTAAAGGTTGTGATCTTGACAGCTTCCCTCAAAGCATGTTGGAAAGCTTGTCAAACCCTTTCTAATCAAACCAGGAACGTTCGAGACTGAATCCTTAGTATTAAGGCTCTTCGGAGCACTGATTTAATACTGTGGTGTAATTGTGCCTTACGGCACCTAACGCGTACCTGTTCTCGACTTGTCTCTAGTTGTAGTCTATTCAACTATCCTTGTTTTTTTGTAACTACAGTCTGTTCCGCGTTTCTAGATTGTTTTTGTCAGTCGGCTTGTGCGTTAGCCACCCACCTTTTTGTACACTTAAAGTTTTTTTTAATGCGTTTTCTCGTGGGGAAGTATGTGAGGGCGCACAGCTCTCCTGCGACCAGAGTCAGCAACTCTCCGCTCTGCCTGACCGATCAGGCTCGGCGCCTGAGCCGTGGATTGCGCGCATGCGACAGTCTCTGCTTGCTGCTTAAACTGAGCACATGTTTTAGCTCACGTATCAGCTGTAATGTAACTCGTGCCTAATAAAGTTTCTTTGTCTCTAGATCGGGTTACTTCTCTCTCCTCCATCCACGTACCTGGCAGCTGTGGGCTGCCATCCTCTGACACTCCTGCTCAGGGTGACAAGTTTCCCACGGGGTCGTTGACACGGGGTATGGCGATATGTAAAAATTACAAAAGCCAATAAAATATATTTAAACTTACAGTTGGGGTGAAAGGAATCCTTCCAAAGGATTTAATTTTGCATATTTTTCACTAGATATATAGCGCTACAATTTCTAGTGAGAAATGTGCAGACGCAATTACGAGAGAGTGCGGGGAGGTAACAGCGTGACAGAGGTTCTCAGTTCTCACCTTTCAGTTCCATCTTCTGCTTGCAGTCCCAACTATTGTATGTCCGAGATCGTCTTTCTTGGCCAACTCATCGACCAGCACGGTACCAGGCCCTCTCATGAGAAAGTTCAGGCAATCCTCGATTACCCTCAACCCAAGACTGTTGTCGAGCTTCGTAAATTTCTTGGTCTCATCAATATCTATCGCAAAAGCCTTCCTCACGCAGCCACTGTTCAAGCTCCACTGCACTCGTTCACCCACGGCTCCAAGAAAAATGACACCAGAGTCATTGATTGGTCACCCGAGGCTGTCGAGGCGTTTCAGAAGACCAAAGATGCCCTCGTGAACGCTTGCCACCTTATTCACCCGTCTCCCAACGCTCCAATTCGTTTAGTTACGGATGTGTCGGACTTTGTGATGGGTGCAGCACTGGAACAGCTCGTTGACAGTGACTGGAAGCCTCTCGCCTTCTTCTCTCAAAAATTCTCGTCGTCCCAGCGTAACTACAGCGCCTACGATAGGGAACTTACCGCTGTTTATGAAGCGGTCAAGCACTTCAAGTAATTTCTCGAGGGTCGTGCCTTCAAGGTTGTAACGGATCATAAGCCACTAACCTTTGCCTTCTCTCAAAAGCTTGATAAGGCCTCTCCGCGTCAGCGCCGCCAGCTGTGCTACATCTCCCAGTTCACCACGCAATTCGAGCACCTTCCTGGCACAGCCAACGTGGCCGTGGACGCTCTCTCGCGTGACGAAATCATTCGACTTCCCCTAGACTTCGAAATGCCTGAGCTGGTGCAGCACCAGCAGCATGACACAGAGTTGAAAGAGCTCCTCGAATCGTCCGACTATTCGCTTAATCTCAAAAGCATTGAGTTTGGCCATAACCATAATCGTCTCTATTGCGACCTAACAGGCAACATAATTCGCCCCTACGTCCCAAAAACTCTCCGTAAAAGGATTTTTGACCTTTTTCACTTGCCTTCGCATCCTGGCTCCAAAGTCACGATCCAGTTAGACAAAGGTACGTTTGGCCTGCAATGCATCGACACATCAAAGCCTGGTGTCAAGCTTGCCCCGATTGCCAACAAGCGAAAATCTCTCGCAGCGTCAAGAACGAGCCCCTCAGATTTGAGGCTCCTGACGACCGTTTTCGTCACATCCATATGGATATCGTTGGGCCCCTAAAGGCTTGCGATGGCTATACTTACCTTTTGACCATGATTGACCGCTTCTCGCGTTAGACTGAGGCGGTGCCTCTTAAAAACATTGAAGCTTCTACCGTTCTTCGTGCGTTCCAGGAGCACTGGATCGCGCGTTTCGGTGCTCCTCGCTTCCTCACTACCGATCAGGGTGCGCAATTCGAAGCGAAGATCTTCAACGCGTACCTCGCCTTCCTTGGCTGTCAACGCAAGCGAAACGCCGCGTATCATCCTGCCACCAACGGTCTTATTGAACGTTGGCACCGCAGCTTTAAAACGGCACTCATGTGCCACAACAATCCAGATTGGAGAAGCGTCCTTCC
>NW_019379698.1:8161-47883 GCF_000648655.2 Copidosoma floridanum
ATTCTTAAATCACCCCTTCGACATATAAACACTATCATTGTTTGTGTGTTGGTTCCTAATCTTAGAGTTTCCTCGGTACAGATAATATTCTTAGCCGATTGTTACCACCACCAATTAACCGGGGTTATACTCAAAGAAAGGGAAGTCGTAGACTATATGCTTACACTACAACATTGAACTATACAGTAGTGCCCTTTATAGGAGCCGGACGTAAAGTACTATAATATGTAAAAAAAAAAAAAAAACTTTACAGTACCATTCACTTGAAGTTTCTATCACTGAAATATTATCTAACCCTATAAAATTTTTACCTTCGATGTAAATCTCTGTATCCCTGAACCATGAAAATATTGGATTGTCACTCATGCAGTTTGGCTATACATCAATACCAATATTATTAGTTGTCTTTAAAAATAGCTGAACCTTAACTTATTATGTCCTTTACGCTGTACTGCTGGTGCAAATTTGATTGCAACTCCCTATTGATATCGAAGGATATTTTCTTTAATTTGTACTTAGCAATAGGTACACTCCGATATTTTCGGCCTCAAGTTATTGTTTTGTGCTGTCGTGTTGACAAAACTGGTAAATTCCTTACATCTGCAATCGAAAAATAATTATTATAAGTAATATGCAAACTGACGTTTTGTAATATTGTTCCTTATTCACTTTATGTCAATACTTTTTGCTTTCTCTTTAATTTCTACTTTGCCTCGTATAATCTTTTCATGGTAAGATACTCGGTTTTGTACTTTTGGATTCTCACATCCACTGAGAATTTTCGTCCCAGTGGAATGTTGTTTAAGAAGCACAGAGAAAATATATTTTCAAAAAAATCAGACTTAACAAGGAATTTGAGAAAAATTTAGTACGTTTTTTTTTTACTTAATTGTTTAATGTCTTATTTCGTTTATATCTGGCATAATTTGATGAACAAAGTAATTTGTTATTTACTGATCTATTTCCAAACAGTCATTTCTGATACGGCAAGCTGTTTGTTGTCCGTTGACGTCATACGTCGATATTGGAAAGTATGATTTCAACAATTCTAAGCTTAACGTTCCATTAGGCTATAATGCAAGAGCTAAGCACTGATACCTAAGAGTTTTTATCTAAAATAAGTGTATAAAAAGAAATACTATTAGCAATCACATCATTAAAGAACATGTGGTTTAGTTGTTTCTATTCATTGGATACTCAGTGAATAAGATAATTAATTACACATGAAAAACTTTGTACGGAACGCAATACAAGATTAGTGCAAGGATTTTTTATTTTATCTTAAAAAAGGTTACTTTTGTGTAATGGTTAGGGTCCAGTTTTGTTACAAAAACTTCAAGTAACAAATACTGGTGGTAGCGTTAGACACTATAAAAAACATTCCAAAAAAAAGGAGAAAAAATTTTTAAGTTGGGTTTCGTTTAACTTCCAAAGTTTCAATTGTCACGCATTTGAGGAAACATTCAACAAAGCATGCATACGTCAAGTAATCATTCAAGCCACCACATGTGACCAGGTTTCCGTACGCTTGTATACGATTTTTTCTCTTCTTTTGCCGAAAATACGACGTTTCTCTGTGATTTCAGGGAGAAAAATGCAACATATTCGAAGAAGTATCAAGAATTTTGGACTATTGATAAACTAAAAATATTTTACATAATGCTTACACAGTATAATGTTCCACTCAGTGAATCTCGGGCAAAACTGAGAAGCAAACCGCTAGTAATACATAAGATTAAGATATGTTTTATAAGAAATGAAAACTATATGGTCTCAAACTTTAATCTGTCAAATAGATAGTTTACACGTATAACTTGCCTTAATTTCAGGATGCATAAGTATTAGAAAAAACTACCACAATTATTTTAAAGTATGAATAATTACGAATGACTGTGTATGCTTAAACAAAAAATTATATCTAATAAATAAATAATGTTCTTTTAAGTAATAACATGATTTAAGGAACAAAAATTTTTTAACAGTTATTTTACTTTTGATAAATATTCAGATGACTTAAAAAGTGATTTCGTTACCATGAAGAAAAACTATGATTTATCTAATATAGTCACTTTTTTATTAGAATGAATGGTAACTGCCTTATGACTTTAGTAAAATAAAAAAAATATGCATTTAAATGGAATTGAAGAAAAAATTTAGTCAGATTATGTAAACACTTGCTTAAATAAAAAAAAATAAAAAAATAAAAAGTTAAAAATTGAGGAAGAAGAGCTGCAAAATCTCGATCAGTATGTTTATGTAGCGCAATAAGATATTTCAGTCTTTTTTAGTCAACACATAAAATATTTATTTTGATCAAATAAATATGTTAGTCTTCCAGCACAATCAATTATTTGATCCACATAAGTCCTTTTATTATTTGTGTTCATATAAATAATTTATTTGAGTCAACAAATATTTGTTCCAATAAAATTACAGAAATATTAAGTTAGTTGAGAAATATTGTGTTGTGAGTTAGTTGACAAAAAGACGTTATGTTTGATCAAAGTACACCCAATCAAGGATCATTAAAGTTTTCTACGTTAACAGTTAGATGGTCAAAAATTCTTAGCTATTGATTTTAATTTATAAAACAAATAGTTATTTACTAAAAAAAGGATTGCCACGCAGTTCTTTCAATTTATACAACAAATCAAGCCCAAATTTGGCAAGATGATTTGAAGTTCCGTGATACAAAAGGAAAAACAGATGACAGACAAAAAATATTGTCTGATTATTTATTTTTTTAAAACTATGTATCGTAAGCAAAAGATGTCAGAATTAAATTTAGTGAATAACTGAAGGTAACACAGCTGTTTTTAAAAGTAAGTTTAATAAAAATCCTTACCGAAGTAAATATAAACTAAATTATTACCGTTAATACACAAAAAGTTGATTTCTTCATTTAGACTCCACTTATAGAATAATTTATTATAAACTCCTGCATGAAATAAAGATGGTTATAAAATTACACTTGAGTTTGCCCAGTATGTCAAATGACGAAAACTAAAATTTGAGATTTTTGTTTGAAAAAAAGTCCTTATGTAATATTATAATCTTTCATAGATGATATATTTTGTATAAATCTACATTTAAAAAAAATTTAGTTAAGCAAATAAATAAATAAAATAATCCATTTGCTAAAACTTTTTCAAGCTTATTTTCTCTTTACTTCTCCCCTCCTCTAATGCATTGTATTAAGAGAATTTCCGATAACGACCGAACTATCTTCAATGACAGATACTTGATGGATGTTAATGGATCATTACCACTAATGTAATAATGATCGAGAGGATGTCATCGAGTGCTCAATTGGCAGCGGATATGATGTCGAGGAGGGAAGAATTTCTGTTAAACATTAGCTGCCCCTGCATACGAAGCTTCAAGTTTCCACGGCAATTGTTTCGCGTGGTAGCTTGATTGTTTGCACATTATTGTAAGCACAATCCTCATTTAAAAGTATCAAAAACATTATTGTAGACTCAATACCAAAGTCGGAATGCCCATATAGACGAGCTTCGCTATGGAAGAGTACGGACTGTAATTTTTATTGTAATGCTTATTTTTTACATAAAAGTTAAAATGTCCATGACAAAAAAAAGGTAATACTCTACGAATACGTAGTAGAAAGCATATACCATTTTCTGTACGTATCTAACTTCGTTCAGTGATAATTGTACATATGAAGTGATATGTTTTCGTTGTATTCTTGCAGATACATGTTCAAGTCTCTGAACACATTTATCACTCGCTGCATTGGCTACTTAATTTAAAAACTTTTCGCTGTTTTTACATTTTTCGTCGGCCAATTTCACCACGAGCTCTTTTGGAGCTATATATGTGCAAGGAGTTTCAGAGACACTTTTGTTCTCCTCCCTCCATGTCTCTTTTTATCTCTCAGTCCTTCCGCTTCTTTTCTCAATTTCGCCTTGCTGGAAATAGAATGGAGCGCAGTGGCGTGGAAAACGACCTAGCGATTTTCCTCTTTATCGCTGAAAAAACAAGATGGCGTGTCTCAAGTACTCTCGCTCATGAGTATTTTTCTTAAGGGGAAAAGAAAGCGCAATCTCAAACATTGTTTTACAATACCAGAAAGTTCTTGTTGCTTTAGGAGTCAAGCTTATGAACCTATAGAAAGTAAAAATTAACTTACCTTTAAACATGAAAAAATAAAAAAGAATATCACTGTGTCACGTTCAAATAGTTTTTTTAAATAAAAGTTGTTGCAATCCCTAAAATGACGCAAAGGTATATATAGTTTACAAGTATACTGATAAAAATGCCTGTAAACAAAAATATAGGTTCCAGTAAGTTTGATAATAGTAAAAATCAAGATTCTCACTAACCTTTGTAGCCTAGCTTTTTAAAAGTGGCAATAAATTGTATTCAAAAAAATTAAGTTTCAGCCTTAAAAACTAATAAAGTCACAATCTAGTAAAGGTAAAGTTTTCTCTCTAAATTTGAAATAGTGATAAGTATACAACTTTTACAAAATAGTGCATATACACTGTAAAATAGTGAATATACACTATTTTGTCAGTGAAATGGGCAATTTCACTATTTCAAAGTTGTATACTTATAACTCATTTGAACCAGTGAATATTAACCATTCCTACCAAGTTAAACTTTCACTATTTAAATTAGTTGATTAACTTGTTGTTGGTATCACTTAAAATAATGTGTATAGGTTGTACAAATATTTCTATTCTACCAGTAAAAATATTGTTCACTTTCGCAAATAATAAAATTTTCACTATTTCAAATTAAGAAAGTGGCTGACATCTCTTTGAATAAGAATCAAAGTCACTTTTTTCTCATTTAGTTTTTGTCTTAGTTTTTTAAATTTCCAAGTATTTAAAGTTAATTACTTCCAGTAACTTTAAATTTTATTATTCGTAATAACTTTTACGTTTAAATTGATAATCACTTTAATGTTTAAAAGCATTTGTGCACATGTGTAATGTTATGATTTTGAAATACTTTCAGCATTGACTAAAACTTCTAAAAAATTTTATGTAAATATTCTAAGCCCGATCTTACATAGTTAATATACGTAACACAGTAAGATACTTTTCTTTGCGATCACAGTAATAATAAACTGCGTGCTCAATACAAATGATATGCTGCATCAAAATAATGATGAACTCTCTAAATTTCAAATAGTAAAAATTTCACTATGTGTGAAAGTGAACAACATTTTCACTGGCTAAATAGTGAAAAATCAAGATTGCTTATTTGCACCCAGTCGATTTAAATTTTAATTCTAATTATTCATGTATAATCCAACTAGCGATCTTGATTTAAATAAAAATAATTGTACAACCCATACACATTATTTCAAATGGTATAAACAATAAGTTAGTCAACTAATTTAAATAGTGAAAGTTTAACTTGGTAGAAATAGTGAATATTCACTATTTTGCAGTGAAATCCACTATTTTACAGTGAATATTCACTAGTTTATATAAGTTACAAGTATACAACTTTTAAATAGTGAAATCGTCCGCTTCAATGCTAAAATAGTGTACATTCACTATTTTACAGTGTATATGCACTATTTTTGAAAAGTTGTATACTTATTACTATTTCAAATTTAGAGAGTTACTTAAAGCCTTATCAACAGATGTGATTAATTGTAAATACATAAATAAAACGAATTCGATCAGAGATTTTGCTTGTCAGGTAAATATGTGGTTTATTTGACTTCATCATTTAACACATTTTGTTACACAAAAACATATGATTGGCAAATAGTCTTAAGATACTTGTTACTAAACATATTGAGGTATAATAAAATATTTAGCATGCCTGGTAAGCCTGAAACAGCTATTAAAATGTGTTTTTTGTTGATTTTAAGCCATAGGCATAAATATGCCGATTAAAAGCAATGGTTTCAAATAAAAACACTTGTATAACTACAAATTTAATTCTTACAAAAGTGTGTTAATTTTTCCAAATTATAATGTATTATTGTCTCCTAAGTTTACATCCAATACTTGATGTAAACAGTAAATGTCATTAAAAGATATCCTTGGATTCCTCCTAGATTCCCGTTTAGTTAAAATCATTTGTTTGCAAATCATTTTAATAGGTATCACAAGATTGTAATCGATTGATATTTTTGTATTATATGATATTCTCACGTATTAATAAGTTTGTTCGTCTGTGCAGCTCGCCAAATCTATTAAAACTGCTTGTAAAACTGTAAACAGTTGTGTAAAAAAATATTTGGTATAGCGTATGGCCTATATAATAATAGAACTCGTGTGAATGATTTTCGTGTAAATAATAAGTTCGTATAAAGTTTACGACAAACCTTAAACGTCCCGTACAAGTGTACCAAACTTTGATCGTTGATAGTAGATCCAAATTGCGCTGCATACGATTACGTATCCATCGAGATCTCCTTCATCATATAAATAGTATAGTATGAATCTATCTCCCTTAGTATCGTCTGATAAGAATTTAGACTGCTTTCAAAAATTTCGAGTGGTATTGGCTGAGCAAGCCAGTTCCGTTTCCGTACAAGTTGTATCGATTTATTCAAATTAGATCGTCTCTCAGGCAAATGAGCAATGGGCTCGTTTCTAGCATCAGGTGGTGTTAGTGTACTCAGGTAAGATTTCCATAGGAGTATACCTCTATAATGAATGGATTTCAGTTGGATTTAATTCAACGTATAGGTATCCTCTTGTGGAAATCTTACCTGGACACACTAGTGCCACCTGATGCTAGAAACAAGCCCATTGAGATACGCCCCCCAGACGAGATACGAGGTTACAAATTTCAAAAACTTGAAAAGAGTTTCTGTTGGAATTCTGTAAATATTCTTTTTTTCAATTTGTATTTGATTATCTCAGCCTCCATTCATTCATAATCTGGTGCATGGTCGTGTAGTTTTCATTTCATGACATATTTTAATCTTCACCAACCGTAACTACTCTCGACGTGCACAATTTTTCTCTCAACTTTAGGCAGTTCCAACAGTTGGTTCTATTTATTAGTTTTCTTGAATGAGTGTTAATATATACTTCATTGACTAGTGTTCATCCGTTAAATTTTTTATTATAATAATGCACATTCGAGAGATCGTATTTTTGAGATTAATATGGCCTTTCATCATGCATTTGCCGGATAGTGAAAATGGACTTTTATCAAGTGAATTCGTGAATATAAACAATAATTAGGTTAAGAAATACAAGTTTTTAGCCATTAGTTATGTTAAACATGACTCATAACTAAAATAAGCGCTGCAACTTCATTCTACTTCTAGACAAAACTGTATTAAAATTTGCTTGTTCAACGGTAGTTGTGTATCATTCTGGTCAGGGACAATTACATGCTTCTGACAATTACAAATAACGAAATAACCTGAAAATTACTTTGAATGGAGTACCTTCTATAATGTTTAATACAACTTTTGAAATAGTAAGGCATAGTTACCTGTAGTTGCACGGAGTATTCATTTCATCTGTTGATGTACGATGAGTATCTCTTCTAAATGCAATTATTCTTACATAAATCTCATTAAAATTTATTTTACCACTCTCCAAACAGTTGTATTTTCCATATCAAATTTAAAAAATAAAAGATTTATCAGTCTCATACATTTTCAAAGCAAACGGTAATAAAATTTATGATTTAATAGTATCTGTCCAACTGGTATGAGTCTGGAGTTTCTGAAAATCATAATGTTATGTATAACTATTTTTTAACTTGAGTAAATAATAAAATGTAATTCAACTAAGCCTTTGGAAATTTTAAGTCGTACAGTTTAGTTTCTACGTATATGATACAAAAATTTTTGTGATAAACACGGTTACCTAATTACTTAAAATTTTTTCGAAAGCCCTTTGCAGTGTATCTGTTAATTACGGTTTCAATATAATTAACAACTTTGAATTCAGGCCACCTTTTATCATTGTCACTGATGTCAAACAGACTATTCTTTAAATCAATGGAAAAGAAAAGCTATTAAAAATTTTACAACATACAAAAAAAAAAAAAAAAAAAAAGCGTACACATAAGCTTTAATATTAATCGTAGCAAAAAATGGATAGTACGTTTCAATTTAAAAACATGTATTACAGGAGTTACGTATATACCTTATTATGCAGTGCAACAGCAAAGTAACTTATTTATACTGTCGACTTACTTATTTAAAGACTCAGTTAATTTAATAAAGGATGTTTTTTTTTTTGGAGATAAACAGTTTTTTTGCCTTGGCACAACGTTTCTATTTAAGACGAGGTTTTGTAGGTCACACGTAAATAAGAATCGATTATAAGCAGCAGTTCTTAATCTTCTTATACGGTCACACGTCGTAGTATTGCTCCCTGGTTTTGCAAGGGCACAAAAAGGTTATAAAGATACTCAGGACTGTGTCTAGTGGCAACAGAGAAGGCAAGAGAGCGTAGTATAAAATCACGGCGACCAGTGACCCATAACCAGCCCAATGAAAGACGATAATGGGTAACTCTCTCCTTACATCCAATGGAACCAAATACAAATCTAACACAGGCATTCAGGGCTTTATGTAATCATTGATTGGATACTACGTCGATAGAATGGTAGGCTGCAGCCATATAATCGAAGTGAGGCAGTATTAGACTTTCTACGAGTCGCTTTCTAAGGGGAAAAGAAAGTGCCCTGCGACAAAATTGCAGAGAATATAAAGCCCCATAAACACGACCCGAGATATGGCGGGAATGCCTGTCCCAATTTAGGGACAAAGAGATCCAAAGGCCCAGGTTTTTTAATTCCGTACCATAATCAACATTTATTCCATTTATACTAACCTTGGGCAGGCTGGATAAATCGAGTCTGCAAAGCAGACTTGCATGGCCAAGAATCATTACTTTGGTCTTCTGAGCGTTCAGACGCAAACAATTCCTGTCGATCCATTCAATAATCGCCATAATATCGAGGTTCAATTTGGCGATCGCAGCATCCAGTTCATCCGGTCGGCAAGTGATATAGATCTGGAAGTCGTCTGCATAGCAAATGTGATTGCTGAACTGTAGCACCCTGTGTAGATCATTTAAAAAAATCGAAAAGAGAAGTGGGCCCAAAACGCTGCCCTGTGGCACTCCGCCATTCAAATATCGCCAATCAGACACAGGAATTCTATTTTGATAAATGGCGTGCGATCGGCCTGACAGATAACTATGGAACCATTTTATAGATGAATCATCACAATTAAGTTCTCTAAGTTTATTCAGGAGCAGTGGGTGAGAAACAGTATCAAATGCCTTAGATATATCAAAAGTGCCAAAATTGTAAGCATACCAGAGTCAACCCCCGCACGAACATCGTCAAGGACAGAAATAAGTGCAGTCTGAGTGCTGTGCCCGCGTCGAAAACCAGCTTGTTTTGGATCAAGAAGCGGTTTGTTTCAAGATGAGTAGACAGTTGGTAATGTACAATCCTCTCAATAATCTTTGAAACCTCAGGAAGCTTAGAGATAGGTCTGGTGTCAGATATAGTTAATATGCGCCTAGTTTTGGCAAGGGGGGTCACACATGATTTCTTCCAAGATAGCGGGAAAGTAGCCTCAGTAAATGATCTATTGATTAATAGCGTAATAGGCTCGATCAAAGAGTCAATCACCAGATTTAACATCCGAGCCGACAGACCGTCGGCACTACAAGTTGCAGAATTAATAAGAGGGAGGGCGCGACGAACCGTCAATTCGGTGACCGGGTCGAACCCAAAAATCGGTAAGTGAGTGTTTAACGGTATATTTACAGCTGTATTTAAGTCACATTCCTGTAACGGCTGGATATGTAGAGAGGATGCTGTATAGTGTGTTATCAGTTCATTTGGTAAGAAAGACAGAAGAGGTGAGGGATGGGTGGACCTGGTGAGGCCTATCTTACAAATAAGAGACCATGTTGATTCAGCATCAGGGGCCGCAGCAAACTGTTGGGACAAGTACTTGTTGTTAGCAGAGTCTAATGCATTTCTTACATCTCGACGCCTCTGCCGATAGCTGTCATAATCCTCTCGTAGTTTGGTGCGAGAGGCTCGTTTGTAGGCAGAATTGCGAAGCTTGATAAGCTTTCTGATCTCCAAGGTCACCCAGGGCTTATTTGATCGTTTGACGGAGACTGACTGCAGCGGAGAAATAGTATCGATGGCAGAGACTATAGAATGTGACAGCAGCTCAACGAACCCATGTACATCAGAGTCTCCCGATTTTCCCACTGCAGAGGCAATAAGGTCAGTAGTCTGAATCCTCAAACCTCTAATGTCCGTGCTATGGAGATTACGTGTAAGAAAAGTTTTTCGCGACAAGGATGCAACAGGTATTTCGATGTCTAATGTAATAAGATCATGGCCAGCTATAAAAGGAGAATCAGTTTTTGAGTAAGCAATAACAGATGAATAATCACGAACGAAAAATAGGTCTATCCATAAGTGTGGAAATCGGTCAAGACGGTAGGTATGATGAGTTGGGCCGGAGTCTATTAGATGGAGTGACTGCGAATTTAGTGAATTTTGAAGGTAGACTGCGTCATGGCTGTTGGATAACATGTTTGAATTAAAATCACCCGTTACTATGGTCTGTTTATATCTAATAGAGTAAATGGATAGATCGGCAAAGAAATGAGAAGGGTACAGACCCTTTGGACGGCGGTATAGAATGGCGAACAAAAATCTGTAATTATCCTGAAAAATCTCCGCAATAATATACTCCGGTTTATTATCATATATAGGATCTGATGTACTCAAAATCTTCACACCAAGGGACTTGTGCACATAAAAACCAACACCACCCCCCTCCTTGCCAATCCTGTCAAGGCTAAAAAAGTTGCGATTCTCCAGACCGAAAACCGAATCATCATCGTCAGGATTAAGGAATGTCTCAGTCAGTGCCAAGATATCAAAGTTCTCGTCCAAGCACTTCGATTCCACTTCATGAAAATGTGTCCTAAGGCGATTTACATTTATATGGGCTATTTTAATAATTTTATTTTTTTGATTATTAGAAGTATTTTGAGCAATAAATCCATGTGAATCCGTATTAGAGGGGGCAGCTGAAACAATATTATGTCAGTCTAGAGCAGGCACGTGTTCATGGATCAACTTGGCGAGATCTGCCTCGGTGAGGATCGGGATTAACGGTGATTTTTTTAGTTTTCCTCATATATATTGTAAGGTTTTTTAGTAAAGAAAAAGCATAATTTATTGACTTATGCAATTTAACTGCCTTGCGCCACAGCCGATACACCTGAGGAAGCAGATACGGATGCAAATAGATGTATGAACTACTTTCAACTCTCAATATGCCACGCACTGAAGTCTTTGATAGTTTGCCCGAATGATATAATATCTCATCTCTAACAGCAGGTGATACAAAACGGGCGATGATTGTGCTGCCCCTCGGTGCAGGACCCGCATCAACAATATTATTAGCGGTGCCCTCAGCGCCGGGGCCCATCTGACCGTCACCGGGTGAACCCCGATCTCGCGCCGAGAGCAGATACCGGCATAGTGCTGGGCAGCCCATATATTCCAGAATCAACCTAACAGCCTCACCATTTGACGAGACAAAATTGGGGCGTATGTTTGTTATGAGCATTTCACCAGAATCATACGACAAAGAACGTTCCTGCAAAACCGCAACCTGGGCGGAGAGACGCTCATTATGCACACCAACAGTCGTCTCCAAAGACTGCATGCGATTACCGAATGAGTCAGACAAGGATGCAATTGAAGCGTCAAAATGCTTACTATGCTCACGGAGCTCCTCCCGCATATCTGAATGTAGGTCTCGGAATTCCGCTAGAAATCCCTGAAGAAGATCCGGTGAAGTAGATGGCTCGTCGTTATGGCCACTCATGACTGCCCTAGGGTTACCAGATTCCTCTTCAACTATGGACGAATCTAAACGAGGGTGTTTGCAAGTTATTGCAGTGTCAAAAGCCAAGTCAAAGAATGGTCGCTTGCATGCCTGCGTGCCACTTTTAGCCGGCTGAATAAGGCGATTTGAATCGAATGCACACAGGCAGCCAGCTGCGGTGAGCAACAGATGAATCTGTTAACCTCAGTAAACCAACATGGATTTACGCATCTACGATGATAAGGCTTACCACAGCCAGCACAACGCACACAGAGACGATCTCCTTTTAAACTGAACTCCGTACGACGACAAACAAGACACGACTTACGCATAACACGAATATCCACTCCGAGCAATTCGCTTACATTACTAGTTGATGCGCAATAGTGTTATATACTTGCAGTGAAGTTGAATTGATTTGAAAGTAACTATATTTCAATCGCAATAGAATATTGTATGTTAGGTAGAACAATTTTAATATATATATATAGAGCGTGCGGTGGCTCAGTCGGCTAGGTCGTGGATTGGCACACGGGAGACCATGGTTCGATTCCCGGCCAGTGCGACTTTACGGGCAAGTACCTCTGTGATTTTTCACATGTTCTTTTTCACCACGCAATGCTCCTCGAGTAGGGTTTAGGCGACCTTCTCGCAGCAATAATTGCTTCATTTCCCCCTTACCCCCCTCCCATCCCTTTCCTTGTCCCTTTCCCAAGTGCTAAGTGCCCATAGTAGTGCCCTTAATAAAGGAGCCGGACGTAGAGCACTATAATATAATAAAAAAAAAAAAAATTTATATATGTATAACAGAAGCACAGACACAATCACAAATACGAATTACAGATATATATTATGACGTTGACCACGATACGCAGTAAGATATAAAGAAGACGACAGTATCTAACAGATAACTTTACAAATAAATCACAATTAATATAAGTATAATAGAAAATCAAAGTAAACGGTTCAAATAATAATATAACTGAGCATAAAACGGGCAATATTAACATCGTTGAAAGCAAATTCGTAGTCAAGTAAATAGAGTTTTACGTAAATCACAGTGTGTATAACTTTGAAAATTCGAGAGGTAGTCACATGTCGGTAGCCGATAATCTAAGTAAACATAATAGCGACATTTAAGTAAACGCACAAGATAGGCTTAAAGGTACGATACAGATGAGTATGAACAAGCGGGGGAGGCTAAGCCAGTAATGCCAACAAAGCGCGACCAAAACAAATTTAAAGGCCGTTACAATTTTGGGCTATTAAGATTTTGAAATTTTGAGCTCAAAATGATCAAGTTAGAGTTCTATGTTTAAATATTTAATTTGAGATTAGTTAATAGGCGTATTAAAAGAATACAAGAGACTGATAGACTAATTTGGAATTAAAAACTAATAGATAAACTAGTAATAGTGCAGTATAATGTGATGAAGTGTGATGAAACGCTATGACGACTGACCAGTAAGCTGCCTGTGGATAAGAATGGTCGCACTCCAAGCTTGATCTGAAGTTGCAATTCACTCAATGCAGCTGTGAGTTCACCATGCCACCACGTTGATGGTGATAAGGCACAAATTCATACAGGCAGATAACAGACCTCCTGGCTCAAATAAAGAGAGCCTGTTCAATGCTCTCTGGTAGCTGGGGCCAACAGGAGTCTGAAATGCCTATAACAGATCAAGAAACCTCAAGAGGCTTTGAAGAAACGAATTTAAGTAATTTTCAAACAAGGTAAGGTACGTCGTATATGTTAGTGAGCTAGCGTAACACGTCTACTCTGACTCACCTGTCGAGCACTACTGGCGGAAGTCACAGTTAAAATCGAGAAAAATCCGTAGTGTCGTGTAATCTACTTAGTTTGAGCGAGCAGTTAAATCAATTTTGGTCGATCGAAGAAGTAAAGGACGAGGCTCTGGTAACTAACAAAGAATCATCATGCGAGCGCTATTACGCCAATACTACAATACGTGAGCAAACCGGACGATACATCGTGCGACTCTCTTTCATCGAAAAGGCGCCAGAATTAGGAAACTCTCGTTCGCAAGCTCTCCGTCGTTTCGACGCCTTGCGACGCAAATTACAAGCTAACGGAAAACTTAATCACGAGTACACGAAGATAATGGAAGATTATAAATCACTTGGCCACATGACGTTACTGAAAAACGAGAATTCCGACGGGTAGTATCTACCGCATCATGCAGTCGTAAAGGCGTCCAGCGATACGACTAAAGTACGTGTAGTGTTCGATGCGTCCGCGAAAACAGATCGGGGCATTTTCCTAAACGACAAACTACTGGTCAGGCCTACGATTCAGCCGAAATTGTTTGAGCACTTAATGCGATTTAGCTCTTATGCGTTTGTTTTGACAGCCGATATCGAGAAAATGTACAGGCAGGTACTGATGCATCCCGACGATCGGCGTTATCAGAGGATCTTTTGGTATAACGGGAAAGATGTCGCCATGTACGAACTAAATACGGTTACTTTTGGAGTCGCATCCGCTCCATATTTAGCAATACGCACGCTTCATAAATTAGCTGACGATGAAAGGAACGATTTCCCACGAGCATCTAAAATACTGAAACGCGATCTGTATGTCAACGATCTTTTGACGGGTGCCAATTCAATCGAGGAAATTTTACAAATTCGCGGCGAATTAATTGATCTTTTGAATCGCGGTGGGTTTAATATTCGTCAGTGGGCATCCAATCACCGACATGCTTTAGATAACTTCGATCGAAAACTGTTTAATTCTGATAACATGTTAAAAAAGAAACCAGTTTTAAAAACTCTTGGGGTAACTTAGGATTCGCGGTCGGATGAATTTGTTTATACAGTTAAAGAAATAGTTCTTCCAAGTAAAATCACGAAACGACATATACTCTCCGAAATCGCGAAAATCTTTGATCCACCGGGTTTCCTCGGACCAGTGGTATTGTACGCGAAGATCATGATATAAGACTGTTGGAATACAAAAAGCGATTGAGATGAATCGGTACCACAGGAGCTCTACACTTGTTGGATGAAATTTGCGCATCAGATTTCTCTCATCTAAAATTTTGCCATAGATCGGAAACTTTTAATCGACAATGCGGCAACAATAGATTTACATGGATTTTGTGATGCGAGTCAAGCGGGTTACGGTGCATGTATATATGTGCGTTCTGTAGATCGGTAAGAGAATTGCGCTGTGCGTCTTGCGTGTGCGAAATCTCGCGTAGCACCGGTAAAAATGAAAACGATTCCTCAACTAGAATTATGCGGAACACTGCTTCTCGTACGATTATTTAAAGAAATGCGTCCAGTGCTCGATTTCGAAGTTAACAAAATAATTTTTTGGTCGGATTCAACGATCGTTTTACATTGGCTTCAAAAATCACCGGAAGCCCTTAAAGTATTCGAGGCAAATCGAGTTAACGAAATTCAAGCAATGGATTCAGTTCACGAATGGATGCATGTACGAACGAAAGACAACCCTGCCGACGCGCTTTCACGAGGTCAATTGCCGATCGAGTTTTTAAAAAATAAAACTTGGCTTAGCGGCCCCGCGTGGCTCAAGCAATCAGAAATCGAATGGCCAAAAACAATCTTAATATCACCGAGCGAATTATCGGGATTAAAAGGTAAAACGTGTTTGTTAATAAGTTCAGGGACAGAAATTTTTTCACGATTTTCTTGATATTCAAAACTGATTAACGTAATTGCTTTTTGTCTGCGGATCAGACGGGTCAATAAGTTTAAAGGAAAGAATATCAGTGTGAAGGAGAGGCGCGAGGCCGAGCGAGTAATATTACGTAGGATACAAAAAGATCAATTTTCGGACGAGATCAAGCGTTTGTCTTCCTCAAAATCGATAAAAAATACTCGTCTATCAGCTTTTGATCCCTTTATCGATGAGCATAGGCTTTTGCGAGTGGGCGGGAGATTAAGAAACACGAAAATTTCTTTTGATCAAAAACATCCGGTTTTGTTACCATCGCGCCATCACGTTACGGATTTAATTATTCGCGATGCTCATCGATATACGTTGCATGCCGGGATTCAAACTACACTTCACACAATTAGACAGCGTTTTTGGCTTTTGGACGGAAAACAGCAAGTTAGACCTGTAGTGCAGAAATGCGTGGAGTGCGTGTGAAATCGACCGATACCCATTCACAGTAAGATGGGAGACTTACCGTCAGCTCGCGTAACCGAAGCAGCCGCGTTTTCTCTTGTAGGGGTGGATTTTTTCGGACCGTTATACATTAAAGAGAAAAAATTGCAAAATCGCAATCGAGTTAAAGTTTACGGATGTGTGTTTGTGTGCATAGCGTCTAAGGCCGTACGTCTCGAAATCGTAAGCGACTTGACGACTGAAGGTTTTTTAAGAACTTTTAAGCGGTTTTGTGGCTGACGAGGCATTCCGAATCACGTGTTTTCTGACAATGGCACGAATTTCGTCGGAGCCAATAATCAACTACAAGAGATGTATAATCTGTTTAACTCCGACCAATTCCGTGACGATGTCAATCATTTTGCTGTCCAAAGAAATATCGTTTGGTATTTTAATCCACTACTATCACCGCACTACGGTGGACTATAGGAATCAGCCGTCAAGTCGTTTAAACATCATTTTAATCGGGTAATCGGTGATCAGTTGCTTACTTTTAAAGTACTCAATACCCTTGCGATAGAAATTAAAGCAATCTTGAACTCAAGACCACTTTATAGTTTATCTAACGATCCTAATGACTTAACAGCCATCACACCGGCGCATTTATTAATTGGACGACCTTTGAATTTTTTGACGGAAGCTGATCTGTCTTCTGTTCCAAGTAACCGGCTGTCAGTTTGGCGATTTATCACCTGAGCACGGCAGGACTTTTGGAAGTGGTGCTACTTGGAGTACCTTCACGAGCTGCAGCGTCAACAAAAATGGAGCGAATCGAATCACGAAATTAAAGTAAATACGACCGTTTTACTCACGATAAGAATCAACCGTGCATGCGCTAGCGGTTGGGAGTTGTCGTCGAGATCCATCCAGGCGCCGATGGCATCACTCGAGTCGTCACCGTCAGAAACAACTCAAGGGATATTCAAGCGCAACGTCACGCAATTATGCCCACTATCAATTTCTACACCACAACAACCTTGAGCATCGATTGCATTGTTATCGGGATTATTGTATCGAAAAAGAGTCTTGTACATATTTTGTACGTTTGTATATATTCACACACACACACACACACACACATACATATACAATCAAACCAATCAAAGGAGGCAGATCGGCTACATTATCGAACGAGAAACGCTTACGACTTACGTTTTTGCTCGCTATCCTCGCAACGGGAGGAGCATGTTTAGTCGAATGCGACTAAATTGAGTACCGCCATGTGAGCGGAGGAGGATTGAAGCTCACAGCACGTTCGTCATCATCAATATATTAAGCCGCGCTTAAATTTGTTTACTTCAAACATACACACTCATTACGCGGGTTTCTTATTTCGCTCTAGAGTCTCGTTCTCTCTCCCCCTTCAAACCGAATCCTTAGTCTGCCTCGTCCATCTTCGGCATTGTTCGCGTCCCTACACCCGATTGACACTCGAGATGAACAACACCTCCACTAATTGGCGCGCATCATTAGAAAAGGTGGGGGGGTTGAGGGAGAAAGAAAGGGTTTCACCACTGGGAAAATTCGGTAGTCCTCGGTGAGTCCGATACTTGCATCTGTACAGAGCGGTCTCCAGTTGTTTTCTGAGAAATCGTGTACGTAGCTTGTCTTGGGTAATTTTCGCTTGTTCGAGTTTTTGAGAAGTATTTTGGTTGCGCCGCGACGAATTAACGTATTTTGTTTTGCATCAATCCATCTTTGTTCGTTTGAATCTAAAATACAGCCGCGTGCCACGTCGACATTCACCACGTGCTGTGAGCACCCACGGCGAACGTCCGCACTCGCGGAACCTTGGTACGAAGACGAGATGGAGAACAGCACGGACGCGCACTTACACTCACACCTTGACACATTTACACCTCCACATCTGCACACCAATTCAAACTAGGTTGTTATTTTTTCCTATTCAATTTGTACCGGTCGTTTTTCTCCTCTTCGGGGGTTTTCTCGCAAGAGTTTCCTCCTTTGAGCCACCAATTACATCTTCATCAGTGGCTTATAAATAGTGTTTTTTTATTTAGTTTAACCCAAACCTTTCCTATCCTTCGTCAATTAACGTAAATGCTTCACAATTAATTCCGTGTCCTTTATAGTAAAGTAGTACCGTATTTTTAGTAATTTAATTATTGCCCTTAAATTTAGAAGTTTGTCCTGTGCTTCCGCAGCATAGTGTTACCTTTCTCGCGTTTTGTATTTTGTAGTTTGTATTTGCTTTACGGGCTCCCTATTTACGATCTTATTATAAATCAGATGGCTTCATCACATAGACGCAGTCATTAGGGTGGCAGAAGACCCCTGTGCCACAATTCAAGATGTTACCATTTTTTTTCAATGAATCATCCTCTTTATGCTCGAGGCGTATCTTTATATCTTCAAGATGTGATGAATTTACCAGATACTATTAAAAATGATTTAAAACACGGTATGGTATCTGTAAAATGGAAATCAGGTATTTTTAATGGTGTTGGTTGCGACTTAGCTTTGGAGCAGTCTCAAATCAGATTTTCCGCTGTATCAGGAGGTTTAATTGGAATATCACGAAACGAAAAGGCAATGCAAAAATGGATTCTTTTATATCGTGTAAAAAATGCCATCCACGAATCACTCCTTTCTTTTTGCGATATGCAAGGAGAAAATTTAAATGGTATAGAATCATTTAATCACAATGAATAGAGTTTACATCAGATTAATAAAGATGATCAAGACATTGAAAAAATAATTGATGTAAGCTCTAAATGTATGTTTGTTTGTACGGGTGATAACTCCTTTCGTTTGCACAATATTTGTAATGTCAAATTAGCTAGTGACGAAATACGTTCTTATTTATTATCATTAAGAGAAAGTGGCGAAAGTTTTTAAAATAATTTTATAGATAAAAGTTTTGTGAAAAAAGAAAAAAATGTTTTGAATTCCTTCCAAAAGTAATAATAAAAAATTTCCAATTCAATTAAATCAGATCTCATGAACGAAATGGAAAAAAGAACAAAATGAAAACAAAATATTTTAGTAGTCGATTCTTTTTTAAATTTTAAAGTACATATTTTTTATAGCATGGTAATTATTCATATGCTGCAATTAAGCAAGTGCCGTACTTTTGGTGAATTTACAAGTATTTTTTTAAATTACATTTGTTCATTTTTTAAGAAATCAAATGTTTCTCGAGTTAATGTTGTATTTGATCGGTATGATAATCTTGGTGTGAAATAACTGGAAAGCTCTTTGAGAGCAAAAAAAATTCAAACATCTGTTATTGTTATTCAAAATGCCGATACGATGATACCTAGTGAAATTAATGAGTTATTAACAAATTCTAAAAATAAACTTAAACTAGTTGAATTTCTCCGTGAAAACAGTTACAAATTTGTTTTTTTAAGGCCTCAGCAAAAAATAATTATATCGGGAGGCTTTGACGATTTAACTAAATATTATAAAGTTAAAGGTGAAATGATGTCTGAAGTAATTGCTAAAGAGCTAAAAGTCTTTCTTATAATGTATGTGATATTTTACGGGGATTGCATGCTTTTACTGGCTGTGACAGTACAAGTAAGTTAAGCTAAAAAAAAAGCATTAGATTTGGTAAAGTTATAAGAAAATGTTAATGCTCTCAAGCTTTTGGGCCATGACTCAGAGTTAGATTTTCATCATTTTCGATCATTAGAGAAACAATATGTTCAATTATTAGATAAAAAGGGTGAAACAGCGGACGATGCAAGAATTAGTATTATTTCGCGTTCAGGTGGAATCAAACGTAAACTAAATAATATTCCATGAACGTCCGATGCTTTACACTTACACATTTTGAGAGTACATGCGCAGACATACATTTGGAATAAAGCGATATTTCCTTCGTACGTCGAATTAGATATAATACGTTTCGGTTACAAGTATAAAGATAACGTACTTATACCAGTATTTATGACTAAGAATCCTTTACCAAATGGTTTAATAAAAGTATGCAGTTGTAACAAGTCTTGTAATAGTAAGGTATGCAGGTGTAAAAAAATAATGTTAGTTGTATACCTGTATGCGGTTGTGACTTTGATCATTGTAAGAACGTGAAATTAGTTTAATAACTAATTATATGTGAAACTTAATAAAAAATAAAGTTCAATACGTGTTTTTTATATGTTTGATGGTTTAACTCTCATTTTTGTATTTATTATTTCTAAGGAACATCTTAATAATATATAAAGCAAAGTCGCTAAAACCGTTGCAATCGCTGACCACGAAAACTACTGAACCAATTTTGCTGAAATTTTGCATACTGATTTTTGATGATTTCGAGATGGTTTCTGCATATTTTTTTTCTTAAAAAATTGAATAACAATAGCGATAAATAAGCTCAAAGTTTTGCTAAAATGAGCTAGCTGTGCGCTTTAGTTCAGTACGATCTACTATGTGGCGTCAACATAAAATTGAAGCTACCTGCAACAGAATTAAATGAGTGTAATTATAATACGCCAGAGCGTCTCGACAATATCTGGAATCGTTTACCCGCAGTTCATCGCACTGCATCGAGACTGTAGATAATAGTCGTGCAGCTGGGTATCTCGGTTACCAACGACACTCTTCTCCAATGGGCAAGTGACCTAGGTCTACTTCCACCCTGATCCTCCAGGATTAACGAGTGCCACCAATAAAAAATTATGCAAATCGATAACGTCTCCGGCGGAATATCAGGAGACGTGTCTAGTCAGAGCATAACCTGCTCCAACACTTCAGAATTACGTTGCCGTTTCACCATCCACCATCCCGCCTGGTGCAGTCAGAGAATTTTTCACTGCGAATGTAAGCCAGGGAAGAAAGCCCTGAAGAGCACGGGCAGCCAAAACAGTTTCTTTCTCAATGGTCATTCTAACGGCATACCCACAAAGAAGGTATTCTCTAGGCCCATTTTCCCAACTAACGATGAGCGGTTGGTTATCCGGGGAACAACCCGAAGACGAGATATTCTTTGGTCAGCGGCGTACCTCCCTCCATCACGGTCTCCGTACATAGAGACTTCAAGAGTAAGAGTCAATCTACCCGTAGCCAGCTCTTCATCATTAATAATAATGATAATAATAATAATAATAATAATAATAGTAATAATAATAATAATAATACTAGTGAATAGCTAGAATTTTCACCACTGGCGCTTTTCAGGGCCATTATAAGTATTTATGTTTCCTACTTAACCATCACTCCGTCGGTTCTTTTAAGGGCCACCTAAGTGTCAACTACCTTGCCAACAAATACATTTTTACTACCATTTCCGGAAGCGATTCGTCGACTAAAAGACTATGTTAACTAAAGACGGACACTATGAAACTAAGTCAGTCATTCACTGACAGTCGTCACGAACGGAGTTGTTCTTCGTAAGGCTGGGAACCCCAGTGACCAACGACTTTATATTACCCTCTCGATTCTAAGCATTTAACCAGGAATTACCGATCCTCTCCATGGTATGCGCTGGGTGAACCTAACGGCTATGAAGGGGAAAAAAACTTGAGCCAACGGGACAGTCTCCAACGGGCAAGCATCCCGAATCCATCTCCCCATCTTAGATTACCAAAACAACTGAGTCTGAAAAAAAAGATGCTTTAGACACCAACGTCTTCGACGTTATACCAGGAGACGTTGGCAAATAACTCTACAATTAGCTCCAAAGCTTTAGACTTTGTAATATTTCTCCTGATCAGTCTGGGTCTTCAACAGCAGGCCAGAGGAGATCACCCTGAGGTATCCAGGCAGTCACAATTGCTGTTAACTGCAGTCAAGAAAGAGTTAACTTAAGAAGCTCACCGGTCTTTTTTAGGGTCATCGGACGCTGAACTACCTTACCAACAAATATATTGGAACTTAACAAAGTTGATAGAAAACAGCCTGCTCAACACCATATTATGGATTAACCTACAATCGTCCAAAACTAGTTATCCAGTTGATATGGTGTTGATTTGTAATACATTATTATTGATAGGAAATTTTTTTTAGCAGGACACGTCACGTCTAATTATTTACTGTCGTTGCTTTCGATGTAGTGTTAATTTTTTTAAGTCATGGTTGGGAATTCAGGAAAAATTTCATTATAAACATTGCAATAGTTTGGTAATGAGTATATTTCAACGTTTGAGGCTTACTACAAGATACTAAAGCTACGTTAGGAATCACTTCTAGAGCTACAAAATGATATTTGTACGCTTCATGCCTATTTTCATTTTTGACTTTTTTTGCTACACAGTTATTATTTCTACCAAGAGGACAGCGTTTTATAGTATATGATTTGCTTACAAAATTATTACCTCAATGAAAAATCTATTTGCAATATGCCTACATGTATAAAAACGATCAATAATTATTGTAATCAATTACTGTAATTTTTGTTTGAAAAAAATTTCAAATAGAGACAGACCTCAACCTGGCACCTGTTGGAGTGCTGATCAGACAAACATATTGCTTAGTGCATTGACAAAGAATCTGGAGGTAGCATCTGGATAGCTTATCAGGCCAAATGGCAAAATTAACTTACTTCAGGGGTGGAGGCTGGTAGCTGAGCATGTTTCAGAAGTTGGTGTTCCTAAAACAATTAAGCAGTGTAAAGCTGTAAGTTCTGAAGTTCTTATATTTTATGATGGATTTGTTTCCACGTTCTTTTGGGATTTGTTAGTGTTTTTCTGCAACCTATTGAAAGTTGAAATAACTTTTAATTCAAAATTTGCAAGAAGTTTGAGTGTGAGAAAATTTTGAAACTTCACTTTTTCCATTAAATGTATGCATAAGAAAAATATTGAATGAGAGAATTGTTTACCTTAAGTTAAGAAAGTAATGTAGAAAACAAGAGTTATGTCTAAAAATATATATTTTTCTTTACAAAATTTAAAAGGAGTGAACCTTTTTAAAAAGTTTAAAAATAATTCAAAGCCACGTAATAACAGTCAAATCTGTGTTCGTAGTACTTTTTTTGTATTAGTAAGGCAAGTTATCGTTATCATGTGTTACATAACAGTCTGCTCCTGTCTTCTGATCTTTGATGGTTTTGTTTTTTTGGTTTGCTTCAAGAAAATAACTTGATAATTCTTTATCGATCTCAGAACTCGGTCTATTTAAAAATGCTTGCATATGCTCTTGCACTCTGCAACAAGGTTTATCTTCTAATAAATTCCTGTAACAAATAACGAAACAAAGTACCGATCAGATAAATATTTTTTAAATTTCAAAATCTTAACTGCTTTTACCTACGTTGAAAAGTAAAGGTTAATAATTTTGAATGCACTTTGTGCATTACGTTTAGTTTTTTATTCAAGTTACTATTTTACTACAAATTTATAATAATAGTAAAGAGAATAAAGTATTTAGCACGTAAAAAATAAATCGTTACAGCTGTTAATTAGTAAGTACTGAATAATTTTTGATTGAGAATTTTGTTTATTTTAGGTGCTTTTTTGTATTTTTAAACTATAATAACTATGAAAACACCTGCTTGAAATCAAAGAGTGGACTATAATAATCTTGCAAGTTTCACTATAATTTTAACTTAACCTTTTCACAATAAAAATTAATCCAATCTTACATTTAATTAAGTTTCTATTTATTTAAATGCTGATAATTAATAACATCATAGTCGTCAACAACAACAAAACTATTATTAAATTTTATAAGGAGTAATACAGTTTATTTTTCTTTGAATTGCATCAAAGAGTTTAAGGTAACACTCAATAATTTCGTACAAACAAGATTCAACTAAAAGTTAACTATCATTCTGAAGTAATTATGATTAAACTCTCACTAATTTTAACTGTACTTTTATTGTATTAATGAAATTTTCAAACGTTTGAGTATGTATTTATGCATAAAAACTGTTCATTAAGTGATTGAAACATAGTGCTAATTGTTTTTCCAAACGTGATCATACAATATCCAGATTTGATTACCTTATAATCAACGATACAATTCCTTTTATTTCTGGGTGTTTTTTTAAGTACATCTCATTCTCTTTTCTCAGAGAAATTTTTTTCTTATCCAATAGTTCCTGCTGTTCTGGTTCAAGAGCGTCCACATCAGAATTTATCGTACTGTGTGATGGTTGTGATGAATGAAATAGTTTATCACAACTATTAGTTGAAAAATCATCCATTGTAAAAAAAATCCACCTTACTTGTTTAATGTTTCAAGAAATATACAAATGTTGTTTACTTGGTGTAAAGGTTATAAAGCTAGAAAAAAAAAAAAAAAAACGTACATCAAATGAATTCTTTTCACATTATGAATAAATGAATAACGATATCACAAATAAATTTAAAAAAAAATTTATCCATTGAATCAGAGTTACGCAATGACAAATCTATCTTTTTCGTAGGGTTGTAGTATAAAACTACTTACTATAATATTTTTTGTAAATAACAAATAAAGTTATACACAAATCCTTCATAGCCAAATTCTATGTTATACTCATTTTCCTGATTTTCTTGTAGTCTTATAATTGTAAGAAAAATATCAGATTGGAATCTTAAGTAAAAAATGTATTAAACCATAGTTATATCTAATAATAATAAATATATCTAATCACGACAACTGCTAGTAAAATCGGCTACATGTTGCAGTAAGTAGATTGCAGCTGACTGAATCCGATAAATGTCACGGATTATTCAAAACACGCAAGCATTTCAACCAAAAAAAGTCCTAACACTATCTACAGTAAATAAATCAAAAGCGACAAGTGCACGCAAATATACATGTATTCTGGGGTCAATAAATTCAGCCGCAATATCCGATAGCTGCATGCAGAAATGTGTTATCACTATCTCGCACGTGTGTATAATATATATTTATGTATTTGGATATACATGAACATGCGTAATTTCAAATAAAGCTTCGCAAAATAGGCTTGGGAACACCGTTACCTTTCATTCTCATACGATCCTGTCCTTTCTCGTTTTTGAAGTGCAATACAATTGTTTTAGCTGCTTAACAGCAAAAAAGCCTTTGCTCTTATCCTGTTATTGTCTCTTTATAGTGCCCTTATCGCGGAGGACAAGGGTAAACTCTATCGAGGGATACATCACAGTTGAGATAGTTATTGTCAAAAATGTTTGTTGTAAAAGAAATTTAATTTATTACTCGTTGACACTTGAAAAAATGATGTGATTGTAATTCGGTATGCCAGTAAATAGGTAAAAAATTTTTCACATTGTATTTATATAATATATTATACACATTAAAAGAAGATAGAGGCAGTAAAAATTACTACTAGTATCAAATTTTTACTTAGATCCAATATTTTTACGATAGCCTATCTTATAATATTGTACCTTACAAAAATTTCTCAAAACCTTGCCAGTTGTCCGTAACCATATAGAGGCAATGGTTTTTGTGTACCAATTTTTTTTGTAAATTTGAATACGGTCACTTCAAAAATTTTGTTTCTCTCAGAATAAGATTTTTATATGATGCAGATCTAGTATTTGCAAAAATATTTTTATCACTTTTATTCTTCATACCCTCCGCCATCCTATAATGTGACCAATAACTCAATCAGGTGTATGAAAAATTTTGGTCTATGAGTAAATAAATAACGAAATAAAATGAAAAAATCGTATGTATCTTTTCAAACATTAAATTTATTGCAACTAAATTTTTGAACAGCATAAAAGATACAGTGGCAAAATTAGATGCACCTTAACTCAGTATAACCTTAATCAGTGCATGATTAACTTTGAAACGTAAACTTTTTTAGAACATGGTACTAATGAAATACGTTTTATTATTTTTTGCGGTGACACGTAACACGCTGGTATGAGAGAAATTCACTTAGTTACATGAAAATACAGCACTTTGAAAAATAGAGAGTCTATGGAGCACAGAAATAGCCAAATAGGGTTGAAAAAAGCAAAATTTGCGATATCTGACGATATCACTTGACATCTGCCTTTTATTCGCTGATTCACAAAATACAATTATTGTAATTTAAATTTTTTGTTTCCAAACCTATACCGATTCAGATCATGTGTTTTATAGCCATACCAGCGAAATGTACATTGTATATGTATGTCACTAAATGACAACATGTACATGCTTGTTTAATAGAAGTTACTATCCTTGATAAAAGAACATGCCTGCATTATTTTACCCTTAATTATATCTTCCCTAATTCCTTCATAATTTACGTACATTAATTCAAAATTTTTACATACTTCTATATAAAACCTTCAAAAGTTATTTAAAATTAAGAATAGAGGGAAAAAATTTCACTACACTTTTAGAACATCAATTTGTGATGTTGGTAAAATGGATTGTGAACTTAAGGTACCCATGTATAAATTAAGCAAAGCTAAGCAAACTCCATACGAATGAATTTTTGCTCGAACTAGACGTGCAAAATTCATACCCCAAACAAAATTACCTCACACAGATGATGATTCAACCTCTATGGAAACCCGCATGTGTGTGTTTACCGTAGACACTGTTCAAAGTAGCATAAATGGCTCTCACGGCTTTAAACAATATTTAAGCGGCTTACCTTCCCACACCCCTGCCCCTCAAACACGGCTTTCGCGTCCGATCTGCTATTGTGGTTTAATACCGAAATTCCAGGATTCGTTGGTTAGTAATAGCTAACGTATTTTCGTTCGTAGTAAAGCATCATTTACATGTTTTGTTGTTCCTCACATTAATTCAAAACAAACAATTTTATGACGTACTTTAAATGCTAGTAATGAGTCGAAAAACTCTCCCAGAAAATTCATTTGATGACAACGGATGTTTGAACGAACAACCTTCCTGCATTTGATTCATAGGTTGAAACCGTTGAAAATCCTCCGTGAAGTTCGTGCGGATATCATTAAGAAGACAAGAAATGGGCCTCTTTATGACGAGATTGAAAGTTGCTTCTTAATACAACGATACTAAAAATGCATATTGTTACCAATGAAATAAATGCAAATGGAAATTCATATGAGTATAACCTCTTTCAACACAGAAAACTACGAATTCTGGACTTGTTGTAGCTGTGTACATATATACAGCCCAACAATAGTTGGGCTGCATGGAATTGTGCAAAGAAGAAAAGAAAAAAAAAACGACAAGTCCTACATGGTGTAATGAAAATGTGGCCAGCTCTGTCTTTGTCGGCGTACGACTGAAAATTTACGATGTCGCGAAACTCGCCCGGCGACCAGGCACAATATTTCCAAGTGGTGCTCGCGCGTTCTATAAGGCTACTCATCCAACGCCAGCGAGCACAACGTGCACCAGTCGTATCGCACAGCTCACAGCATATTATATGGTCACGGGATCAAAAAATCTCCCAGCGAACCCTCGGTTCAACGCACATATGCACACACGCTTCCTCGTGCCATCACTCACGTGATTAGACGCCGGAATAAATCTCAGTGGTGCAACGGCGCGAATATACACGTCCATCAGAACGAGAGCGCCAAGTCGACTCTGATCCAGCGAAAGTGAAAACCCTCTATAAAGGTATAATATTTATTTGGGCTTGTATGCTCGCGTTGTTGCGGCAAAAATGAGAGAGTCCGACACCCATTGGGCAAAAAAGAAGAGACGGCCCCGGGGAGTGGGGGTGACGCAGTTTTTCGAGACTCGCACTGATAAATCGCAGAGGTAATTAAAGATGTGTTGAGATAACACGAGGACGAGCGTGCGCCACGGAGATACACTTGAGATTGCAAACCGGAGTGCTGCATGCACTTTTGCATCTTTCTCCCTGTGGCGTTAACAGCACAAACGCAATAAACACACACACACACGTGCGCGCGTAAACACATGAATGTCGTATGTATACATAGGAGCACCGACCGTGAAGTGAGGTCGAGGTGGGTCGAACTTGAAAATTCCGACGGGAAAAGGGGTGGGAGGAGCCGCTCAAGCGAAGTTTTAGCTCGCTAATGGCCGGGACTATCGATCGACGCGGAAAACACCCACACCCCTCGGTTGAGCCTTTTAGGGCTCTTGGCTGCGTGAACTTGAGACTTTTAAGGGATCGTTAGTTTCCCTAAGCTTAACATTTTTTATTTTCCATGCACGGAGCCATCAATGGACGCCATAATGGCATTGTGCACGCGTTGGCTAATCGCATATCTTTAGAATGGGTTGCTACAAAAAGGAAAGAGTTTTTGTTGTGTGGAAAACAATATTGGCAAATAGCAGATCTTGTCTAAAGTATGACCTGCGAGTAGTATAAAGCAAGTTTTCAAGCGTAACTGGATTGCAAATTCAATCATCGTGTCGATAGTTCTTTCAAAGTGGGGTATGACGTTGACTTTGGTGCCAGTAACAGAGAGCAGAGCAAAGATAATTAACAAACCCGCGTTTAACAATAGTGTAATGCAAAAATTTTCCCTCCGGTACTTCAAAGTAAAATATGCCTGTTTCGCGAAAATTAACGACGTGTTCATAGAAGACACACGCGCGCTTAGGGCACAGCTAAGTCTATATGTGCCGCACGTATGGAGTCGCTTTGCCAGCAGTCCACGGACGACGGCGCGAGGGTATTTATGTGGCTCAGTCAAGCTATCCGTTATGGTTGTCGTGCTGGAATGGCTCGATGTTCCAGCTCTAGAAACTCTTTGGCCGTGAGAGCATAATTTATTGTCAATGGTCATGCGTATACTATACTCGACTTATTTTCATTTTAAAAGTAAAAAAAAATTAAAAATTACCATGCGTCTCTTAAACGTCTATGAAATAACGAATATTAAATGGTGAGTTCCATAGAATGGTACATAAAATCACCTTTTTCGCACAGTGGAGCTTAGAAAACTTTCTATTTTGATTCGAGAATAGAATTAGTTTTTTTCCTTGACCAATAAGTAACAATTGAAAAAAAAAAAAAAAGTAAATATGAAATTATTTTTAAAGATAGTTCATGATTTAGCATGTCATAGACGAAATGATAAGTAATCATTGCTACCAACTTTTTAAAATACTGGGTAGTACACTCGATTTATTCGACAAAAGCAGTCACTGTCACTGATTTCGGAACGTTCCAACGACAATCAATGGAAGTACATTAGCACGCATCATTTAAAAATTTTTTTTCATCGAGGGGCAATGGTTATACAAGAAAGAACACAGAAAGGCGTGGAAGAGAAAAATAAAACACTAAACAGTTATAGTCTGGAAAAAAAGCAAATCAACTCCCAACTTACACGGTGAACGAAACAACGGCAACGACGACGACGACAGGCCGACGTCAAGAGCGGCGATGCTCATTAGGAAAGCGCGCGTGCCGGCCACGGGGCGATGATTAACAGCGTGTCGGCCGTAAATACACAAAGGCGCTTGCTTTCTTCCTCCCTTGCATCTCGACGTGTGCAGCAGCCTCGGAGCAAAACAAGCGTGTAAGTACCTATATGTGGGTTACCAATAAACTTTGGCCTCGAGAGCAAACTTGCCTCTCTGTGAAAGTGAAAAACGAGCTTACGAGCCGCAGCAACAGCGGGAGGGAGGCAGATGAGCCCATAACTCGCGGCCGTCGTACATCACTGTTATTAATATACGCTCATCGCGCGTTCTCTACGACGGATCAAAGCGAGAAGCAGTACAAAAAATCGTGCAAGAAATCGGGAATCGAAATTAAAGGCCTGGGCATCAATCGAATGAAAATACCTCTCACCTTTAGGTTATCGAGAAAACGAGAGAGAGAAAGAGTTAGCAGTGCCCACCCACATGGTGCACCACCTATGCAGATGTTTACTTTACGTATACTGTATTGGTACACGATGAAACTTGATGTAACCGAGAGTTGAATTGATAAGGCACCAAATGGTGTATAATCCACCAGTCTTTTGTTTCTTCCCCCGATCCCAAATATTAATCCCATCTAGACATGGACGCATTGATCAAATTCGCAACAAGATGATGACAATTACACTGCACGTATCTAAATGTGTGTAGGTGATAAAAAAAAAAAAAAAAAAGATATACGTAAGAATAACGTTTTAAAGATATTGGAAGAACGTTAACCTTACAACTTCTAAACGTTGTAAAACGAGGCTGTAAGCAACGTTGCACAAACGTTGGTAGAACGTCGAGAATGTCCGCTGATACTTGTGGCTAAAAATCACATGTCCACTATTTTTAAATAAAATTTGCATATTTCAGGTGGCATTTTATCAAGCCACAAATTGTCTTTTATTCATGAATACAAGACTTAAATTAACATGAATTGGCTCAACCTTAAGGTTCAAGTGCTGCCATCCAGACTGTGATACCTGTGCAGACTACCAATTTAACTTGAAAAGATTCTAGCAGTTATCGTTAGTAAGAAAAATCTCATCGGACATTTTTGAAATTTTTACAACATTTATGCAACGCTATTGCAACCTCATTTTACAACGCCTTATAATTGTAAGAATGACGTTCTTTTACCGATTTCAAAACGTGTTGTGCTATAAGGGGTAGGTATAGGTATCAGTAGTAGCGCCATTTGTCCATAACGTGATGGCACACGCTCGCGTGTTACCTCAACCTCGGGGGGCGAGACAGTTGAAAGAGAGCGAGCGTCGCCTGGGGCATCCCTGCTTCCTCCTCCTCCCAATGTAGTTACAACATTGGCGTGTGTTACTACAAGCGAGCGGCTCGGCAAAGTGCAAGCGAATGATCGAGTGCTGAGCGCTTGCATTGTTGCAGACTCGCACCCACCTATCGTCCTACCGCTCGTTTTTCCCCCAACAGTCCAGCTCGGCTGACAAACGCGAAGCGTCGAGCTTAATGATCGCTACGCGTTTCACCGAAAATTGATGCAGCTCCGCTCGAGCGTGGCCATCACTGCAGCTGCGTGCACGTGTATATATTTACACTGGTGGGTACTATTTGTTCAATGGAAAACGCGATTTACCCGAGTCCATTATTTACGTGCCCACTGAACGCTATGTTGGCAGTATTAATAGCTGCGCGTATATTTGGCTATCGATAATTTCCACGGGACGATGAAAAAGATGCGCGCGGGGTATCGATGGCGGGTTTTAGCGAGAATTAGTCCAAAGACTCTGACGGTCGGTGTTTTCCTCGTCCATTGGTTCTGCTTTACTCCAAGCTGACGTACGCACACTCAGTTTTTCTACTTGATGAGGGTATGAAACAAGACAACAGCCAAGTGACTTGGGGAAGTGCAACGGCACGCAGAGTTGCAAAGTGCAGAAAGAGTGGCCGTAAGAGGATTCGCGCGCTCGTCCACGACAACAAGAAACCGCAGGCGCGCTGCTATACAGCTCGCGGGATATTGTTTGCAGATGATGCACGTGGATGGTTCGCGGAAGAGCTACAAAAGCCGCTTTTGCGCATCACTCCTCGCGACCGCTCTAGTGGGCATGTGACATGAAGAAAGAGAGTGAGGGGGAAGAGAAGACTTTTGAGAATGCAAAAGGAGACATGAGGGTGGAAGGCTGTATGTACATCGAGGTACTTGCTCGTGTAGGCAATGGCTGTGTGCCGGAGGACACATCTGCCGCGCACTTGTTACTAGGCGACGGGGCAGAGTGGCCCATTCGGTGAAACTGATGGCGCTCGTTGCTCTGCCCGGGCTCTGCCGTTTCTGCATACAGAGACGCTGCGAGAGAGAAAACTGTTTTCTCGGTGGATTAAGCGTACCTACCGGCTAGATGGTGCTTACGTAGTTTTCAATGCTACGATGAAACGACGGACGATTTTACCCCTATCCCTCCACCCCTTTCGGTCGGTGTGTTTCGAACGCTGCATGGTGTACTTTTAAAACATCTGTCTTTGGCGCGTAAGAGCCTCCGCGGATTTAACCAGTCAAAGTAACTGAGGGGATAACTGCGAGCGGGATCATTTCCAACTTTTTTTTTGTCCTAAAGGATTAGTGGGTAATTCGGAGGCGAATTAGACTACCTAGTGTGTGTATGACAAAGTTTTGTTGATTTTTTTGCATAGGAAAGATTTTAATTAAACGTAAAAAAAATCAACCACGGTAAAAAAGCTGTGAATTGGCATAAATTCATACAATATTTATACGAATTGGAAGATTATATCACTATTTGTTTTATTATGATAAATAAGATTAGCTGTGACTTGAAATCGTGTGTCCAAGCCATGCATGGCTTCATAGTAAATATACATATGGAGTTTTATACATACACAATGAATCATAGAAGTACAGAATCAAATTATGTAGCTGTTCCAAGAATACATAACGTGTAAAATTGCAGGTGTTAGTGGAGGACAAATGTACAATTTTTCAAAGATTAATATTGTAAATAATAGAAGTTAATATCGAATGAGAAATCAAATTAACCTTGTTAGCTCTACAATAACTATGTTGTAAAAAAACTTATTTTGAAAATAAAAGTCAGAATGTCAAAAATAACAGGCACAAGCCCTTTGCACGACGTCTTAATAGATTATTTTTAAAAACAGTGTGTGCGAAGATCGACTTCGCAATGCACCTATAGAGTTCGCAAGGAACGCCATTCGCGCACTGCTTCAAGTTGTACGGTAAGAAATCGGCACCGATGTGCGAGGAAAATTCGCAACCTAGCAATAACAAATAGCAGTGAATCGCAATAGCGCATCAATTATTTAGCATAACCCTACGCCTCTGCTTATCAGACTTACTCTTGTGTTGCGTTACCTAAGCTCGTGCGCATTATTAGCAAAGAGTATGTTAACAATATTAATTTTTAACATGAGCTTGGACAGGGAATCAAATGATACTGATTATGATACTTATTATTGAACTTCCAGGACCAGCCCATACATTATGCCCGTGTAAATGCGAGAAAGAGAGTCATATATTCTTTCTTCTCACTCTCACTCATACGGCCCAATGGGCTGATTCTGAAAGTTCAAGACTCCATGTATACGCAGCCTGACGGAGCCCGTCGCGGACACGCAACGAAAACAGAGAATAAAAACTCAATCTTGGATCCGTTTGCAGCTGAATACGTGCAGCGATGCAAAGCTCTTCATTGATATTTTAGATGTAAGCACTTGAAAACACTTTCTTCACCACTGCAAAAAAAATGAAAGATCTTCTTCTCTCTCTATGATTTTCAAATGGTTCGTATTTCCCTCTCCACGGTAAAGTCAGTACCATATTCGACCATCTATTGGCGCTGAAATTTTGTTCAGATTAAGTCGATCTTCTCACACACTGTTTCAAAAAATAGTATATGTAACTCGTGCGCGAGACGCGTTCCTCGCGCACTCGTCACCTTCTTACTGAATCAAAATTTATGGCTATAAAAAAACGAACAAAATTTTTATGCAAATGCTATATAAGCGAAGAGCTCAGCAATTTTACATCCAAAACCACCAAACTAATCTGACGATCCTTCGATCTCTTTCACAACTCTAAAATCCATAGACTTCTTTTACTGTAATACTTCTTTTTCAAAACCTCAAATATACTATTATACTATACCCAAAATTAAAATGTCTTTATAAATGACCAAATAATAATGACTACATTCTGGCACCCAAAAAATGAGGAATATAAAATATTGTTTATCATTTAAACGCGTTTTTTCCGGTGTATAATAAATGTTTCTTGTACAACTTGATTAATGCTAACTCCAACAATATTAACAGAATGCTAGATACGAATAAGTTAAAAATTCGTTATAAAGACCTAATCAAAAAAACCGCTTAAGATACTTAGAATTTCATTTCATAATCTCACGTTACAAGTTTTGAATTTTTAAGGTGAGTTGTAATATTGTTATTTTTTTTTTCTAATGTTAACCGACGTGTACATTAAACTAACATACGGGTATGAGTAGCGCCTGTATAAGAACTTGCGAAGTATCAAAATGCTGTATTTGCCGCCATCACCATATTGCATGCTACACATACTTATAGTCAACTAGTGTGACGGTTATAAATGTTAGTTATAGCATGAATTTTAAATATAATGTTTGTTCTTAAAATATTTTTTATATTATATTCTACGTTTTTGTTTTTATAGAAATTTTGTACTTGATGAGGGCTTTGTTATCTATATAACTGTTCAAGCCGAAACGCTGAAAGTTATTTATTTTAATAAATAATTTATAGCCTTACCACCCAAGTCATTATTTTGAAACTGACAATATTTATTTAAAAAAAGGCTTAAAAAATATTGCAAAACCAGTTTTATTATTACATGTTTATTTAGTTCGAAATTTTGTAACATAAATAAATGACAAATTGTCAATAAAACTTGTTACAACTGTAATGATAATTTATACATTAATTATTAGGAATTAAATTAATTAACAAACAGTATATAAATATTCAAATTAAAAATCAATGAATTGTAAGTTGATAAAATTTATAACCATACAAAATTAATTACTAATCAGTAAATGAATATTTAAATTGAAAATAACTTATGAACAACACGATAAAAAACGGATTTTTTATATAGGGATCGCTAGTTGCAGAGTAGGTAAGGTACTCATCTCGTTTGTAGAAGATCAGGGGTTAAAATCTCGAGAATAGTGATTATTTTTCTTATGAAAAGAATAAGTTAAAGAATAAGAGTGATAAAAAATAAATGAAATTAAAAATGTGTGGTGTGGTGTGATGTGAAGAAGAGGGAACTGGCACAATATAGAGGGACAGGGTGCGGTGAGGGGAGATGTAGAGGAAACTACTGGCGCAGTGTGGTGAGGCGTGACGGGGTGAAGCGACAAATAAAATAAAAAGTTCACTTCTGTCATATATCTTCTCAAAGTCACCAATCTATGTATAAGAAAACTTCTTTAAGTTGATCAACCATTTACATTGAACAATCGTAATAAATACTAAATTTTTAATGATTATTTTTAAAAACACGTAATTGCAACTATTTTTTTTAATTTGTGTGAAAATATCTTTTTCAAGTAAAATTAATTGGAACACCGTTATATGTTAAACGTCAAAGTTATATCGATTTGTTACGAAAAATCAGGGTCGAAATTGAAAAAAAAGTTTTATTTATATTACACTGTTTAATAAAATCTATTTTGAAACTTTACTCGAGCTATATCATAAGGCTCACGGTAACTAAACGAATTTTTGAATTAATAATCGTCTTGTGACATCATTTTAAATATTAGAAAAAAATCATTGTGGAAGGTGAATCATGAAAAAAATATAAAAAGTATTCAACTCTCAATTTTAAGCCATTTTTTTTGAAAAAAGTAAAAGTTGATATTGTTCAAGGTTTTGAATGACGATTTTCAAACTTTTTGACACTATAATTTCGAGATACATATAGGTTTAAGGTGGTTCCTCACTAAATCAAGACACTGGAGTATTAAATGATATTTTAAAGGATGATTCTTGAAGGTGCTAGGAGTCTTTTCCCAAAATTTTAGACCTCATCACCACCAAAATTGTTGAAAAAAACTAACTGGAAAATAGACTCTGTAACATAGCCTCTTATGGAGGGTCGTCAAATTGGTGGCGCAGGTTGTATGATATCTCAGCAAAGATACTGTAGTTCTTAATAGAAAACTGTGTAGTAGATAGAAGAAATCAGAATCTTTCCAACGACATTCAGGTACTTGGACATTACCATGGGTTTTATAGGATATTTTGTGGAAATAGTAGATAATTGTGCAAGTCACGGAACATATGAAAAGTGTGGAGTGTCTGCTATACCGAAGAGCGGTAGCCCGCGTAGTTTGAATTGGTCAGAAAGTTGTTCGTAAAATGAATAGGAGTTGTGGGGAATCGTAATTATAATAAAAATAAATGAGACGCTGAACTAAGAAAATAATTTAATGCGGGGCTGACTTATGTACTTTTTTGACTAATAGATAAAACTAATCGAATATATCACGATAAAGTTAGGACACGGTTGTATTTACTCGTCACTAATAAATAACTTGTAGATTTTTTCTAAAGTTTTTTTGTCTTTGGTCAGCCGTGGCATATTATTAACATTTTCAGAGAGTAAAATGCGGAGACCATCATTACCGTTTGTGTTGAATGCTTCTTGTAAAACGGTATTAGTAATACCAGTTTCTGCCATTTTGTTTCTTATTCTTGAAGACAAGTTGTCTTTGTACTGTAATAAAGTATCTTTATTCTGTCCTTTAAGTACTTTCAATCTATTTTCTTTAGCGGTAACCAATATACTTTTTGCGTGACTTTTGACGGTTTCCTCAGACTTCCCAATTTCTAAAAGCAATTTTTTTAACGCTTTTACGTCACTCACAGCATTATGAAGCGATAAAGACGCTTGGTCAGGAAAGTAATCATGTAGCAAAGCCCCTACAGAGAATTTGCTTTTCCCTTCAGTCAAAATTTTTTTGAAAATTCGGAGGGAGTCGGAAAATCCTTGTACCACATTGCTGAACTGTTCGTATGATTTATGACATTGCATTAATCGCAATAATCGATCATTATGAAACCTGCAGAAATTACACATTAAAAAAAAATCTTAGATGATGACAGCATAAACATTTTAACTAAAGACGTACGAAAAGCCGTTGTGAGCAACCAAAATAATGGAAGCTCTGCAAATACTGAACGGTCGTGTTTCTGAAAAAGACTCCGCTGCAATCTGTGAAAAATACAAATTTTATTTATTATTATGAACAAATCAAAAGTGAGATTGTTTGCATCAATCGAATACGAACTTGTACGATATCATCTTGGAGAGACAAACCAGTCGTTTCTGAATCGTAAATCAATACCTTACATGATTCCAAATTAATACTGTTTGATGTATAGACATTATTGTTGGGTATGATATGCGACGTATCATTTAATGAATAGCCGCTTTCGTACGTGATACCCTCTCTTCGATCATAGGCAGCATTTTTGGATGATCTAAACTTTTTCAACTTTTGTCTTCTTTTTTTTGTCTCAATTTTACCGATTCGATTTCGCTTTACTTGTCACCGAGCGTCGATTTTTTTTTAATAAGCAAACTTTTCTCACTCTGAGAATATCCCATTATTTGAAAAACATGCGTTGAGTATTGACCGCCCAAATTTTTTTGACAAACAGCAGCGCTTACTCTAAAATTTAATGACTCTGATAAGGCGTAGTGTCTGGACTTGGGACATTTTGAAGCAATCATGTGATTCAAGGACTCATTACCTTGAGTCGAACCACATTGAGAAATTCTTGCAACATTTGACGCATATCTATTGATTAGTTCACTTAGCTTGATTTTTAGGTCATTATCAGTCAAAGGTTTCCCTTGGGGAAGATACTTGTGAGTGTAATTCTCGCTAACAGTACCCTCACACCAATCACCGCATTGGGAGTGATCACGAAATGCGTGTGGTACAATGGCTCTCAAAGCCTGTGAGATTTTTTTTTCATCTCCTCTGTTTTGCTTAATTGCAATAGAAAAACATTTCCCCAAATATGAAATTAGTGCTGGAGATAATTTCAACGTGTACAAATGACTTGTAAATCCTTTTTTGATATGGTTGTAATCAGACCATTTCTTTACTTCATGTGGGGCAGCTCTTCTTACTGACGAAATCGTGCAGCTATCATCATTTCCAATAACAGTTCGAATTTCAACATTTAGATCAATAAACATTTTATTGTTTGTCAATATTTCCACAGCCATATGAGCTTCCATAGATTTTGCGGAATCTTCATAATTCAACCGGCAATCGTGGTCAGACTGAGGATGACCATTTTTACAAAGGCAACAATCTTTGCTTCTGACAGCATAAGCAATTACTTTACCTGAGTAATACCCAATAGCAGTCCCATGTCCTAAAAATGTCGCAAAATATTGTACAAAAAAGTATACAAATCAATGCACAAATTCAAATACTGCATTACCACTCAGACTATTATAAGAACGACCATTGCCACACTTTTGCCAACTACTATCGTATGCCGCTTTCAGGTGTACCCTCTGGACACTCTGTTGACCAGAGTCAGATTCAACAACAGCTCTGCATTTCATACAAGAAGATAGTTTGAGGAGAAGAATGGTATTGGAAGACAAGATAAAGATATTTTTTTAGTGTTTATTGTTTTTAAAAAATTTGTATTTTTGACTGAAGATTCAATAGCATTTATATGAAGTAATAGTAAGCATAAATAAGGAGAGTTTTGTAAAGGTGTAAAAAAGATCGACGTACAACGATAACAATACACAAATATGTAAATAAATACTCTACGGTATGAATATATCTATGTAAAAATCATTGGTAAACTAATTGATCAAGCACAGATTGTTCAATATAACTAAATAAAATAAAAGCCTCGGCGGAATCTTACAGCTGCTGCTCCGGTTCATTGTCTAATGTCACTTGCTTCTCCAGCTGGATGGCTTCAATGCATGATTGTGCTACGACTTGCTCGATAGCATTGCCTATTTTTCGTTCATATTTCTTTAAGGTATGCTGTGTCATTGGAGGAATATCGATAGCTGTTAAAACCGTGTTAATGTGTGTTTCACCCACTCCTGCATCGATCATACCTGAAAATAAGACGTATCGTTGATGACAGACTTCCTAGATGTTTGATACGTATACTCCATATTACCTACAAACACTTACCAAAGGCTACCTTTGAATTGATTGAGTAAGATTTGCTTTCCTTGTTGTACTCATTAGTGTGAACAGAAAAAACGTGGTTGCAATTCCAACATTGCACTGTAAAAACACTAGCTAATCCTTTTTTTTTGTTCATCTAGTATATGAGATAGTGACAATGGAAATTTATAACTCTTGCACCATAATTGTGAAGCCAAGGTCTTGATCTCCACAACACGTCTTGAATTGTTCCAATCACTGCTCTGTGCCATTGATAAATTTATTATTAATTCAACTCTTCATTGGAGAGTAATTTTTTAGATCGATAAAATCAATAGTAGGTACTTACAAGATTTCGTACAACATTGTTCGACGAAAAATCGACTCCTGACGATGCCTGCGATTTTCGTGCCCTGCTGTCCTCAACAGCTTTTAACAACTTCTCTCGGGCTATTACTACTTTTTTTTTCGCAAATTGTCCTTTTTTTCCTCTCGTACGACGAGCAGGACGATTTGTCGGGGGCATTGTCTTTTTTGTTAGGTACTTATCGTCAGCTCATTATTATTTACATACAAGGGTTATGTTGTCAGATTTGTATACATACGTCTGCTCGGGTCACTGTATTGTATGATATAGGTCAACGGTGTACATGTGACTAAACTTTTTTTGAAGGGACTATAGGTACCTATCCATTTTTAGTCAAGAACCTCCACAGCCAATGAAAAGCTGTGTTGCAGTATGCTTACTCTTCTTGTGGGATTTATAGTGAGGAGCCACCTTAAGATCATCTAGCCTGCACCAATTGATAGATAATCAGAAAATGAGTAAATTATCTCTAACTTTTATAGTTCAAAACTATACGTGTATATGTATTCTGATCATTATAAGAAGAAATTCTTACAATTTTCGTCGTAGCTGCGAAGATTCCTAATTGAACATTTTTTCTGGCTTCATCTACGTGGGTAATGATGATTTTTCACCGAAAGAAAATTTAATCTCTCAGCACAGGATAGGTAAAAAATCATACACAACCCACTGGTGAAAACAAAAAATGCCCAAAACCCCTTCTTATTAAATGTCTGTTACTTGAAACTTTCTTTATATTCTCCATAGGTGAGTAATATATTTACTTAAGTCTTAAGGTAAAAGCACCAGTACGTGAACACTTTTTCCATAAAGTCTTTGTTTTCTCATTTTTATTGAATTTCTGATTTGCATAACAACAAAACAGTCATTGCGCCAGTAAGTTTATATTTTTTCCTTTAAAAAAAAAACAAAAAA
>NW_019379698.1:78293-108677 GCF_000648655.2 Copidosoma floridanum
ATATATATATATATATAGATTTGAATGTATATAGATTTTTTTTCTCATAGTATATACTTAGATAGTGACGAATTTGAAACATATTTTTATTTTGTTAAAGATCTGCAGTGACTGGGATTCAAACCTCCATCCTTGAGCTTTCGAGTCAGGCTCCGCAACCACTAGACCACGGGATATGATATCTGCGCGAGTATGGATAAAGTGCATGCGAAAATGTGTACTGTTTATCATACACACAATAAAGTTAAAAATCAAAGGGTTTCCTGTGAACCACGGTATTAACAACGGATAGTTAGTCGATTCAAAACTAATTGTTGGCACGTATCATTTTTTAACCCTGATAAATTAAACAATACATTTCTCTTAGTATTTACATTTGTATTACCTCAAATTTGAAACTCAATAGGCGTATGTACCTACAGACATTGTACGAAATTACTTTCAAACATAGTAATTTTTACTATACTGAATAGCAATGCAGTGGAATGAGAAATTTTACCATGTCACATAGCAAATTCTTCTTTAGAATGTTGTACATTTTAAAACGATTACAATAAAATTTACTATGTTGTATAGCAAAAATTATACCACCACAATATTTTTGCTCTGTTAGACAGTAATTTGTTTTATGCCATGTAATAATTTTTGTAGGGCTACTGCATGATAGAAATTATTTAAAATGTAATGAAAATTATTTTAAACGTAATGATTTTGCGTGATCAGGTGACTATGTCTAAGGTTTTCCAAAAATGTAGTAATTTTGAGTATAATTATGATACTTTTGTTGACACTAGTTTTCTTAGTGCATTCATAAAACTTTGGCTTACATAATGATAAATAGTGACTATTTTTCATGCGTTTGAAATTAAAATGAATATACCATGTTAAAAAGATTTTTATAGAATATTAAGGATCAGTAACAGAGAAGCATGATCTCTGACATACCATATTCAATAGAATATTTTTACCAGTGTACTGATGCATACTTGTGTAGCTATCACGTAGCCGAAGGATACTAGCGTATTCTCGAGTGATCCACTCCCCCAAGCTGAGCCAAGCGTAGAGTGGTAAAGCCCAAGAAAAACAAGAGACTCGCACTGCTTGAGTTGAAAGCAAGACCAATCAAAAAAGATCCAAAGTACCCGAGGGTTCCAATATAAGCAGTAACCCAATTACGGCGTTGCTTACGCAAAGCTTCCATCCACCATTCGTCTTGTAATTATCCAGGCTAAACGTCCTAAATCAACTTCGATCCCTTAGTTGATCAACCTCACAGGGAGAGATGCTAAGGGAATTAAAGCACAACAAGCACAACCAAACACCAACATCATGCTGTACCTAATTCCATATTTACCATTTTTACCGTGTAAAAGAGTGATTTAAAATGTCAACTGCTCGTCTGGTTGCTCGTTTTGTATAAGAGAAGAAAACAAATATGATTTAAGACGCTTATCAAGAACTTGTTCCACAAATCAAGTTTTTAGTGATCATTGGTAAACTTCTTTTGTTGGTTTATTATAAAGAACCAGGAAGCCAAAAAATAAATAATATTTACGATAGCTGTTAGAAGAAACAACTTCCAATTATTAAGATAGCAAAAAAGTGAGTTGGTTTATACTTAAACGTGACTTCCAATCAGCAGAAGTGGAGTGCACTATGCTCTTTTCTTTCTATTGATGTGATGTGGTCTTTTTTCGACTTGAAAAAAAAAATGTTTTCTTAAGCAGACTGTCAGGCAAGCATAGAAAAAGGGAGCAGGCAAGATACGAGTGTCTTGCCCTGACAGGATTGGCAAGATCGAAAGAACCGACGTGATAAATTCGTTAGCAGCTGTTCGTGCTCTCGTATTGTCGGGGCACGCGTAGTACAATAAGTATACAGGCAGCAGTAGTACTTTGTGGAGTAAAAGTACAGTGGCGAGGGGGTAAAAAAGAGGGAGAGCTCTCGAGTCGATGCCAGCTTTTTCCATTTCTCTGAGCCACGTGTGTAAGGAAGGAACAGCACGGGTATAGGTGAGTGGGTGATATGGACGCAGCATATTTTCTTCTCTGATACTTACGTAACGACATTGCGCCAGACGCGGCTTCTGGGCTTTTTACGAGCCTGCATGCACGGCCAGCGACTTACTTTTTTGGGCAGGGAAAAAATGCGCTCCCCCGACTTTTCTCACCTCGTCTTTCTGCTTCCAACTTCGGAAATTATAATCTCCTCCAGTCTTGAGCAAAAAGTTTTCGAGAGCCAGCAAATGTATTACCGTAATAAATGTTTGGCGTTTTATTCTTTTATTCGAGAAGTTGTTGGATTCTTGATGTTTTACAATGGAGAAAAGTTTGCACGTCCAGCCGAGTACCTTGATGTAAAATGAATATAATTTAGTACGCTAAACTTTTTCTTCTTATACTTCAACTGCAAGCACTACTTTCTCATTCCATCTTCCGTGAAAAGTTGTATCATCCACCGAAAAAAAAGTATCCTGTTGCTTTTATTTAAATGATTGATAAACACTTTTCTTATTAGTGGATACGATTTTTATGTAAAAGGCTGGAGCTTGTACAAGGGTGTATCCACGAGAACTAAAACCTCTTTTTTTATTAAACTCCAAAACAACATAAATAAGTATAAAAATTCTGGAGTCATCAATTCAAAATTAGTAAGCCCATCACCACATTATAATATGATGAAAGTGACTACTTGACATATCGTATGTGTGGCTACACAGTGAGAAAAATATGGTTATATCGTAGGGTATGATATTAATGTTCAACTGTAGTGTACGTTAAGGTGTACAAATTCATACTGTTGAACAAAGTAAGTTTGAATACCCTAGATGGCGGTCGAAGCTGTATAATATAAAAAAACGTACATTTTACGCTTGAAAAAAATATATCGTTCGAAGAATCACGATTCAAAGTCGGCAACGGTGAATATTACTCTTAAATGGTTCGAGCTCCACAGAGTAGAGAATAATGCATAAACATTAGGATACACAGACAGTAAAAAATCAAAACAAATTTAAAATATAGTTCTAACTGGCAGCGTAACCATATCAATCGTATAGAGACTGTGATTTGCTGTATTGAATATGTAACGAATCACTGATAAGCCGCTGGCACTACAAGAACGTCATTGAGCTCGACATGGATACTGAAATGCATTAAGGTATCAGTAACCAAGATTAGAATGAGAACTCGTGTTTAGACATATGGACATCAGCACCAGAAATAGGAGAAATAGAAGCCCAGGCAAGCGAAGAGCGCAAGAGTGGGAAAGGGGATACAAACACCTTGATGTGCAGAATTACGGCTGCTGCATCACTACAGTATTCACTAGTAATGCATACACTAAGCATACATGTGTACATACGCAGCCGTCCATGCAATGACAGTTGAGGACGTATACATGCGAGCGCACAGATGAGTGGTCAAGTTAATAAGCCATTTAATCAAACGTGAAAGCAAGAACGTACATCGGATTCACGTGCGCTTTCCTGTTCAATACATGTATGCATCTCTAGCAGCTCTTATTCTACCTGTTATGTTATGATACTCCCTCTACTCGGCGGCAATACGCTCATAAAGCTGATAGGCTCGTTTAATCGCTCACTCGGAAAATCGCTCGCAACGTTATCTATTACGTGCACTTGATCATATGACCTAGTCATCTTGAACCTGTCAACATAGTCAAAATCATATCAATAACATGTAAAAAATTAACGTACTTGTGTATCTTTTTCCCTTTTACAATGGTTGTCTTCCCTTGAACACATCCATCTCTGACATTAACTTTTCGTCTGTGTTGAAAACAATATTCTTCATGCTGGCACAACAAATCTAGGCCAAGGAGTCTAAATACGTTTAAATAATAGTTAATGCTTAATTGTGCTTACAAAAAAAACTTTTCATTCTAAACTGAAAATTCCAATTATGTACCTCGATCTTTATCAGTAATAGGAACAATTACGTGACTACCAATCTGAAAATTACATGATGTAAATTGTTTAACATGGATTGCAACTTTCTAAATTATATTTGTAATAACGCCAATACAATAGTCATGAGATTATTTTTGCTATTCATTACATTAAATTTGGTTGTTATATAACCAAGTACACCTAAAAAATAAGTAAAACAAAGATATAAATTGTTTTTTATTTTAAAAAATAATGAAGATTTTGTAAGGAATTGAGATCCTTTGGGATGGTTAAATAACAATTGCAACTGCAATGAATAAAATGTTGTACAAATATTTAATTATTACTTTATTTGATATCTTTTACAATTTTAGGAAAGACTTGAATCTCGTGGGTTATATATTATATAGTTTAAGATCGCGTTAGTTGCTAAAATTTGGTTCCGAGTTTTCGGGCGCCAGCCGCTCTCGGCAATGTACAGAGACTCATTAAACAAAATAATAATTTTTGAATGAAAGAACGGGCTTAATCAAGCCCTACAGATTCGCGGAAGTGGCACGAACTCGAAATAAAATAACAAAAAAACTATCTTACCATCTAACTTAATAATAATACGCAGGGCCCCAAAATCCTATAAACATCAATACCGCCGGCAACGCTTTCGCGGAATGCACCCTTTGCCAAACCGCGCAGCGTGTCAAACGTCGATCTACTTTATGCTCGCTTGAGAGCGTGAGCTCTCGTGTCAATTTAAATCTATAAACCGTTTTCTTTTCCCCTTTCTATTTTTTATATATTTCTCTATTTCTTTTCCTTTTTTTTGTTTTTATTACTGTCGCCCTTGGTTTCCGTGCTTTTTGCACCTTCGGCCGCCACCAGATATGGACAGGCTCTTTGGTCCCGGCTGTCGGGAGATCCAGCAGGGTCTCGTCATCGCTCTTTATTTGAATTTGTCGATCTTCTAGGTGGCTCCCACGATGAAACATCCAATAGGGTTCCACCCAGATTAGAACTTTAGCTGCCGAGCCTGCCGCGGATCTCGTAACAAAGCCTTTTAGGGTGCACAAGGTTACAACTGACGTTTCGCTACGAGGGCACAAACCGCATGAGAATCTATCTCCTACTTCTCATTAAATTTACAAATAAAAAAAAACAAACACGCTTACTTCAATCGAACGGCTCCTGTACCTTCTTGCGCTCTCGGGAGCGGCTTCACTTGCCAACCTCGAACGAGAGATTGTCGGTTTGATCAGCACGCGGTCACTTCGTTCAATTAAACACCCCTCCCAACACTAGCCCCCTCCCCCGCATATTCATTTTGCTGTGTTGCTATACATGATTCGTTACAATTATTTCGTTACAATTTGTTACAACTTCTCTTAACTAAGAAGTATTACTTACAAATCAAACCTGTGCAGATTGCCAACTACTCGAATTCAATTTTTGGTAGGGTAAATGACCCAATTACTGGGCACTGAAATTTTCGACTGTGCTAAATTTCTCATTTCTCAATGTTTTTCGATGTTAATTGAACCAGTTTTACTTAATCTTTATCTGCAGCATATTGTGCGATTAAAACGACAAACGTTTTTCTGTTATGTTACTTATTTTTTTTTCAAATAATTGTTTTAGTACTGATATCACTTGCTGTTATTACTGCGCACGGTTATAAAATTAGCACCAGTCGCTGCGGCCCCAATTACTGCGTGGGTATCTCCCATAAGGTTTTATGCTGAAGCCGTAGACTCAATTGCTGCACACCAATCACTACGCACGACTACAAAGTTTTGTAGGTTAGATTCGGTTAGAGTCACTCAGTTAAACAATTATAAATGTCATGATGTAAAGTATGATTCTGGATTGAGCGTTATTAATGTCCGTACGTGTTACAATGTCCAAAGACCCGAATTTTTCAATCTGTTTTTCTTATTTTCAGTTACCGTCAAGTGTGCACTTGGTGCCTGCGCAGTAGTTGGGTCATTTACCCCTACGTCAGATTTCATCCTTTCAGCCAAACCATGAATACTAAAATATTTGACTGCAGTATATTTTCGTATATGAACTTGAACAGTACTAAGTTCTGAAGAGTTTTAAAATTTTTTTTGAGAGTTGCTTTACAAAATCCGCCGTTTCACACGCAGTATCTGTAAATACATAAAGAAAATTTACGATAGGTTACATATATATTTAATAAAAGAATAATATTAGTTCTCCACCTTATCTTTTTTTTTTAATTCGTATTCTACATCAAAAGCAATATATAGATAAAGCCAGCCCAGCAAGTGACACAAATTAAAAATTTTTGCAAAATATTGACATGTTTTGCTGTTACTATGATCATAAGACATTATGAAGCTAAACTACTATATCATGAAGTACTTTTGAATTTTAATAATACTAACAGGAATAATACTTTAGTTTTCTGAGACAAAGTATGTAGTTTATTGAAGTATTGCAGTAATTGTCATACAAATTTAGGATGGTAGTTAAAAACTTGACTGTATTTCGTTGATATCATCACTTTTTGAAGCTTCACTGCCTTTTCTCAAATGTTTTATCTAATTAGATATTTTAATTGAGATAATTGTTACTATTCAATCATTTTTCGTCAATGATGATTTTTTGATGTAGTAACAAATTTGACTAATTTAAATTGATTCCATTACTTTTCAAATATTACATTTCGTGAAACACTTTTAAACGAGGTATATTTAAGACTAATCATTTCTAATTGAATTTTTTTTTTCTTGCTTTATTAAGTCTCTACAAGTAGTTAAGGCCCTTGAGTTAACATTTAAATGTCACAACATTAAGATACTTTTAATAGGTTTGAACTAAGACAAAACCTAGACATCAGTTTTATCTAATTTTTTTCTGTTTTTCTTCTTTATTAAGTTTCTTAAACTAGATGAGATATAAGAGTTCCATAGCAATACATCACTGCCGTTATAAAAATTTGCTAAATTATACATGAAATAATACTGTAATAAATTTTTACACTGTCGTTGAATAAAATTGGCCAAAACAAAATGTATAGATATTAAAGTAGCTCAAGTGAGAAAAACATTTTTTTGTAATATTTCAAAAAAGTAAAAATGTACTGAACTTGTTAAATAAAACAAAATTAGAATTGTGGGGCTAAGATGATCTACGAGGAAACATTGCTTAATGTTTTAGAAAAAGAATTTTTTTATAAATTGTTAGTTGTACTTTGTTTTTTTTTTTTTTTTTTTAATCTTACTTGTAGTTTTGATTTTGGTGTATTAAAATGGGTCCAGCAGTGAGTTTCCTTACCAGTAAAACTGTACTGTAAAACCAGTAAAAATGCCTCAGTATGTCAACATCTTGTTTACATGCTGAGGCACTCACCGCACTCCCTAAACAGTTCACAATTATAACTTTTCCATGTCTTCCGAGGAGGGTCATTGATTTTCACTAGTTCATTAATGAAACGTACGGTTTCCTCGTCAAAGGGTGGGTGATCATACCAAACGAAGGATTTTTTATCAGTAACAATAAGATTCAGGCACTATGAATACGAAGTTAAACAGTCCTTCCACTTGATTGGTTGTTCTTCCCATTATAAACGTTCCCTCTGCACTTGTTAGAAAACGATCCTATCCATAGACATAGGGGACACTAGCACTCTCTCGGCCTGCTGCGGAAAATTAAATCATTTAAATAATATTAAAATTTAGGACAAGGGCAATTATGATATTGGCAATAATTGGGATCAAAATATTAATAATAGTAAGAAAGATTTATTCCCATTTTTCCGAAAGATTTCTGAGAATTCAGAAATCAATTTTTTTGTTGAAGGCATCTGCAAGCTTGGCCTTCAAAAGTATACTGAGCCCGTAACGTAAACAAGTGACTTACGTGAACACTAGCATGACTCACCCCAAACGAGAATAGGGTTGACCATCAAAATAAATGGGTCTGTTACGTAAACAAGAGGCTTGCATGACCTCTGGCATGAATCATCTAACAAAACAAGCTTGGCCTTGAGTTTATGGCCACTCATAGGGGTAAACGGTACAGTTATTGACACCTTAAGGTAGTGATTGACCCCTGTATAATTTTTATATCTATATATAAAGGCTCCATTTAAAAATGCATGTGGCGGTCAATCACTACCGGGGGGTCAACAACTGTACCGTTTACCCCTACCTATGAAGGGATTTTCAAAACAACAGCTTCGCTCAAGAAAATTCGAGGACAAATAAGGACAAACAAGTGGCTAACGTGACTCTTGCCCCACAACTTACAAGCTATAAAAGGAGTTTGGATTTGCCTACAGCAGTTGTTGGAATTAAGGATTTGTTTCAGGCGGAGCTTGCAACACTCTATTTTGACACCCCCTCCAAATACCTTGTGTTCAAAATACCCAAACAACAACTCCAGGAAAACTTTCACGGACGTCCCACTGGAACTCGTCTCATTAAATTTACCAAAGACCTAGGCTTCCAGTGACTGACCTCGGAATATTCAATCGACCTGGCACTTCAGTGCTTAACCAGGTGGAGGGCCCACTACCCATAACTAAAATAGAGGATGGAGAACGCCATTTACATCTCCATAGTCTATGACCGTGAGCCAGGTCATAACACGCTCATCATCTATAAAAATAACGATCAAAATACATTAAAACAACATTTTTTCAAACGTTACCTAAAAACTATGTACATTTAATAATTGTGAAGCATACTTAGTAAGAAAAGCAGCAATACTTAAAAAAAGAATTCTTAAATAACTAACACTAATATCATTCACTATGGCACTTATCTTCTACGAGCCAAAACAATAATGATAGCACCAGACGTCTGATGATATATTGAGCTCACAAAATTACTATAACTACACAGCTTTTCTTTACACATTTTATACGGGTATTATAACATTTATTTACAAAACTGACTAGTGTTTCTTTAAATTGCAAGTACTTTTATGTTAAATGCAATATGGGCATGACATAAATAATTTTTTCATTGTGAGGCAGTTCGTATAAAGACAGTAGTATCATCTTACATTTTATATCAGATAAAAAAATCTCAATACTTTTGCCAGAATTTTTGTTATTAACTTGTACATGTTTAATACTGAAGAACCAGAAGGACAATTTAAAGCACATACATCGATTTCAAGAATTTCAGCCTCAATTTTAACAAAGATTTGCAAATCACTCCAATACATGTTTGTAACTTTTAAAATTGTATTATTTTTAGTCATCAAAATAATATTGGGATTCTTATTGGTAAATTCACAACCGTAGCATTGCAATCGTATGATTACAAATCTATCAGTTGATTTTGCGTATCATAAAATCTTAGTTGTTCCTGACAATAAAATTTTGGATTCCAAATTATTATTCAATCGGTTTCACACCTTTTCCAAAAGTTTACGACCACTATGCACAATGACTTTTATATTGCCAAGTTTGCTTTCAAAAAAATAAGCTGATAAATCATCTAGTAGACAGTCAAAATTTTCTAGTTCATCAGCTAGACGATTCAACGCATGTGTATTGTGAACGAGAGACTGGTCACCACACTAAACCAGACATAGTTTTACAAAATATATTAAATACATGCAAGCATGGTTAAAATACTCTTTATATACTTCTTTTAAATTTAGAATTTCAGAAGCAATGCTGAATAATAAGAATTGATTGAACAAATCAGCTGGTAATATATTTTAAAGAATGGTATAAGGCAAAAAATCTAAATTCTGTGGCTTTCCATTGAGTTACTTGACCAAAGGTTCGAATTGCTCTTTGAAACTTCACTGGAATTTGGCTACTTAAATTAGCTATCCTAGCTGAAATACACAGTGCACTCGCTCGATTAAGCTTGATATTTTGTCCCAATGTATAGTAATTAATAAACATCTTTATAACTCCGAGGCATCCAAGGTGCATGAAATCCAACGCAAAGTATCGTAACATATTAATTGTTGGTATATTTTATAAAATTTTCATGAGTCCTTGGATGGCTATCCAAATCATAAAAAATCGTCCTATTATTCACTTGCTTTCCTTTAATCATACATCATTCACAACTATAATAACCACCATGTTTTTTGATACTTTTCATTAATGAATATGCTGGTCTGTCGCACACTAAGCACATGATAGAAACATTAAAATGTTTTTGTTCTATTACGATTCCATCGGTAATAATAGTTGAAAGTTCGGGAACGAGTTTATCTGAAAAAAGTTTGACGCTGCTGGGTTTGCCTTTTATTTCGCATATAGCGACCCAAACGGGTTTGTATAGAGGTGGCTGTGTGTGTCAATATTGTTGCAATAAAATTGGCCAAAATACAGTTGAGCTAAAGTAAAATAGAGGTGAGCCATCTATATTAAATTGTAGTTTTAAAGTGAAGTCTTCGTGTAATTCTGGTTAAACTAAATTTCTTAACTGATATGCAACTCCAATATATGCTAGTTTACACAATGTTTGCTTTGAAAACGAAAACTGTAAATAATATAAAAAGTTTTTTTTTAATTTATTTTATACAACGTTTTATGTGACGAAGGCAAATTTGGCTCAATTTCTTTATATTTTTTTAAGAAAAAATCAATATGACTTTTTACGATTACAGCAATTTTACTATTATTGACATTGAATTCAATTACACAATCTTTAACTGCACCGTCATCTTTATAATCATTGTAAGAAGGTTTGGTTTGATTAACAGTATCAATAGAATCATTAAAACTTCCGCCATTATCTTCGATACAATTCACACAAAAATTTCTCCTTTATAACTATTTAAACGTTGAACACTTAAGCCATCACGTTTAACCTAGTTATTATTGTCCTCATTACATTCGTCAAAAATCACTGCGTTCTCGTTAGAATGTAATTTTAAGCGTCTTATCTTACGGATAGCGCTTATAACAGCGCGTTGACGCGGCGAAATGTTCAATAACGAACTGCTTAAATTATTGCTTAATTTTACAGTTGCAAAAAAACCGTATGCTTCTCAAAAAGGAGACGATAGTATAGTAGTAAACACTTTACATACAAGTATCACGTGACATAATACAGTACCTTAGCCAAAATTGATCAATAATGGATCCAAAACTGCGAACACACTTCATCCAGATTTTTTTTTTCATACTTTTTCAGGTGATAAAAAACATATTTACATAGAAAATGTATTTGTGCAATATGAGACAGATCTTACTCGGAATAGAGTGGATAACCCTATAATCAAACTTGTTCCAACCATCGAAGGTCTGAGCTATGATTACAGAAATATTAATTAGAGGTTCATACATACGCAAAAGCTATTTTTTAACTAAATTAATTGGATAATATAGCCTACAAAACTCTTGAAATTGAAATCACCGACACTTTGATGCAATTAATACGTTAAGAGTGAGGTTGCATCATGATACTACAGTGTTCGTGTGATTTCTTCTCAAAAAGCTTAAGGAAATGCATACTTATCTGTCGTATAAAAATTGACTTCCTTGAGTAACACCAGTATTGTCATACTTTTTACCATACACAATCTGTATCGTGCCCCAAATACTGAGGTCCTCGATTAGTAATACTTATAGCAGTTTAAAAGATAGGTTATGTATGACTTTGTCCCTATTTATGGAATTATCTTTAAAATTGGTCATTTATTTGTACGTAAAATGAAATTTTTTTTGTGAATTCATAAAAATACATAAAATGTAGAACCACCACAATTTTTTTATTCAGTAAGTTGTACAACAATTACATGAATTTCAATATTTCATGAATAGGGACATATTCCACGTATAGGAGCATTTACCTTATAAAAAATTCTAATCATCGATTTTCCAACGCATAAAAATGTATACTTACAGTAAATTGGGTAAACTATGAATATTGATTTATATCATAATGAAATAATTTAGTATAATTTTTATATTGCATAAGTTTTCTAAAAGCTTTTCTGAGACTGTCGATAATAGGGTCATCTACACCTACGTGCAATAACAAGAAACTGCTTGCATGTACTTCCATTTCCAATATATTATAACATTTCCAAATCTATTTAACTTGACTGTTTCTGTAAGATGCCCTCCTTAATAAGGAAATACGTACGTGATTTGCATAACTGTATAATTAAGTGTTATTTGAATTTATATATTTATTACTATTATGTCGTACATAGAAAAAAAAAAATTTTAATTTTAGATGATTCATCAAACAATATTACCACAAAAAAGCTTAGTACACTAAAAACTTTGTACTTGCGGATATTAATGGAAATGGAATTAATTTAAATTAATTCATGGTATAAATACGACCAGCCGACCGAGCCACCATGCACTCATTATATACATGTATGTATTAGTTTATTTTTAAAGCTTATGTCTCATGAGTCTCATTGCAGTTTGATAATAAAACAAAATGTATATACATGTGTGTGTGTTTGTGTGTGTGTGTGTGTGTGTGTGTGTGTGTGTGTTGGTAGGTGTCAGGGTCCGTAAAAGTTTGTAGGATTTCAGTAAAATTCCACAAAAATACAAAAATTGTCTGGCAGCTATAGGGGTCTTTTGTGTGGAATGCCCCATCAAACAACTATGTTATACAGGAATATATGTGTTACATATGTATTTTTTGTGTGTGCCTGTACATAAATTAATGACAAATATCAAAATCACCGCTACCTTTTTCTTAACTTTAATGTTGCTATCCCTAGTACTCTTCATTTTTTGTTTAAATTATTAAACTCTGTCTTATTAAAGTTATTAATCACTTCAGTTTTTTACTTACGTTTACGTGACTTAATCTTTTTTACTTACACTTTTTTCTTTGATTATTTTTGAAAATTGCTTTTAATGTTTATCGACTTGTACTTCGTTAATAGATTCCTCGGAGTATTTGTTGTTGGATTTTTCAATATAAATCTATTGTTTATTTGTGAGTCTCTTTTATTTTAATTTTTACTCTTTCATTGTCTTTGCATCGCTGTTTCTAAACTCTGGTGCTCTTCTTTTTATAAGATGTCTCTTTTACTCTCTATCTCTATTTAACTTATTCTAGGTCACAGTCAGTTTACATACAGCTTCAGTTGAGATGGATTTACGTCAATGACGATATTAATATCTTAAGCATATAAATTTGATGCACGTATATGTTTAAGGTCATCTTACGTATCTTTCTGTAGTATATATTTACCTTTTCATCTCTTTATATAATCCTCTTTGTATGAGGAGTGTTCAAAAAGTAAGGTGGTTTCCAATTCTGCGGGCAACGTGCATTTGATTATCGATTTTTCATTTTTTTATGTTGGTACTCTCTTCACGAACATAACAGTTTAGCTACATAGTATGTTTCATTTGTTTGTGAGAAGCATAACGGTTACAAGTATTTTATGTCAGCGACTTTTTCCCATCGAAAAAAATGGTTCAAAGAATTTGCATTTTGTGTAAAGTGCTTATGAGAAGAGCTTCGAGAATTCGAAAAAGTGTTGGCACAAGTGTATCGTATCTCATAGGACCGTACCATATAACTTTTTTTCGTTTCGCAGGCCTACGTTATAACATAGGTCGATGTACAGAAAAATAGTTACATGGTAGGGGTAAAGAGTACAGTTGTTGACCCCCCGATAGTAATTGACCGCCACATGCATTTTTAAATGGAGCCTTTATATACAGATATACAAATTATACAGGGGTCAATCACTACCTTAAGGTGTCAATAACTGTACCGTTTACCTCTACGGCCCTTGAGGGGAATATCTGTAGGGGACAATATAAATATTGATGAGTAAGTAAATATTTTTTCCTAAAATACCATGTCACCTAACTTTTTGAATACACCTCGTATTTACGGAAATTTTGATTTATTGTACAAATTATTATTTTTATACCACTTTTGATTCACAAAGTTTTAAATTATAACTTAATATGGTGCATTATATTTCTTGTGGACTCGCTTTACTACCAGGTGGGGAGGATGTTTATTTTATTCATAAAAAGTCTTTGTTTTACTTACGTAATCACAATTTTGTAAGCACTTCAAAGACTACTTACATAGTTCTGTCTCACCCTACGTTACTTATACTCATATTGTTTTTAGTATTGTGACAACTTTTCTATACCTTTTTTTTTGTTATTCACTTTTTTTATAATTAACAAAAAAAATAGCAATTCGTTGTCTTATCCTTTAAATTTTTTAACAAGTGCCATGCCAAATAACATTTAAATTTCAATTGTTTTTTTATTCAAAAATCGAATTTAAATCCTGTAGATTTTTTCATGCAGAAAAAGTGGTCAGTGATCAATCATCAAACACTTATTACCTCTCATTAATCTACAAACATAGATCCAGGGTACCAAATAAAAATGTTCACATCCTGTAACGCAATAGTTGAAATTGACAAAAATTAAATTTTACGCGTTCCAAAAGCAGTGTTCAGCTGCTAGCTGTTTGTACAGGATTAGCATTTTGTGCAAATATAGTAAGGAGCTCCAGTGGTATTCATGGGAGCAAAGGACAGGAGAAGGGGGAGCCAAGCCCGTGTACCAGCCCGAGAATTGCTTTTCCGGAAAATTGCACGTCCGGCTACGGTGTATACATTTTGCATCCAAGTGCTTTTCTGTTTCAGCTCTCAGCTTCCTCAGTCTCCTGTCTTTGTCGCTCTTCTTCCATGTCTCCACGCGAATGTACGTAGCAACAGCAACTCGGTGATTCCCTCGCTCGCAAAATCGGCGGTGAGGGGCTTGCATGAGGAGGTAAAGGGGTGGTGACTACGGTATCCTAAAGGAAACACTGACACAAGTAGCTGAGTCTGCTCGTCAACGAAACATGATGAATCCTCCTTTTCTCCCTTTCTCGCTCGTTCCCTCGCCTTTTCTCCCCTTTTTTTGGCTTCGCATTTGTTTCTTTGCGTATCGCAGAGGCGCTTTTTTCCCTGCAACTTCCAGCTACGGAATCGTAACATGTATATTCACGTGTCTTCCAACTTTGGTTTTTTTTTTTTTTTTTTTTTTTTTTTATTNGATGATCTACGAGGAAACATTGCTTAATGTTTTAGAAAAAGAATTTTTTTATAAATTGTTAGTTGTACTTTGTTTTTTTTTTTTTTTTTTTTTTGTTCGTATAGCTGGGCAATTCTTTCAGGGTTCGTCATTTTTTGAGGACAAATAAAATGAATTCGTCTTTCCAGGCGTTTTGCATTAATAATTTTTTATGTTTATATCACTTTGTAATGACTCTTACACTCATGGAAATATCTATAAAAAAGTAAAATTAAGACAATTTAATGAGTGTTGGCTATTTCCACAGTGTTTTTTTTTATTAATGACCGTCATGATCTCCTTATGAATTTTAATAAAATGAGGCAAAGTTTATTAACCGTCAAATTTTTAGTGCTTGTTCAGAAATTACGAAACATTGTTTACCTTTGATCCAATAAAACCTTTCACTCCTTCAATTTCAACAGCATCCTTTTTTTAGAGTAAAAACATGTGGAAGACAGTTCAAATTTTGCCTGCCTTTTAAAAATTAACAACATAGGCTTCTCGATTTCCTGAAAATTAAGCAATAATATTTTATACATCAATTGAAATCATACCTAATGTATTCGTTACTAATTTATAAAACCATAGAGTGTGAGACCCACAAGACAGATTTTTTGAAGATCCGTTTGGCCTTCCTCTCCCTTCTAAAAGCATCAAAGATAGAGTTACGGGGTTGCCCGAGTACCAGAGTACTGATGGCAAGTTGCAAAAAGAATTGAAAATAAAAACCAGTCTTGGGCAGACGAAAATGTAGTTTAATGCACATTGAAATGGGCCAAATAACGCTCGGCCCGGCTCATTCCCGCGGGCACGCAAAGCAGCCAGAACACAGCTTTCCTTTCAAAGAGCAAGGGGACAAACAGAGAGAGGCACTTTAGACGCGCCGCAACCGCAACGAGCCCGAATATGCGACAGATTTTTCACCACCGGTCGAGCATAACGGCGACGGACCAAAAAATCTTGCATGTGTCGCGTACTCGTGAGATCGGTCTGGCCTGTATTAATACTTGCGCATGCGGGCTGAAGAGAGTACATACAACGCTCGCTACGCAACGCATAAGGACAAACAGGAGCATTGTCACCGCGCTCGTGTGAAAATCCCCTACGTACACTCGAGCCGGGGCACGTGCGCCGATTTCTTGGGACCCCCAGAGGAGCTCTTTTATCCCGTCGACTCACCATACTACACCAGCGAGACGACGAAATCTTACCTACCCTTGCGCCTCGAAAAGACCAGCACCACCAGGTTACACTCGGGTGCGTCACTCTATCCTCGACGGTAGAAAAGACGAAAAAGCTGGGTGTGACCAAATATTTATCCTGGACCGAATTGTGATGCCCTTCTCTCTCGTATCTGTGGACGGGAAAACCTGGTTCTTCTTTGTTACCCATTGTGTAAGGGAAAAAAAGAGCGCCACTATTATTTACGATGAGGTACGGGACGCGCTAGGTACAGAGTGAAAGGAGATTAGCCGTATCTCGGGCGTCTCAGTTTTCGGCGCAACAAATACTTCTTGCGCGAGACGATCGCCCAGAGGTGTGAATCTCATGGGCCATGCCGAAATGACGGGTCTCCTTTGTAGAAAACTTTTATGTTGAGAAAACCGCCTTGTTCTGTCGCCCAGCAGGTCCTCTTTATTTTGGTCGATCAGTTTTACACGGATTCCTGGAAATAAATCCATAAAGGGACACGTTTCAAATCCTTCGGTGAAAAAGGAGATCCGCAGTACGTACATTCTAGGCGAATGCATGATACCCATCACGTGCTCAGTTTGGGTACTTAACTGTTTTTTTGATACAAGTTGCTGCTTTCAAAATGGTATTTTTCCTAAGATCGTGAAATAAAATAGATGATTCGCGGAAACATTAACATTTGTGGAGTACTTATCCTGCAATGAAATTAAAATGTAGTGAAAAACGCCCAATTATTGTAATAGGTTTTTCATCAGTTTTCAATCATCATGGCATAACACTTATAACGATGGATCGTTGATTCCGATTGAAAAATCGTAATAACGCACGGTGCGATCCACTCGAACGATGAAATCAGCTCGAAAAATACCCTTCACTTTAAAAGCAATCGAGTTGAGCACTCGACGAGAAAAAAAGAATTGAATTTCCTCGACATTTGCATGGGCAAAAATCTATTGCCTAATTGACCTTTTGACCGATTTTTCCCAGCCCAGCGGTGGCCCAAGGGTGAAAATCATCGAGATGGGAATGATTCGCGGCACGGGCGTCGATTGCACATCTGTTTGAACGCGACTGGGTTATGTATAGCCTGTAAGCAACGACACAACATCGGAGTACACGTACACAGTTTCTGCTCGCATGGACGGAACAACCAGCGTCTAATCCGCTCGGAGTGCACAGGAGCCCCAGACGCGCACGTGATCGATCTGCCGATAAGCATTGGTTTTGGATTATCCGCAGCACCGCTATATTCTTTGATTGACGAGTCTTGGGTACAAAGCAAATTGAAGCCATTGTTGGGGGGACACCTCTTTTCGACCTTCTCTCCGACATTGGCTAAAGAAAAAGGTTTTTGATACATTTTAAGAGCCGTGTACAGCATTGTTTGTCCGGGTAGAAGTGAACAATGCAGCATCCATGACTGACAATGATCCATCTACCTTCAAGTGCAGATGATGGAAACATATAAATACTTTGTGGATATTTTTAAAATGAATCGTGCATCAAACTGACGGGGAAGCCTTCTATTTTTAACAAAAAAATTCGTATTCTATTCTCAAAATATGGGTCAGAGCAAAATCGGACTACCACAGTTCTGTAGTACTTTAATTAATAATTTCTTCAAAATAACCTACTGCGTTTAAAATAGGTACATCAAAGATTTACATGAAAAGTTTGCACCCCATTCTAAGTATTTTTACTTTGCCTCTTGTTTCAGAGTTATTTGTTATTTAGACACAGGGGCTCTAAAACTACGTATCTTTGGGATGGGGTCCAACAAAACTTTTTATAACCTGATAGCCTTTTATTAATGATGTCATTCTTCTAAGAGTATGCTAATTAAATTTTCAATAATGGATAATAATACATGATTGAAAAATATAATTTTCGGTGTTAATGCATACATCGCTACGTGGAAGGATAACAATAATTATCCCTCTACTACGTTTTGAGAAATGATGAATATTAAAGACTCAAAAGTTGAAGTTAAGCTGATATGAAAAGTTTATTCTTTTGAACAAATTGCTAGTCACAGGGACAAAGAACCCAGTACATCGAGAACCTTTTCTTGATTCCATACATTCGGTACATAAAACTCCTATTTTGTCTAATGTTGGATTAGACTCATGAAAATTGTGCACGTAACAATTGTACGCAAAATTTTTGGCGGCAGCCTATGCCCAGTGCACACAAGGATTGTGCACAATTTTTTGTACAAAAAATATTGCGGACAAGCTTATAATAACGGTCACAAAGTATTTTATTAACATTTTTTCATGCACAGTATTTGTGCTAAAATTAAAGGAGTTTTGTTTACAGACAATATTTAATCTTTATACGATGTGCACAAAATGTATGTTGATTTAGGCAGAAATATTGTACACATAAAGATAATAATTATAAAATATTTTTGTGGTCTTTATTTATAAACTTGAGCAAGCTCGTGTGCAAGATAAGTACTTCGTGTACAAAAATTTGTGCACAATTCTTGTGTGCATTAGACATGGTCTGTCAAATTTTTGTAATAGTTTTTGTACATAGTTAATTTATAAAATATTTGAAACATTTATTATCTACAACTTTATTATGTATAAATAATAAATACATAGTTAAACACTTAATCATACAACAGTATTATTTTTGTATACAATTTGAATTTAATGATGTATAAGTTGTACACATCATCTGGTGAGGGAAATTTTTTTCAACACAAACTATTATTTTGAAGCCTTGCACAAGAGTTTATTTGTATGTAATATTATGCATTTGACGAGGATCGGAGTAAACTATTATATGAACTATCTTTTTCATCTACTTTCTCCACTTTAATAAATGAATGTAACTTTTATAATGTATCAGCGTTATCAGCAACACCATTTGTCTCTTACAAGTTCTTATTAAACTGTGTATCATGTTTTCTACTTGTTTTACTATTAAACCATATTTCCGAATTTATTTTAACATATAATATAATACCATCGATAACTTTGAGTGTGACCTTTTAAAGTATGAGCTCGTTCGTAAACCTGAAGAAATATTCTCATGGTAAATAAAAAAGCAAAGGAACTGACATTGGTTATGATGTTGCTATTTGAAAAATAAGATTACGAAAACTCATAAAATTAGTCTGACTTCAATTTAATGGGAAGTCTATGGAATATTTAAAAAGGGTCCGGACCTCTTGAACCTACCACGAGTTCGCTTCTGCTGAGACAAGAAACAAAACCAAGGAATGCTGCACAAAAGATATCCCGTGGTGAGCCAGCGTATCTTTATTTGTTATTTGTATAAAAGGGTTGGCGAAAAAAGTGGCACGTCGTCGAGAAAACATAAGACTTGCTTGTTTTCTCCCGACAAGACCCGCATCAGGAAAATCGTAAGCGAAAAGGAGAGGGGACGAAGAAACAATTACATCGATTAAGCTGACCACCCGCAAGAAGCGGAAACGACTCGGGTTTCCACGCAGCTGTGGATGTGGTGCGCGTGTCTTCTCGTCCCTCCAGCTTAATCGTCGTTTGTGGGGGATACAAGGGTAAGGTGACACGGCGACGACAACGCGAGGACAACGACAACGGCCGGACAAGATCATTTATTTCCGCGGCCTGTTTTTCGGCTCGAGCCAATTTAGAGTTACGCTCCGGAGCGTCTGTTGCCGTGTACTTTTGCCCCACGAGAGCAGATTTGTACTTGTTACTTGGCTGGAATTGTTTTGCAGGTCGTTCTGGATAAAAAAAAGAGACAGATGCTTGAATTGATGTACCTGAGCCATGTACTTCATCGTGATTGTATCAAGTGGTACTTGATCAATGTTCCTTCAATGTATTGTTATGCATTTTATTTTAAGGTATCAGCCTATTATTCGAGCAGATTTATCACTTAATAGCAGTTGATTGTGGATTTATAATAAATTCTTGTATTTTAATATTTTTAAACGTTGATAATTATTCCATGAACAACCGCTGTTAAACATTTCAAGTAAAATACACTTATACAAAAGTTATTTCTTTTTTGAAACTTTTTTTTTACCGATTAGAATAATTTTACAATAGATTATGTACCTCAAGGAAAGTTACGAAAATTAGGAACCAAAATGATGATAAAATTGTTTAGTTTAGTGTCGTAAAACTTGATTCTTGAGTATAAAATCAAACACCAAGAATAAATTACATTGATCATGAAATATGTAAAAATAACATTTCACTTAGTATGTATCGAAGTATTTATTTTCATTACCATAATAATTCTTGTATTAGTGATAAAACAGATATGAGTACAATGATATTACAACAATCACAAGAGCTGGTAAATAATGAGATAGTTTGAATCGACAAACATAAATATTCGTCTTGCTACAAGCACGATGGATTACAAGCCATTGGCTTGTGCACACGGTGTTCAGATGATATAATCGTGTGGAGGAGAACAAATGAGAAAAGAGAAGATTCAACTTACGATAAATATAGAATTCACGTATGAACCGACTTCCTTGATACGATCATAAAAGAGAGTCAAATTACCCATTTCTCTTTGTCAATCGATAAGACGTTAAAAAAGAAGCTGCTAGACCTTAACGTACTTGATTTATCAGTTTATTTTAAAACAGGAAGTATGATTTTTTTTTTTTTTTTTTTTTTTTTTTTTTTTTTTTTTAATATTGCAGACATCAGCGCATCAGTGACACTGAAACAAAATGTTCGTCTCTTTCGTCTCATTTGGTAAAGTAATTTTAATGTCTGAAGAATCAATTAAGAATGCACAACCCTACGCTAATTCGTTTGTACAGCTAAGTACCACAATCAGGCCACTTAACAAATAAAAAAAAAAAATCAAATATCCACACCAACTTATCAATAAGGTTATTTAGAAAATCAAGTCTATTTGAGAAAATATTTGTATGTATAATTTGAAATTGAAATGAAATATTCAGATGCGTTCTTACTTAATGGTATAGGGTACACAGCAGTCAAACTTAAAATATATTTTACAAATAAGCTTATATCCGTGACAGCAGCTCCCACATGGGTGTATCTTTGTTATGTACAGTTCTACCACACAAATCTCTCTAAATACGCTCACCCTTCCAACACCCTTGGGACTATATAAGTCTTGCATCTTTTCAATTGGAGGGAGTACATTGTCATATGCGTGTACGTACTTTGGTCCCCTTTCATGTATACGTAGCTTCTCGGCAGCTTTACTTTAAATTCATGTGGACAACGTCATATTCTAAACGTGTCTCTTATTATGTACAACTAAGTCATGTATAGTATAAGTAAGGCGTGTAATAGTATTTTTTTTATCAGAATACATTACTGGTAAAATTAACTACGAGCTTGATTTTTTCATGTAATTGCATAACAATTGGTGCTTCATTTCTAAATTTTATCATCAAAATATAAGGAGTCGAAAGAAAGAAATGGCAATAGCTCAAGGATGATATAGTTAGTTGATGGGTGTATTTATTACTTAAGTACTTCATATCCAGCAATGAACTACTAAAGATGTCAATGTAATTTTTTCAACTTTACTTACAAAAGTCACCATCGGAATCAAATGATCAATTAATAACTATAAACTAAAAAAGAAAGATTAAAAAATTATGTAGATTACTTGACAAAGATGGTAATGGTTACCGTAAAAGGATTATAAAAAAACAATACTACTGGTTTTGTGGACGTACTGTTTAATAAAAAAAACTGATCAAGTCATGAATAATTGACTATCTGATCTGAATTGACTATCTGACGTTCAACTAAGCCTTTTCATACAAATCAATTGAGAGGATGACTTTGACTGCAGTTTTTTCCAATGTTAATCGATTGAAAATTGAAAATAAAACTTTGAAAGACATTTCAAACAATACTTGTTAAATAAAAAAATAATATCAGGATTAATAGTTAGGAATGATTAAAAAATTTATTCTAGTTTATTCATCTTTATAAACTTCAATTAACTATAAATTTTGTCCTTATATGATTTTAACACAATTCATATTTAAAAATGATTCATTACAGAACTTTATGTCACTTATTTTCAAGTTTAACTATTATTTGCTTAGAGATCAGTAGGTATAATGAAAGTGAGTCTAATTTTTCAACTAAAAGAAATTATTTTTAAAATTTTTTTTTATGGCTATTCACAATCATACTTGGGCACAATCATTTTACGGATATCAAAATACTAGACCGAAAATGTTTTCTCAAATTAAGTAGAGTATTCTTTGTGCTAAAAAAATATAACACTTAAGTATTGTTTCCAATACTTCAACTCTTTATTTTCTAAACTATTTTTTCTTTCAAATTGCAATGCATTGTTTCTGCTGGAAAAATTTTTGTTAAGTACTGTGTTATTATTAATAATTAAACTAATTATTTTTAACACGAGTAATGCATAATAGTTTTAGCAAAAAGGTTGTATTGCAAGAGGATATAAAAAGCATCCATACCTAAGTCTACTTACAATAAAATGCTGTGATTACAAGCTTCAATCATCTATTACATTCGAAAATAATTTAGAATGATAAAAGTTTTTTAGCATTAGACAAAAGTAATTTTTTACTTCTTCACATTATGAAAGAAATATTTTTTTTTAATTTTACATCAAACAATCATACCAAATATTGCACAATATTACTCATTACAGCAAATATTATATGAAACAAAACTTATTTAATAGTTGATGGTTAAGGTGTATTGCGATTCCAACAAGCAAAAAATAATATATTTGTCAATCGTAAAACTTATTTTTGTCACACCTTGTGTATAACTATTTGCAAGGGTGCTATACAAGATTGTGTAATTTCTGAGTTTCAAATAAACAAAAATCACGACTCACGCGTAATTGGAGCACCCGTTAAAAAAGGTCATTGAGCACAAAATACCATTGAGCCACTGAAAACACGACGAAAGCTCAAACCACCCAACAATTAGCGAGACCGTATAGAGCTAATTTTTTTTTCTTTTCAGTGCTGCAACGCACAAGGCATATCAAAATCAAAAGCAAGGGGGGGGGGTATACCCACGTAATCAAGGACCGTCTACACGGGTGCCAAAATACATAATTCAGGTAACATACACGGGACCGACTCACCCGTTGTTCCGAGCATGAAAGGCTTGGCCCCAGCGATTCGAGAATGCCGTGCCGACTCGCTCTCTCCTTTCCTAGTTCTTGGTCAAACCCTTGTACCCGAGAATGAGCATTTTTACGCGATCGCAATTATCGCGTGGTGGGCACAACATAGTACGCGCGGGCATAATAAGAAAATTAGGTGTACGAGCAACTGCGCCAACAAGAAAGAAAGGGCAAGGCGGGAGGGGGCAAAGAGTAACCGAGAGTATAGTCGTGGTGCAACGCTCGGGCTCGTTCTCTGTACATGTGTACGCCGTAGTACCTACGTATTATGCCCGAATTCATGGGGGTCATTGAGAGGCAGTTAGGGAATCTGCTTCGATCCTCGCCGCGATAAAGGAACGGCTGCGAGCCACCACCGAGCCGCGGGAGGGGGGAAAAATCGCGTGCTCTGCATCACCTCGAGAGCATCTCGACGCCTTCTCGCTCCCTCCTCCTCCTTCATTCTCTTTGCTTTCTCTCCGCCTCTTTGTAGCAACCCTCTGTTTCTCGGCCTCGTTTAAAATATTGTTTGCATTAGTACTTAACGATAACAGCTGCGCCCTGCGTTTGCTGTATGAATTCATAAATAGCTCCACACTCGTAACCTCCCCCCTCCCTGGATAGAAATCGCTCGTTTTAAATGCCTTCTTCTCCGCTGCTAACTCTTTGGTGACTTGGATTTATCGTTACCACGGGAACAAATCTTTTTTTTTCAATCAGATCAAATCTTACGGCCAAATATTCATGAGAAATCGGTCCGTTGGAATTGAATTGTTCTGGAACGTGCTCTCTCTTGCCTCTTACACAACGTTATACAGGTACGCATGTATGTAGATCCGACGTATACAGATATAGAAGTACGCGAGAAGTGCGGCAAACACAAGTCGATGCTTTACATTCAAGTAGTATCAGCATCGAGCCAAATATTACGATCGTTCAAACCAAAATGTACAATGTATTCAGGATATGGAAACGAGGTCAATCAAATTGTTGGAACGCAATCCACTTTGAGTTGTGTATCGCCAATGTTGTAGTCTAGTGGAATCACACGACCTTCATAATCATAGCCGCGATTCCATTTGAAAGTGCACCTGTGAAGCGCTGCGCTGTTTTGGTATATTTATGGAACTCGTTACGGATGCAAAACTTATGCTGACGCCCCCACCTTAATGATTACCCAAATTTATTCGTCACAGCGGTACCAAAAAATGCTAATTCTGCATACACGTTGCGAAAGTTGCGAAAAAAAAGTGCACGCCCCCGACTTTCGGAAGATAAAAAAGCTCGTCCTCCAACTTTCCGAGCAAACTCGCGTCACCGTTTTGTGTGTGAAATTGTCTAGAGCCTTGCATTAGTAAATGAGAGGACCCACACGTAGCTGGAAGGGCTAGTGTAGCAATTCTATACGCATAATAGCAGTACGTAGCATAGCAGCAGCGGCCGCCATCAACAGCAGGAAGATCCATTCTACCGTCACGTTGGGGAGAGAAATTCCCGCAGTGCATCCACGCACATATTTCGGGTAATTAGCCGCTGGGATCTGTTTCGCTGCGTTTGCTCGGCAGCTTGGCTGGTTGTGCATTCACTGTGCTGTGGATCTCTGATCTCCTTTGTATCCATACAGTGCGCTCGGGGTAGCTCCTCTTCTGTAATACCTTTGAGTCCTCCATGTAAACCATGATTTCTAAAAAGAAAAAAAAAAAACTATAAAAAGGACACTTGTGCTCCACTTTTTGGCACAACAACTGTCCCAAAGGAGTGTGACGGAGTTATTCAGGTTTTAGCCTGAGCGTGTTCTAGCAGATTCTTCACGTTTGATTAATGACAATATGCGTCGGAGCTTTTAAAAAATCTTTGGCTTTGTTTTCTGTTCATCAGACCAGAAAATTTTTATTTATTTTAATGCATGCATTGTCACCCTAGACAAAAAATACGGTAAATTATCTCGATGATACAACTATTTTCTACATCTCTGTTTTTATGATACACGACTTTTTTTCTGCCTTTTTTTCTTCCTTTCTTTTTCCATCGATTATATCTTAATTTATAAATTTGTAATCGCTTACGCTTTGTGGATTATAAACTTGTTCAACATCGTAGGCAATCATTTTTTATCCAAACCACATACGATGATGAATAAAGTTACATTGCCATGTCGTAGTAGTTCATCCTTATAGTAGACAATTAGATTGAAATAAAACGAGCAATTAGAGTAGTGAACCAAAATGTAGTAGTAAAATTTCCAAATGAAAGAGAAAAACTTACTAAAATTTTTAATAACTTCTTACAGCAAGCTAAATAAACATTCAAATGTATACATGGGTTTTTGTATGCTTCGACAGTTAATAGTCTGCCATCAAGATGAAAATAAAGTAAAATTTTTGCGATAGTTTTCATGTCTTCATACGAAATATTTCCCAATCCAGCTACTAGACTTTTATCATCCCATAGCTGCGTGCGAGAAGTACTTACCTTTTGTTTTTACCGTGCACGTACCTAAAAAATTCTGGGGTAGAAAATTGTGTACTCTCACGTTTTATGTTTATGCATCCAATCTGCACTCAAGATTGAGACGTGATATGAATGAATGATAATCGTCATTCGGACAGTTTTTTTCACTAGTAAAATTTTCTTTTTTACTTCGAAAAATTTGATAATTTGACCTTCGGAGCACATATTTTTTATTCCATTAGAAATTAAATTGTTCAAACAAAAATCGAATACAAATTCTTATAAATTGATACAGTTGATTAATTGTTATCAAGATCATATTAGTTCCACATTAATAGATTTGTACAAACTTTATGATAAATAATCCATTAACCTATGAATAAAGGATTTCATTTAATTCAATAAGTACGGGGCAGGATTTTGAGGAGCATTAAAGCACCTAGTATGTAATGAAATTCAAGGCTCATAAATGAAAACCACATTTTCCGTGGAGGCGTAACTTATTCCACCCTCGTTGAAATACAGTTCCCACTCAGGTTGACCCGTCTGACGCGACCAACCGTCACTTCTAATATAATCTTGTTCGCAAAAAAGCTACACCTCCCTCATGAATATTCGGCTCGTCGTAGGGTTGAATATTCACTGCAAACTAAGAACACAGTTCGACTATTGATCGTTTCGCCGTAATGCATATGGATTTACTCCGTGAGAGGCAATTTTTTCGAGCTCAAAAAAATCACAGCAATAATTTTTTTTCTATATAAAAACTACTAAAGCATTTAAAAATTACTACCCCTATTCTTTTTTCCTATCCAAACTCGAGGCAGGTTGTACTTTTTTGGCAGTATAAACAGACAAAAGGTGAAAAATATTGATCCAGCGTACGCAGTGTGTATGAATAAAGCGCACACTGTTGTACAAGTAAGGCGTTTCTGCCAACAAAGTAAACGAAAGATATATTGTTTGTTTGGATGTATGGGTGCGTGTGTGTGGACAGTGTACTTTAATCCCTACTCCGGAGAAAACAAGGGTGGACAAGTGCAACAGTGGAACATTCGTGGACGCTAAGCTGATGGGGACCCCGCAAATACTCATATGTATCTTCTGTCCCTCTATCTCTCTCAGTGTGTCTCTCTTTTCTCGTGCTTGATTCGCTGTCTCTCTAATCGCCTCCCTTTTACTTGTGTGTGCCGGTACCAACGTATTCCCGGTGCATGAACCGCTTGTGAGCGAAAAAATACGGGCTCGTGCATTCCCAGAATAAAGTATAGCTGCCTAGCTCCGGGTTTACAGATGTCAACTGTTTTCGTAACGCCATCTGCATCAGGGAAGGTAAGGGTGGATGGCATATTTTTCTTCTCGATCTCCCCCCTCCGATTCTCCGCATAGGTAATGCCTTTTTTGGCTCTTTTTGTGCGCACCATCGCCTCTAGTGTGTATCGAATCCTCACGTGTACTTTATACGTTTGTGCACTCTGTCTCGTACTCTATACTTTTCCTGGCTCACTAAAACCAGTCGCCTAACTTTTGAACTAGCCGGTTTGGTGTTTGCGTGTAATACATGCACATGTAGGTACAAGCACAACAGAATAGCAAACAGCAGATCCTATACGAGCGAACAGGCGGGTATCGAATTACTGTGCATAAATACCTTTGCTCCCGGCTCATGCTCTGCAACTCCATGCGGTATAGACTAGCTGTTTCCACCGCCCACGCGCTGACAAATCAATTCGCTGAATTATTGGCCGTCCGAGACTCGCTGAAGCCAGGAACTATTCATGTATGCGGGCGGTCAACTTGCTCACCCTCTATGTATATATATATATATATATGGGTGTGTGTGTGTGTGTGTGTGTGATGTGTGTATGGCTTTATGTCTGTTTTTAGTAAGTCAAATTCATAATTGGTCTACCATATGACTGAAGCAGTAGACAAGGAAGCTACCTCTTTAGGAATTTTAGTGAAAATGCAATATTTGCCAGATAAACCAAGAAATTGCTTTTTTTTAATTTTTCTGTAAATAACTAGAGACACAAGCCTCTAAAATAAAAATCATGCCCAAGTTTTTTTTATACTGTTTAATTTCCTGAAAATAAGTCTAGTAACGTATAATTTTAAGTACTTAAATTCTAATTTTCATAGTAAAAACTCAATTTTCTCATCGTCTGTCACAGCATCAAAATATGTCTTCGTTTTTCGACAGTTTTTGCCAATTTTTCTATTAACAAATGAAAAATGATTAAATCTAACTAGCACTTTCAGGAAAGCAAGCGAAGAACAAAAGTGTTCCAGTACAATTTTCATCTTTGAGGCTTGTACTTATCTCCAATTGTTTACGTACATAGTTTGTTTTGAATGATTTTTGTGCGCTCAGCAAGATAAGAAGTGTTAGTACTTTTATGCGTATCCGAAATGCCCAAATTATCTGCGAAGCAGGCATGTGCATTCGATGCAAAAACTATTTTGGCTAATTTTACAGTTCATGCATTATTACCGATATTCCTCAAGCCAGATTTACTGCGAGCCCCTTAATTATTTACCACAACCACGGCATTTGGTCTACTGACTCACTACATCTAGAACGTGTGAGATGACCCCTTGGAATGAATTTACACATTAGCTTAAAAAAGACTTATTTCTGCTTATTTTATAATATTTACAAATTTGGAATCTAAATGAACCTTTGATGATGGGATGAAGAACAGACAAATCAGGAAAAAAAAAATTTTTTTGATCATGTGTTCGGACAATTGATTGGCAGCAAAAAAACTACCTTCGATGGTAACACTCTTAAAGTGACTTAATCAAAAGATAATATCCATACAATCAAACTTTCGGAAGAGAACCTATTAGAAAAATCACTCTCATACCAGGATAATGTTTTAATTTTGAATTGTTTATTTTTTTTGTTTTATTATTCTATTATTTGTATTATTATTATTTTGATTTTCAGCCACATATGAATTCAAGCGAATTTGTGAAACTTAACAAGATACTTTCAAGTTATCTAAATAACTCACTTATGGACATTATCAATAATTCAAACAGATCCAACATAATTATGAATAGAGCTGTACCCAGTATCATACTCTCATGCATAGAAACATTAATGGCCTCTAAACATTTTTAGCAAATCACGTGAAGAAATTAAATTTTTTTGATTCTTAAGAAGATGAAGATACACCAAGTTCACACAAAGTTTTATGGGTTAATTCATCAAATGCAAATCTTATGAAAGAGTTTGAAGACATCATTGAGAAAAGTGACCAATTTAAAACTGTACTTGTACTTTTACAGACATATTCTAAGCAGTTTCAAAAAAATTGTTTTTTTCAGTCAAAATGTTGTTAAACTACTGTAGTGACTACCTGACACACAAGGTGGAAGTTGCAAGCAAGTTTGGTTGGAAGATATCAAGAGAAACTACTCTTGTTGCGGATCCATCAACTTTGATACCTGATAAATCTGAAGTAGAAGTTCTGGTACAGTTAAATGGTAAAGGTGGCGTGGATCTAATAATTACAAACACCAAGAAGACGGTTACCTTTTTAATCGAAGTTAAAACATCAGAAACTTTTATTAAGGATGCTTTGTCAGCTCTTAAACAGGCACACATTTATGCAGGGAGTAATTCGTTACAGTCGAATGCCCGACCTTCAATCATATGCATCTCGTGTGTTGAGCAGAGTAAAGTTGTTATATGCAGCTTACATAACAGTATCACGTTCATGTACAACATGTAAACGTAGTATGTGTCTAAACTGCACCAATTCATTATTACCAATTCATAAATAAATGTAAATATTACAGTTTTCATAAGTGTACATAAGTTTAGAATGTTAGTAAATAAAACTACGAAACTTAAAAATTGACAAGTAGTACAATATAATGTTAACTTTGTAATTCATATGAAGCTGATTACTTACAAAGTATGCGAGCTTTGTAAAGTTTGAATTTAATACTTTCATTGATGTACAACTTTATGGAAATCGTATCTACATACTAAACAATAAGATATTATTTAATGCTATTTGTAAATTAATGTTCTGTCTTACTTTATTGCTTAAAATGGACATTTTTCTATTTTATTTCGACTCAAAAATATTTCAGCACCGTATAAGCTATAAAACCTCTTGTCAGAACTAGCGCATAAAGATTCCTGCAATATTTTTATATAAATTTCACTTAAATTTATGTATCATAGGGTATTTGGGAAGTGTTCTTGATTTTCAAATTCGTCGTAGGGATTGTCCTTGATTTTTGCTCTTGTCCTAAAAAATTGCATTTTTGTGTAAACCGAGTAATTTAGCGAAAAAGAAATTTTTTAAATGTATTTTATACCTGAGTTGGTGAAAACACATCATTGTCAAATATTTACTATTACAATAATTAACCTATCAATTACGGCTGTAAATATACCTGGATTCATGTTATTACATTAGCATTTTCAACAATAAAATCTCTTTGATGATTTATGTTGTTAAAGATGCTGTTCTGAATTTCCAATAAGATGTACTCAAGCAATATTTTCATGAATTTTAGAGCTGTATTTACACATTTTCATAACTTAAACGCACATAATTACAGCTATAATCTTATTCATTTAGTTTTTGAATTTGCTAGACACCCTGTGTAAAATACAATATTGTCTTTTATTAAATAATACGTGATTTCGTACACTGCGTAATTATTTCAATATATAATA
>NW_019379698.1:110346-135362 GCF_000648655.2 Copidosoma floridanum
ATTTATAATTCCTCAGACATGGAAAACAAATGATGTATGTTCTAAAATTTTTAATAATGATGATGATTCTTTTGTAAATAAAGCTATATTAATAGCTCACAATAAATACACACATTTTTTGGACAAAAAAATTTTAAATAATATAGTAGGAACATTAGGAACGTATTATGGTATTGATAAAGCAACTCACAAAGGAGTAGATAAATCAGACGATAATATTTATATTAATTTCCCTACAGAATATTTAAATAGTATTAAAGAAGGTCTTCCTCCATTCGAATTGAATTTGAAAATTAACGCTATTGTTATGTTAATACAAAACTTAAACAAATCCGAAGGACTTTGCAATAGTACAAGATTACGAATTACCAAATTATTAAAATACAACATTGAAGCTGAAATAATCACAGGTGAAAAAAAAGGAAATAATGTCTTTATTCCAAAAATAACACTAAATACGAACAATTCTTCTTCTCTACCATTTATATTGCAAAGAAAACAATTTTCATTTACCATAGCTTTTTCTATGTCTATCAATAAATCTCAAGGTCAGAGTTTTGATGCCTTAGGATTATACCTTAGAAAACTGTTATTTTTTCATGGATAATTATATGTTGCATTGTCTAGAAGTAGAAACTAAAAAAAAATTGTATCCATATTGAATCAGAAAACGAATTCGAAATTGAAAAGATTGTTTGGAATGAAATTTTAGAGTAACAAAAAGACTATTCCATAGTTGATTACTATTTTTATACTTTCTTGCAGATTTTTTCTTTCATCAAAAAAGCAAATTTCAGAACCGTCTAGTACCCAGATTTATGAAATCATTAACAATCCGTTTTATGTAATTTGTTTTCAGATACACAATCATGGATGTAAAATTTTATCAGTGTGACAAATGTAACTCAAAATGTTCAAATCAAAAGTGTTTATGATCGCACGAAAAAATTCTCAAAAAAAAATTTTTTGTATGTGATCTATGTAGCAATATAATACTGGAGAAGAAAAACTATTTGCGTCACACAAAGGAATGGCAAAACATTGAGAAAAATTTAAAGTGTATTAAATGCAGGAAATGTTTCAAAAGATATCATCACTTACAAAGACATTTGAAATGCCATGAAAAAAACCTTCAAAAAAATATTTGTCAAAATTGTGGGAAAGGTTATGTAAGAGCAGAGCACCTAAAAAGACATTGTAGAGTATGTAATCAAAATAAACATCGTAAGTAAGTTAATTGTAACAAAACTTTTTGTTATGGTCAACTAAAATTATATGTGAAAATTAGACCATTTGTAACAGTTAATATATAAGGCTTTACAAATTTATTCACATTATATATGGAAGAGCTAGGGGGGGTGGAGGGAGCTTGTGGGGTGCGGGACGGAGATAGCAAAAAAGTAGGATTAATTAAAAAAATGAAAGAAAAACTTCCTTACTTAGGGGGAAGCAGGGGGGAACGGCGGGGGGGCANTTACTCGAAAAATGCAAGAAAATGAAAGAATAACTACCTTATTTGGGGGGAGCTGAGGGGGGGGGGGGGGAGCAAAACCTCGCTCTTACTCTTACGACTATATAATATAGGAAGATAAATATATATACATATTCGTGTAACTGCTAGCAGCTAAACAATTGTATGCATGAGTAACGTGCTCTGGTACTGCTGAGTGGCATATTTTGTTTTGTGTCTCGCGCGTGTTTTTCTTTTTTTTATTTATTTATTTTTTTTTTTTTCATCAAATCGCTGCAGGGAATGCCGCTAATTTGTATTTTTAACGAAGAGATGGAGACAGACAAGGTTGACAGCTAAAGCACTTGCTTCTCGCTTGCTCTATACCATTTTCCATATGGATGAGGAACTCTTTTTATCTTACGCCTTTTGTAGACATTATGGCCATATTTTATTACTTTGTAAATATTCAATTTCATTTTGTAAAATTCTTCGTTTACTCAGAAATCTTAATAAACTCATTTTTTTCAGTAATAAATCATTTCTGGTGAGTAAAAACTCTTTAATTGAGTGACAAACTTTACTATTTTTTGTTCATTTTACATTACTTTTGAAATCTTTCATTTCGTTGAATATTTTTGATTAAGTAACATTAGAAATATTATACATCTTTAAAAAGGCACTTAATATTATCATAGTTTTTGCTATTACAATGACCACTGTATTATATACTACTGTATTGGATTATTATATTTGTAGTCGGTTGTTTTTTTGATGGATACCAAATACATTAAACTTGCCAAGCCTTTCGCTTTAAAATAAAGTTGATTTTTTTTAAGGAGATGGCACTTCTTTTTTTTTGGACTTTTTGAATAAACCTGTTAGAATTAATAAAAATTAAGCATAAATGGTTTAAAAATTTATAAATCGTTGTTTTATTTAAAGAAGACCGGCTTAGCTCATGTTACTTTATACTTAAACTTCGACTTTCTTCGAACTTCTTGAAATACTTTGCATTCACTCCAAAAAGAAAATGTCAAGATCATTAGCACCTTTTAGCCATTGTTTTTTGACGATATCATTATAGTTGTTATGAAACTAGTGGTTTTGTAGACGTAACATATTTGTGTAATGACCTTTTGATACACTACCGAATTGAAACACTCCATTTACGACCTTATACTTTTTATCATTTATGTCTACTTTGCATGTCAGTATTGCATTTCGGAGTTGATCATTTCAATAATACTTTGTCAGTTTTTTTATGTAGTATTAATTGTACAACTACTACAGTATTACTTATTTTAAATCTACTTTTTCAATTTTTTTCAATTAACATCTGTTATCCATATATCATCACAATAACATTCTGTTTCTTGCCTTTTTTCTAATATTATAATCTATAATTTCTTGAAGTATACGCCTTTGAAAATTTTCTGGCAGAGAAAAAGTAACAATATAAATAGAATTTTTTATTATGGTTTTGTTCGTTTGAACCAGGACATTCAGTTGTAACGTTTTGTTCAAGACGCAAAAATCAAGAAAATTTTGATACCGGCTGACTTCATAAGCTGGAGAAGTAGGATCTTACAAAAAGTAAACGATTTGAACAATACTATGTTATCAATGTTATCTTGATATTAAATTGATAGAAATTAGTATTTGTACAAAAAGGTTGAACAAAAGTGACTCTAAAAATGAGTGATAAACTTTAAAAAAACCAGTGGACAGTGGGTGATTGGATACCCAAGTAAGAAGTTATACTTCTATAAAATTATATGGCTAATAATATAATTATAAATATAAGTATACCTCGTATAAAATGCTATTATGTACAAAGGTGGTGCAATTATTGTTAGAATAAGGATACCTACGTTAGTTGAGTGTTGTTTCAATAAATATTTTAATATTTAATAACGGAACAATTATAAACAATATTCGATGGCACAATACAATATAAACAATATGGCAGCTGGTCAGTACAAGACTATGCTCTTTCATCAAATCTTCCGATGGTCTTAAAAAATCTTCCTAAGAAAATAAGAAATACCCTTATGAAATAGCAGATCGTTCAACTGTACCCTTTTTCACATGTTTAGTTAAAGGAATTTTTAATTTAGCATTTAACCTTATAGAAAAATTACTTTAAATTGGATTTATAAGATCTACATAAAGCTCTCATTTTTTGTTTGGGTAAAAGATTACTATAACATAAAGTTGTTACATTTTCAAATAGACATATAATTTTTTTTTTATTAACACAAAAAAAAAAGACCCAAGGATGCGTAAAAGCGTGTATGTAAGTTCATTCTTATGAGAAAAATAATTTCCAGCGTTGCAGAATATATTTGCGCTCCTCCCACCTCTCTAAATTTTGTTATCAATTACAAAGAAAAAATTGTGAAAGGAGAAAACGCAATAAAAATCAATTATTTGATTTATATAATACAAAAATCACTTAAAATTGAATTCAGAAGATCTGTATAAGCCCCCCAATTTTTGTGAGCATGAAAAATTACTTTTAGATCAACCTGTTTCATTTTCAAACAAATCTATAATTTGTTTTTTTTTTTTTAACAACACAGAAAAGCAGTGGTCTAGTATGCGTAAAAGCGTGTATGTAAGTTCATCCATGCGAGAAAAATAATTTCCAGCGTTGCTGCATATATTTGTGCTCTTCTTACCTNGATAAAATACAGTATTTTTGTGTAAATCCACCAATGTTGGAGCAATAGCCATCTTAACTAATGAAAGATCAACAGGGTTCTGATTAACTTGAGAAGCAGTTCCTAGTTCATTCATAGCAGCAACAGGTTGTAAGTTGGTGCTTCAGACAGGTATAGTAATTTTATAAACTTTTAAGCTGACTTCTTTTGGTACAAATTGCCAAGTGTTTGAAGCCAAAAAGTTAATAAAAAAGTAATTGCAGCGATACCATTAGAACATACGTATTGCTACGAGTGTTTAAACGACGTTGATACTGTTTTGTCAGAAACAAAGATGAACTGTTTAAATACACTTGGAAGAATCAATAAAATATGGAATGAAAATTACTTCAGAGCTTGTAAAGCCCTTATTTTTCGAATCAATGAGAGATAACTTGATCTGTCGAAGATAAAAATGTTTAGCGATATTTTGAAAAAATAACTGAATGTATGAAATGTATAATTGGTAGATTGTTTATGTAGCAATAATTAGTACTTATAAGAAAAAAACTTAGGAAACATCGTATTCCAAAATAATCTAGATTCCTTTTCCCTTTGTATACATGCCAGCATTTAAAACACGGAAAAAGGAATTCGTATTACTCTAGTACAGTTTTTCTCCGATTCTTGTAATTTTCATCCGATACTTGAAAGGGAACATATAGCATACCTTTGCCTTCGCCTTGTTAGTTTTGTTGCTAGTTGGAAGAGATTTAACTCATAACTTGTCAAAATTGGGATCATTTTCTTTACACTCCCGTCCAAATTCTATTCTGGATTTGATTAGAATATTCCTGCTAGCATCTTTATATTTATGGGTCGTCTTGCTCCACTTGAGACACTGAACAAAACGGCGAGGCAATGGTGAAACGAATTGCAGCTGGTGGCAATGTATAAAATTATACAGCTCATGACATGTGTATAACATTACACTTTCTAATTTTCTTGATATAATTTTTAATTTATGCTTAAATGTTCGCAAAGAAAAGCAAATGTATCCTCCGATAAACTGTGCCACTCTTGTTTGGCCAAAAGCAACAAATACCGATGTGGAACGCTTGATATCCTTTAACTTCAAACTCTGACGGTCTTTTTTTTCCTGAATCTTAACAATTTTCTTTTCATATTCATTTATTTGTCGCTGTTTTACATGATCATTTCTGTCTCGTGCTTTTTTCCTTTTATTTCGGTTCTTTTTCATTTTTTGCGCGTACCTTCAAGTTTTTCATAGCTGGTTTTGGTCCATACCACGGGCGAGCTTCCAAATACCATTTTATTCGCTTTAGCAGCAATCCCTTCATTCGGCTTTATGTAGTAGTTGAAGTTTCAGCAAGCAGAGGTTCTACTTGAACTTTCTTCCATTCAACTTGAAAACAATTCTAGACGAAACTTTGTCAAGCTCGCACAATTTTATGGACCGTTAACATTAATACAATTGAATCTTTTTGAATTCTGTAAATTGCTATTTTTTGTGTTTAATTTCAACTGTTAACTCCGGTGTAACCTAAATTTCTGGAATTGGCAAGTGTCACATCTCAGTGTCCGCAAAGACCACAATTTTTGTTGCATGCGCAGAGGGTTGCAGTCAATGTCATTCGACTCTGTTAATCCCAACGCAGCTTTAATCCTAGGATCTGTGAATCGTAAAAGTAATGATTATTGACAATGGGATGTTGAAACATGGTTAATAAATTGGAAATAAAGGTTAAGTTGACTCATCCAGACCGACACGTGTCAGCTATAGGGTTTCTGGAATTTTTCTTGCAACAATGGAAGCACCTTCTCTGTACTGGTTTTTAGGAGGAGGATTTCATTTCGTACCACTTTTGAGTACATTGGGAACTTTAAACATTCTCTGCCAAAGAATTATGACTTTTTTGGGTGGATCTTTTGCCTTCTTGATTTTCGAATTTCCTCCGGAACCAATTCCTTATTAAGTGTAGAAATACCTTTTACCGTCTACATTACTCGTTTTAAGCCATTGCTATAAATGGAAATTATTTCGAAAGTCTGTTTGGAAATTTTTCTGAATATAGCTACTCTAACGTCATATAAAAAAGGTTAGGTGTTTCCACCATGCCAATTCATTTTTTTTTTTAAGAGTATTTTACATCACCTTCAGACTACCCCTTACTACTTTGTACTGCTCAAAAAAGTCGAAAATCAAAATCTTTTTGTTCTATCAGGGCTGTGAGCTTGCGACGACTGCAGTAATTGTCCATGATTAACTTATTCAGTCTACTTTTGATGCTGGTTTTATCCTTGCTGCAATCTTCATCATCACACAACTTTAAAAAGATTGCTAAAAGATGTTTTATGTGTGTTGCCAAGTTTGTTTTCATGTTTGTTTTTCATTGGTCAGCGAGCGTATTTGCCAATCCACTCCTACATCTATTGCTGTACAATGTTTCATGCCCTCTTAAATCTATTTTTTTTTTGAAAATTGGTGCAATAAAAACTGGTAGGCTAACACTTGTTTTTTCCAAAAAAATAGAACCTAAAATGGTCTGGTATCTGGTTTCTTGGCTTTATTGCTTCAATGTTGCCTTAAGAATCCATACGGTTGATTAAATGCAAATTCGATAGAGTAGGAATACTCCACAGCTACTCTTAACATTACTAGAACATCTTTTTTTTCAATTTTATGTACCGCAATCAACAACGCCTCCACTTGGACTAGGTAGCCGAGATTCTTCAGACCATAACATATTAAGTATGCACCACTGCAATTAAATTATACGATAAATATTTGTGAGATAAAAAAAATGGCAGAGAATAAGGTATTTTAGTTGAAAGCAAGTCCAGTGCTCGCAATATTGTACGAGAATTCTTCGGCTGCCATCAGGTAGGCTTGCTTCATTGGTGATTCAGTTTAACACGAAATACTTCAAACGAGCCATGTTATCGTATGTACAAAATTTTAGCTTCTGTATGGCCTGCAACATATCTGTAAATTAATGTGTTCAAGGGTCCGTGAAACTCTGTAACAAAGGCTGTGCAAACAAAAAATTAAAAATTCATGTGCAATTCAAACCCTTTTTTTAAATGGTTGGATGAAATATTTGGGACTGATGTTGGTAAACATTTCAAACGGTCTTTGTTGCAGAATTAAACCACATATTTAAGCTGCTTTTCTATTTATTAATAATAATTTTGCTAAACGAAATAAAATTCTCAATGTGTATACTTTTTCTTTTGCAAAAACTCAGTTTGTGGCAACTTGACTCACTGATGAGGCCTATACCTTAATTTCCGACATTTATTCTCTCGATACAAATTTGTGAGATAAAAAAAATGGCAGAAAATAAGGTATTTTCGTTAAAAGCAAGTCTGGGGCTCGTATAATTATGCCTGAATTTTTCATCTGCTACTATAAAAGCCTCATACGTAGTTTAAGCCAGCTTTATTTGCTTTTACCAAGAGTACATCCATGTGACGCAAACATATTGTCGAAGGCAGAAATAGATTTAATTTCTTTTCTAAAAGATAATGTCAAAAAAAATCACTTGCTAACCACAGAAGTAAACCAGCTGAGGCTGTCCACTGCAAGTCATATGGAGGCACAAACCGCAGCACAAGGAGTAACGAACATTTCAAAAAGACCATAACTTAAAAGCAGCAACTTGCGAGGAAGAAAAACAAAGTTCATTCAGAGTTATCAGATGTGGCTTTGCGCATTTATGTACCTTGACTGCGGTATACAAAATTAAAAAAAAAGATGTTCTAGTAATGTTAAAAGTAGCTGTGGAGTATTTCTACTCTATCGAATTTGCATTTAATCAACCGTGAACTGTCACGCTTGCCAATTCCAGAAATTTAGGTTACACCGGAGTTAACAGTTGAAATTAAACACAAAAAATAGCAATTTACAGAATTCAAAAAGATTCAATTGTATTAATGTTAACGGTCCATAAAATTGTGCGAGCTTGACAAAGTTTCGTCTAGAATTGTTTTCAAGTTGAATGGAAGAAAGTTCAAGTAGAACCTCTGCTTGCTGAAACTTCAACTACTACATAAAGCCGAATGAAGGGATTGCTGCTAAAGCGAATAAAATGGTATTTGGAAGCTCGCCCGTGGTATGGACCAAAACCAGCTATGAAAAACTTGAAGGTACGCGCAAAAAATGAAAAAGAACCGAAATAAAAGGAAAAAAGCACGAGACAGAAATGATCATGTAAAACAGCGACAAATAAATGAATATGAAAAGAAAATTGTTAAGATTCAGGAAAAAAAAGACCGTCAGAATTTGAAGTTAAAGGATATCAAGCGTTCCACATCGGTATTTGTTGCTTTTGGCCAAACAAGAGTGGCACTGTTTATCGGAGGATACATTTGCTTTTCTTTGCGAACATTTAAGCATAAATTAAAAATTATATCAAGAAAATTAGAAAGTGTAATGTTATGCACATGTCATGAGCTGTATAATTTTATACATTGCCACCAGCTGAAATTCGTTTCACCATTGCCTCGCCGTTTTGTTCAGTGTCTCAAGTGGAGCAAGACGACCCATAAATATAAAGATGCTAGCAGGAATATTCTAATCAAATCCAGAATAGAATTTGGACGGGAGTGTAAAGAAAATGATCCCAATTTTGACAAGTTATGAGTTAAATCTCTTCCAACTAGCAACAAAACTAACAAGGCGAAGGCAAAGGTATGCTATATGTTCCCTTTCAAGTATCGGATGAAAATTACAAGAATCGGAGAAAAACTGTACTAGAGTAATACGAATTCCTTTTTCCGTGTTTTAAATGCTGGCATGTATACAAAGGGAAAAGGAATCTAGATTATTTTGGAATACGATGTTTCCTAAGTTTTTTTCTTATAAGTACTAATTATTGCTACATAAACAACCTACCAATTATACATTTCATACATTCAGTTATTTTTTCAAAATATCGCTAAACATTTTTATCTTTGACAGATCAAGTTATCTCTCATTGATTCGAAAAATAAGGGCTTTACAAGCTCTGAAGTAATTTTCATTCCATATTTTATTGATTCTTCCAAGTGTATTTAAACAGTTCATCTTTGTTTCTGACAAAACAGTATCAACGTCGTTTAAACACTCGTAGCAATACGTATGTTCTAATGGTATCGCTGCAATTACTTTTTTATTAACTTTTTGGCTTCAAACACTTGGCAATTTGTACCAAAAGAAGTCAGCTTAAAAGTTTATAAAATTACTATACCTGTCTGAAGCACCAACTTGCAACTTGTTGCTGCTGTGACTGAACTAGGAACTGCTTCTCAAGTTAATCAGAACTCTGTTGATCTTTCACTAGTTAAGATGGCTATTGCTCCAACATTGGTGGATTTACACGAAAATACTGAAAATTCGAATGACATGCCAACAAACAATGATAAAGGCAAGTTTAATAAATATTTAAAAATTATATTTTTTTTAACTTTATTTTTTTCATGTTTACAGTAAATAACAAACAAAGTGTTTTTTCAGAAGTTTTCTATGTCTACCGAGTACTAGCCTATAAAGAAAAAGACTGAAGTACAGGCAACGGTTATAAAATTTCCAGCTGTTGGAACTTCTGATAAGTGGTGGTAGTAAAAAATGAAATTTAAAATTTTTAAAACTGAGCATCTAATAGTTTTATTTCATTTACCAGATGTGTACTTTGATTAATATTTTTGAAGTTTGTTTTTTTAAATAAAAGATCTAAGCAGTTGACGAATCACTCTGTTGTTTGTTTTTGAGTTTTCCATTTCCAGACTCAGTATCAGTGAAAAAAACAGGCATGTTTAGGTTCATAGGACTCATTCTTGCCCTTAAGTCAGTTCTAATTAGACCTGCAGCCAAAAAAAGTCTTTCTGTTGGAACTGACGTACACAAAATACTCATGTATTTCATAGCAAGAAAGTTAACCTCAGGAAAATAGTCATACTATTTTCTTTTTAAAATTGAAACGGATTTGGGTAGCTGGAAATCTTTTTTATTCTCATGTAACTTTTCAATTCTGGATAGTTTGTGTAAGTATTATCGCTTAAGTTAGTTCAACTTCTATTTCTTAGCTTTTATGGTGTTTTTTTATGATTTTTTTCTTTATCACATAAATTTTTTCTAACTTAATCTTCTGTACTTATATCCCTAAAATTTAAATTCTCTTTTAATTTAGTATTTAGGAGCCTGTAAGCATTTGACATAGCTAAAGAATAGGGAAAAGTTTGCTTTTAAATCTTCGATCGAATAAAGTCGCAACAGATGATAGCTGATTATACTCACAATTTATAAATCGTATAGTAATAATTAAAAGTATTTTGGTTTTTATATTTTTTGATACAAACATTCGTGGGATTCTATTCATTGATTCATTCCTTTAATCTGTTTATTACTTAAATAAGTAAACTACATTTAGAGTAGTTTTTCCCTCTAAGTTATGTGATAACCTTATTTATTGGTTCTGTAATAAGAAGAAATTTCTCAATTACTTAGACTTTATCTCTATTCAAAACGTCAATGGGTTCAGAATATTCTAACAAATTTGTATGCGCAAAAGATTTTAACTCTAAATATCTTGATACCATTTTTACGGTACTCGACGAGCTGGTTGCCACATATATAGCTCAAGTTTTAAGGTTCTACACCTTCAGCTTGGACATAATTCACTTGTAAATCTTTTAGTGTTTTGTCCGCAGGAGTAAATTTTCTGATAGTCGTAACCATTTTTCTGAGCTTATCTACAACATCAATAAGACCAAAAGTCTCATTTATTTCACTTATGGCATCTTATTTTTAAAGCATCGGATAATACGTGAGATAACGAATGAGCTGCAAATTGAATGTGCTTATTTTTGCCGAACATATTTTGGCAAGATTTTTTCATCAACTAATATTATACATGTAACTTTACAAGCATCAATATTGAATTGATTTAGAGTATTATGAATTACAGATACTAAATAACTGAATGTATATCTGTGCTCAAGGGGGATGCATTCTAAAACTCTACTTTTCAAATCAAATTTTTTAGTAAGATAATGGACCGTTATTTCCGTGTTACTATTCATTGAATTGTCTGTCCAATTATCGCAACTCGTACAGTGAGCTAGAGCACTTGAGATATCTCTGACAAATAATTTTTCAGTACATCACATTTTAATTCAAGTTTGTTTATGAGCGTCATGGTGCGAGGAACTTTATAAAGAGGAGAAATTGGATTCATTAAATGTATAAGTTTCTCTTTTCCACAATGGACAAAGGTAAGTTGTCAAGACAAATCATGAAAATAATATAATTAGTCAAATCATTCAAAAGTTATCCACCTAAACCAAATAATTTTTGTTTGTTTGTAATAATAATGGAATAATAAATATGTACCTTACAAAAAAATTTTAAATAGATATGATTTTATAAAAAACATCCGTAATACTTGGTTGATTGTTTGACTCCATAAAATCTGTGGATTTCTGAAAAAATAAATTGCAAATAAATTTCATATAAGACATCGAATCTAATAACTAAGTTGAACAGATATGTTCATTGTCAATAAGAAACTCAATTTATAATTTACTTACTGATTGACTTTTCCATTTTTTCGATTCTATTACTGGATTTCTTCTAATTAACATTTTTAGTAGAAACAAAAAAATTGCTATTGGTTCATACTAAAATTTCTTAAAAATTTCGAATAAGCCATTGGTAAACTAAAAAGATATTTTAATTTAAATATATAATTAGGTCACATCTCGCATCCAGACGTATCATCTTATCTGTAGACTGTAAACCTTATGTAGTCTGTTCTTTATAACAAAATATAGTGTCCACCTTCTTGGGTTGGATCCTAAAAGATAAGAGTGGAAAATCAATACGTGTCATTTCTGTATTCATACAAAAAAAATGATCCCATGAATTCGTAATTTCTATTATTCCTACCACCATGATCTTTAACGACTTCTTCAAAATCGACGTCATTAAGCCCATTCCTTTAATTCATCTTTTAATCACAAATATAAATAGTACATTACGCACCTAGTGAGCGACGTTAAGAACGTCGCAGGTTACACATGAATAAACGTTAACATGATGTCTAGGGCATTTCTTAACCTCCGATCGTGGTGCGTATACGATTTTACGTCTCCTGGTGCTCGATAAGTAAAAAATCCCACTCAAAATAAAAAAACTTATTTTTTCGTATTATTATAATAATAGATCATAGTATACCCGTATGTATATGGCAAATACAATGACCCTTTCTTTATATTGTATACATTAAATACTTCTACTTCTAACATAAAGGTGAGAAAATATTTGCAACAAAATTTTAGTACGAACGAAAATATAAGCTGATTGGGCACTACAGCACTTGACCAGCTGATCCTCAAGTGAGTAAGCCAATTTTTTGATGTCACTACGTCCAACCGTTAATTGGACAGGCTACAGCATGTGCATAGGCAACGTAAAGCTCTTTCGCTGAAAATGTAAATACATAAATTAGCCTTTTGTCAGTTTGTTTTGCACCGTGGTTTGCGCGTGAAAGTGACTATGGACGTCAGTGTTTAACATGCCCGTTTTCGTGACGTGTTTTAAACATCATACTCTCTTTATCATATATACATTATTATCATTTACACGTTATTAATAACACTGGTTACGTCAGACGCACGTTGCACGATCTAAATCAGTGTGACTACTTTGATAGCTGTTTATAGATATTTTTAAATGTGTATATTCCGTAATCTAAAAGTGCATACGAATTTTCTACTTATCTCTTTCAAAAAGACAAACAAGTAAAATATGATAATTTATTATCATTGACACAGTGAGAACTTATTTCATTTTATATGTCATTACCATTGGAACAGTTTAATTTTTTTTTGTTCCAGCCAAATAAACCACGTGATCAGACATAACCGATCACACAATGAATAAAAAGGTTACAGTCACGTGACAATCCATCTTTTGAGATAAAATAGTTACAATCTGTCAGAAAAAAAATATACTTCGCTAATTGTATAATTTAAATTTCATGTCTAAGCTACGAAAAGAATTTTATTATTATTTGGTTTTAAAATCTGTTTTAGTCACTAACACTAAAAAAGGTTTGGATAAAGATTTAAAACAAAATTACTTTTTAAGCTTGAAATTAAATAAAATAAGTGCAATAAATTGTTTTTAGACATGTATCAACGGTAAGTCATGAAAAAATTCGAAATACGAATATTGTCTTTCAGTCTCAAATTATTTCTATTAAGAGCGTTTGAATCTTTAAGATATTTTAAGTTATGCTTACCGGACGAAATTTTTTACTAAGCTTTTGGGGCACCACAAATTTTCTCATATTTCTTTTAACAATTAGTCCAATTCATTCACCATGTAGTATTTTCATGGTGATTAAATAGTCTATCACACGCTACCTAAATACGCTCAACTTGATGTGGTTGAAATTTGTCTACATAAGTGCTATGAAAATAAATCCATTGCGATTTACTTTAATTCATGTTTCTTTAACATGACCAGTAAAATTATAAGAATCTAAAATCGATACTTTAGAAATAATTCTGATTATAACTGAAAAAAACTATCACATCCAAACAACACAAAATGAAAATATTATTAATTCAAGTGTATTGCAACTGTTACGAAGCGCTTTACAAACGCGAAATGGAAAAGCGGTAGAGGTATAACGATGGGGCTGTATCATACTATGTTAAAGTTACATGAAACGCAGTATAAAATCCTATCGACAAGTGGCACTGCGACATAGTAAGGGTGTGGTTTATCCGTATACATTGACATCTACGTGTCGTGTCCTCGGGCCTGCACCTGCAGAGCAGAGGCACGTAAAATGGGCTAGTGCATGTCTGCGGTCAGATGTTGCTGCTTTTGCCGTGGTCCATTTCGTCATTACATGCTCGTGTGTGTATCGACAATCGTGCACCTATACATAACTATATACCTGTATGTATGTGCAAGCCCGGATGTCACACACCCACTAATATTATGGACTCTGTATCGTACTACTCGATTTCACCCTATACGCACTGGAGTGCTGATGTATGCCTGGTAGACTCCAGTTGATTGCGTCAAATTGGGTACATAGGTTTACGTGCGAGTTCTGGGAATCGTGTATGTACAAGCTTCGTGTCCGTACATAACACAGGTCAGACTCTAGTTTAATATAGGGAGCAAGTAGAGAGAGCTGCCCGTTAACAACGACTAGCTTTTCTCACTGTACTGACTCGATCTCTCTCTCTCTCTCTCTCTCTCTTTCTCTCTCTCTCCCTCTCTCTCTCTCTCTCTCTCTCTCTCTCTCTCTCTCTCTCTCTCTCTCTCTCTCTCTCTCTCTCTCTCTCTCTCTCTCTCTCTCTCTCTCTCTCTCTCTCTCTCTCTCTCTCTCTCTCTCTCTCTCTCTCTCTCTCTCTCTCTCTCTCTCTCTCTCTCTCTCTCTCTCTCTCTCTCTCTCTCTCTCTCTCTCTCTCTCTCTCTCTCTCTCTCTCTCTCTCTCTCTCTCTCTCTCTCTCTCTCTCTCTCTCTCTCTCTCTCTCTCTCTCTCTCTCTCTCTCTCTCTCTCTCTCTCTCTCTCTCTCTCTCTCTCTCTCTCTCTCTCTCTCTCTCTCTCTCTCTCTCTCTCTCTCTCTCTCTCTCTCTCTCTCTCTCTCTCTCTCTCTCTCTCTCTCTCTCTCTCTCTCTCTCTCTCTCTCTCTCTCTCTCTCTCTCTCTCTCTCTCTCTCTCTCTCTCTCTCTCTCTCTCTCTCTCTCTCTCTCTCTCTCTCTCTCTCTCTCTCTCTCTCTCTCTCTCTCTCTCTCTCTCTCTCTCTCTCTCTCTCTCTCTCTCTCTCTCTCTCTCTCTCTCTCTCTCTCTCTCTCTCTCTCTCTCTCTCTCTCTCTCTCTCTCTCTCTCTCTCTCTCTCTCTCTCTCTCTCTCTCTCTCTCTCTCTCTCTCTCTCTCTCTCTCTCTCTCTCTCTCTCTCTCTCTCTCTCTCTCTCTCTCTCTCTCTCTCTCTCTCTCTCTCTCTCTCTCTCTCTCTCTCTCTCTCTCTCTCTCTCTCTCTCTCTCTCTCTCTCTCTCTCTCTCTCTCTCTCTCTCTCTCTCTCTCTCTCTCTCTCTCTCTCTCTCTCTCTCTCTCTCTCTCTCTCTCTCTCTCTCTCTCTCTCTCTCTCTCTCTCTCTCTCTCTCTCTCTCTCTCTCTCTCTCTCTCTCTCTCTCTCTCTCTCTCTCTCTCTCTCTCTCTCTCTCTCTCTCTCTCTCTCTCTCTCTCTCTCTCTCTCTCTCTCTCTCTCTCTCTCTCTCTCTCTCTCTCTCTCTCTCTCTCTCTCTCTCTCTCTCTCTCTCTCTCTCTCTCTCTCTCTCTCTCTCTCTCTCTCTCTCTCTCTCTCTCTCTCTCTCTCTCTCTCTCTCTCTCTCTCTCTCTCTCTCTCTCTCTCTCTCTCTCTCTCTCTCTCTCTCTCTCTCTCTCTCTCTCTCTCTCTCTCTCTCTCTCTCTCTCTCTCTCTCTCTCTCTCTCTCTCTCTCTCTCTCTCTCTCTCTCTCTCTCTCTCTCTCTCTCTCTCTCTCTCTCTCTCTCTCTCTCTCTCTCTCTCTCTCTCTCTCTCTCTCTCTCTCTCTCTCTCTCTCTCTCTCTCTCTCTCTCTCTCTCTCTCTCTCTCTCTCTCTCTCTCTCTCTCTCTCTCTCTCTCTCTCTCTCTCTCTCTCTCTCTCTCTCTCTCTCTCTCTCTCTCTCTCTCTCTCTCTCTCTCTCTCTCTCTCTCTCTCTCTCTCTCTCTCTCTCTCTCTCTCTCTCTCTCTCTCTCTCTCTCTCTCTCTCTCTCTCTCTCTCTCTCTCTCTCTCTCTCTCTCTCTCTCTCTCTCTCTCTCTCTCTCTCTCTCTCTCTCTCTCTCTCTCTCTCTCTCTCTCTCTCTCTCTCTCTCTCTCTCTCTCTCTCTCTCTCTCTCTCTCTCTCTCTCTCTCTCTCTCTCTCTCTCTCTCTCTCTCTCTCTCTCTCTCTCTCTCTCTCTCTCTCTCTCTCTCTCTCTCTCTCTCTCTCTCTCTCTCTCTCTCTCTCTCTCTCTCTCTCTCTCTCTCTCTCTCTCTCTCTCTCTCTCTCTCTCTCTCTCTCTCTCTCTCTCTCTCTCTCTCTCTCTCTCTCTCTCTCTCTCTCTCTCTCTCTCTCTCTCTCTCTCTCTCTCTCTCTCTCTCTCTCTCTCTCTCTCTCTCTCTCTCTCTCTCTCTCTCTCTCTCTCTCTCTCTCTCTCTCTCTCTCTCTCTCTCTCTCTCTCTCTCTCTCTCTCTCTCTCTCTCTCTCTCTCTCTCTCTCTCTCTCTCTCTCTCTCTCTCTCTCTCTCTCTCTCTCTCTCTCTCTCTCTCTCTCTCTCTCTCTCTCTCTCTCTCTCTCTCTCTCTCTCTCTCTCTCTCTCTCTCTCTCTCTCTCTCTCTCTCTCTCTCTCTCTCTCTCTCTCTCTCTCTCTCTCTCTCTCTCTCTCTCTCTCTCTCTCTCTCTCTCTCTCTCTCTCTCTCTCTCTCTCTCTCTCTCTCTCTCTCTCTCTCTCTCTCTCTCTCTCTCTCTCTCTCTCTCTCTCTCTCTCTCTCTCTCTCTCTCTCTCTCTCTCTCTCTCTCTCTCTCTCTCTCTCTCTCTCTCTCTCTCTCTCTCTCTCTCTCTCTCTCTCTCTCTCTCTCTCTCTCTCTCTCTCTCTCTCTCTCTCTCTCTCTCTCTCTCTCTCTCTCTCTCTCTCTCTCTCTCTCTCTCTCTCTCTCTCTCTCTCTCTCTCTCTCTCTCTCTCTCTCTCTCTCTCTCTCTCTCTCTCTCTCTCTCTCTCTCTCTCTCTCTCTCTCTCTCTCTCTCTCTCTCTCTCTCTCTCTCTCTCTCTCTCTCTCTCTCTCTCTCTCTCTCTCTCTCTCTCTCTCTCTCTCTCTCTCTCTCTCTCTCTCTCTCTCTCTCTCTCTCTCTCTCTCTCTCTCTCTCTCTCTCTCTCTCTCTCTCTCTCTCTCTCTCTCTCTCTCTCTCTCTCTCTCTCTCTCTCTCTCTCTCTCTCTCTCTCTCTCTCTCTCTCTCTCTCTCTCTCTCTCTCTCTCTCTCTCTCTCTCTCTCTCTCTCTCTCTCTCTCTCTCTCTCTCTCTCTCTCTCTCTCTCTCTCTCTCTCTCTCTCTCTCTCTCTCTCTCTCTCTCTCTCTCTCTCTCTCTCTCTCTCTCTCTCTCTCTCTCTCTCTCTCTCTCTCTCTCTCTCTCTCTCTCTCTCTCTCTCTCTCTCTCTCTCTCTCTCTCTCTCTCTCTCTCTCTCTCTCTCTCTCTCTCTCTCTCTCTCTCTCTCTCTCTCTCTCTCTCTCTCTCTCTCTCTCTCTCTCTCTCTCTCTCTCTCTCTCTCTCTCTCTCTCTCTCTCTCTCTCTCTCTCTCTCTCTCTCTCTCTCTCTCTCTCTCTCTCTCTCTCTCTCTCTCTCTCTCTCTCTCTCTCTCTCTCTCTCTCTCTCTCTCTCTCTCTCTCTCTCTCTCTCTCTCTCTCTCTCTCTCTCTCTCTCTCTCTCTCTCTCTCTCTCTCTCTCTCTCTCTCTCTCTCTCTCTCTCTCTCTCTCTCTCTCTCTCTCTCTCTCTCTCTCTCTCTCTCTCTCTCTCTCTCTCTCTCTCTCTCTCTCTCTCTCTCTCTCTCTCTCTCTCTCTCTCTCTCTCTCTCTCTCTCTCTCTCTCTCTCTCTCTCTCTCTCTCTCTCTCTCTCTCTCTCTCTCTCTCTCTCTCTCTCTCTCTCTCTCTCTCTCTCTCTCTCTCTCTCTCTCTCTCTCTCTCTCTCTCTCTCTCTCTCTCTCTCTCTCTCTCTCTCTCTCTCTCTCTCTCTCTCTCTCTCTCTCTCTCTCTCTCTCTCTCTCTCTCTCTCTCTCTCTCTCTCTCTCTCTCTCTCTCTCTCTCTCTCTCTCTCTCTCTCTCTCTCTCTCTCTCTCTCTCTCTCTCTCTCTCTCTCTCTCTCTCTCTCTCTCTCTCTCTCTCTCTCTCTCTCTCTCTCTCTCTCTCTCTCTCTCTCTCTCTCTCTCTCTCTCTCTCTCTCTCTCTCTCTCTCTCTCTCTCTCTCTCTCTCTCTCTCTCTCTCTCTCTCTCTCTCTCTCTCTCTCTCTCTCTCTCTCTCTCTCTCTCTCTCTCTCTCTCTCTCTCTCTCTCTCTCTCTCTCTCTCTCTCTCTCTCTCTCTCTCTCTCTCTCTCTCTCTCTCTCTCTCTCTCTCTCTCTCTCTCTCTCTCTCTCTCTCTCTCTCTCTCTCTCTCTCTCTCTCTCTCTCTCTCTCTCTCTCTCTCTCTCTCTCTCTCTCTCTCTCTCTCTCTCTCTCTCTCTCTCTCTCTCTCTCTCTCTCTCTCTCTCTCTCTCTCTCTCTCTCTCTCTCTCTCTCTCTCTCTCTCTCTCTCTCTCTCTCTCTCTCTCTCTCTCTCTCTCTCTCTCTCTCTCTCTCTCTCTCTCTCTCTCTCTCTCTCTCTCTCTCTCTCTCTCTCTCTCTCTCTCTCTCTCTCTCTCTCTCTCTCTCTCTCTCTCTCTCTCTCTCTCTCTCTCTCTCTCTCTCTCTCTCTCTCTCTCTCTCTCTCTCTCTCTCTCTCTCTCTCTCTCTCTCTCTCTCTCTCTCTCTCTCTCTCTCTCTCTCTCTCTCTCTCTCTCTCTCTCTCTCTCTCTCTCTCTCTCTCTCTCTCTCTCTCTCTCTCTCTCTCTCTCTCTCTCTCTCTCTCTCTCTCTCTCTCTCTCTCTCTCTCTCTCTCTCTCTCTCTCTCTCTCTCTCTCTCTCTCTCTCTCTCTCTCTCTCTCTCTCTCTCTCTCTCTCTCTCTCTCTCTCTCTCTCTCTCTCTCTCTCTCTCTCTCTCTCTCTCTCTCTCTCTCTCTCTCTCTCTCTCTCTCTCTCTCTCTCTCTCTCTCTCTCTCTCTCTCTCTCTCTCTCTCTCTCTCTCTCTCTCTCTCTCTCTCTCTCTCTCTCTCTCTCTCTCTCTCTCTCTCTCTCTCTCTCTCTCTCTCTCTCTCTCTCTCTCTCTCTCTCTCTCTCTCTCTCTCTCTCTCTCTCTCTCTCTCTCTCTCTCTCTCTCTCTCTCTCTCTCTCTCTCTCTCTCTCTCTCTCTCTCTCTCTCTCTCTCTCTCTCTCTCTCTCTCTCTCTCTCTCTCTCTCTCTCTCTCTCTCTCTCTCTCTCTCTCTCTCTCTCTCTCTCTCTCTCTCTCTCTCTCTCTCTCTCTCTCTCTCTCTCTCTCTCTCTCTCTCTCTCTCTCTCTCTCTCTCTCTCTCTCTCTCTCTCTCTCTCTCTCTCTCTCTCTCTCTCTCTCTCTCTCTCTCTCTCTCTCTCTCTCTCTCTCTCTCTCTCTCTCTCTCTCTCTCTCTCTCTCTCTCTCTCTCTCTCTCTCTCTCTCTCTCTCTCTCTCTCTCTCTCTCTCTCTCTCTCTCTCTCTCTCTCTCNTTCTAGAATAATTTAATAATTTTTTTAAATTCCCTAGATAGTTGTATGTAAAATCAAGTATTTGGTTTTTTAATAAATTCTTTTTTTTTGACGAAAACAATTTCATTTCCTTCTTTGTCATAGGGCTTACCTGAACATGTCAAGCAGCTTATAAATAGAATGAAAGAGAATAAGTCCACTGCTCCTTTTCCTTCCCATCTCAAGAATTTCGCCAGAACTCTGCACTACCATTCACCAGCTGCTTACGAAATGGTAAGGCATAGTTTCTTAAAATGTCTACCATGACTTGGTTTTATTGTATGTTTACATAATTTATATTGCCTATGCAAATAACTTATTACAAGAAAAATAATCGATTACTTTTTATCGTATAAAATAAGTCAGGATCACGTTGAAATGTTTTTCGCATTGATAAGACGTATGAATGGGTTTACAAGTAATCCAACGTCTGTGCAATTTCAATCGGCATACAAAAAACTTATGTTAAATAATATGAACGTGACAGTACCAACTTCGGCCAACTGTACTCCTAAGGACATGATATTGATGATAACCAACGTAAATGATAAGTCTTCCATAGCTGTAGGTGATACGAAGAATGAAAATGAAAATAAAAAAATGAATTCTGCTCATTCGTTGAATAGTAAAACTTTTTCGATACAAACTTTTTTGCACAAAAAGTTTGAATTGTCTGACCATGATTACTGTAATGAAGGGGAATGGGTACAATCAGAATATCTTCATCATATAATTAGACATACAGCTGGTGCTGTTGTTTATTCTATCAAACGAAATGTTCATTGTACAGAATGTACAAAAATGTTAGAAGGCTTAGCTACAAAGCATTCTAATTTAACAACTTTGAAAAATAGAGGGGGCTTAAATAATGCGTCTGATGACGTTTTCACAATCTGTTACAGCACAGAAAAAATATTACGACGTTTTAAACAAGAATTGTTGGCTAAAAATATTTACGTCAAAATTGTTTCAGAAACATTGCAAATATTGCCTACTAATATTTTCAAAAATGACGTACACAACTTTGAACAAGAACCACTGCAAGATCATCGTCAGCAATTAATGTATCTCATCATTCAAAATTATTTGGATAAACGTCTTAAACATGCAAGCGATAAGCTAGGAGATTTGAAATTTCGGGTTCGCATGCGTAATAATAAAATGACAATTTTTAAGGGTGAATGATCTGTCCGTTTTATGTTTGGTCTAAAACAAATCATTGCTTCTAAGAATTTTCAACATTATAGTAAGTGAAACCAAAGTTAATTAAGTCGTACTTACATTTGTACCTCGATTAATTTATAAGTGTTGTTATAATTGTAATGTGTTTTACCAAAAAANCTCTCTCTCTCTCTCTCTCTCTCTCTCTCTCTCTCTCTCTCTCTCTCTCTCTCTCTCTCTCTCTCTCTCTCTCTCTCTCTCTCTCTCTCTCTCTCTCTCTCTCTCTCTCTCTCTCTCTCTCTCTCTCTCTCTCTCTCTCTCTCTCTCTCTCTCTCTCTCTCTCTCTCTCTCTCTCTCTCTCTCTCTCTCTCTCTCTCTCTCTCTCTCTCTCTCTCTCTCTCTCTCTCTCTCTCTCTCTCTCTCTCTCTCTCTCTCTCTCTCTCTCTCTCTCTCTCTCTCTCTCTCTCTCTCTCTCTCTCTCTCTCTCTCTCTCTCTCTCTCTCTCTCTCTCTCTCTCTCTCTCTCTCTCTCTCTCTCTCTCTCTCTCTCTCTCTCTCTCTCTCTCTCTCTCTCTCTCTCTCTCTCTCTCTCTCTCTCTCTCTCTCTCTCTCTCTCTCTCTCTCTCTCTCTCTCTCTCTCTCTCTCTCTCTCTCTCTCTCTCTCTCTCTCTCTCTCTCTCTCTCTCTCTCTCTCTCTCTCTCTCTCTCTCTCTCTCTCTCTCTCTCTCTCTCTCTCTCTCTCTCTCTCTCTCTCTCTTTACCAGACTACATTTATTTCAAAATTTTTTTAGTGCTTGACTTGTACTAAGCGGTTGGTACAGCTCTTCGTCAAGTGCCTGTCGAGGCTGCACTATAGTCCTAACAAGTACGATTGGACTTGTGCCCACTTGCTTTCAGATTTATTGACAGGCCACTCGAACTCTAGTTTCCCAGATTAAACTCTTGACCGTCTTTCTATCCACTAATTTTGTGTATTGTTATATTACTAGTAGATTTTTTTGGCTCTTTTTTATGTAGTTGGTGCGAAAATAAACTTTTTTATACGGTTATGAATTAATAAGAATCACCTATTTACATCTTTTTCATACACATACTACCAAAATTTTTTCAAGCTGTTATGTATAGAAAGCAAAATATTACACTTCTAATAGAATATAATAAATAAATAGTTAAATACTTTAAACGCTGTTAATCTATACTAAGCGTGCAAAAAGGAGACTGTTTGTTAAGTTGAGCATAAGGTTTTTTTTTTTACAAATGTAGTGTACCGTAAATCCAATGAATACGCAAATTAAAATAAGAAAAATGTTCTTAAGTACTCTTTTAATAGTATTATAAGGTTTTTGTGTCATACAGCTTTTAAAATCAAAATTTTTGTTTCGACTGTGTTTTGTAAAACTTTATTAAACATTTTTGTTGATTTTAAAAAACAAACTATCTGTTTGTATTTTTGTTCTTAATAATAGCAATCGAAAACGATCATCTACAGTCAAAGTGTGATCTGTATACTTCATAATTTAAAGTTTAATTCTGATTAAATCAGTTAATCTCTAAACATTGTAGACCAGATTGTATACCAAATGAAATTGTATCCATAGACTAAATAATATAACAGATGTTACTTAATAGTACACTACACGTTAACCAACGTTCTAATGTGTTTTTATTAATATCATTCTAGCTTTTTTAAACCTTCTATTTCACTATCTATCGATTAAATTTTCTCTTTTTTTAAATTTTTTACTTATTTAATACCCCTTATCCTAACAATTTTTCCCATCAATACATCGAAGTGGTGGACTGGCCATACGATAAAATAAAGAAATACTGGCACGTTAAAAAAAACATAAATTTTTGATTTTAGAAAAATTTTTTTTATTAAAACTGTGCTACGCAGTGAAGTTAAGAGATTTAAAAGCTATGTACGTCAAAAAGTAACCTGAAAATTGTCGGAACAAACTTATCTACTTTAATAGAAAAATCAATTCATTTGCATAACCCTTTTTTTCATAAGGACAGTTGTTTATTTGATCTTTAGATTTCTTCTCAGAAACATCCTCTACGGAAGTTTTTACTTTTACTACTTTGAGTGCGTTAAAAAATAGGAGTAAATTACGATACAAATCCAGTAGTTGAAAAAAGTTTATACATGATTAATTTAACAAATTTATTTTTTTAAATACTGATTTTCAAGAATACAAAAATTACTATTCATATAACTTCTAAGAAAATCACCTCAACCCAAATCACTGATTTCAAAAATCTTGCGGGATTCTTTAGCACATAAAAATAAGGAGATATGTATTCTATTTATCTACCAATAGGCACTTTTAAAGGGTAAAAACCAGTGAAAAATTTTTTTTTCTATTTTCATATTTCTAGTTCCAGTACATATCTCGAAGTAAAACAAATGTGAAAATATATATAGTTAAACAGATAAGCATAACTCATCGGTCCTGTACACAAAATATTTTTTTAACAACAATTTTTACACTTTTTGTTTAGATTTTTGCAATAAAAAAATTACAAACAACAAAAGCATTTTATCTGTTTGGATATAAGAGTTGAAACTAAAGATGAATATGGTAGATAAAACTGATTGTATTATAAGTTACGAATATTATGACGTATAATGTATAATATAATGTACTGAAACTTGAAAATTACGAAAAAAAATCGGAAGTCAGTGGGTGCTTGGGTACCTAAGTAAAAAGTTGTACTCTGTCTCAGATAATACATAAACGTAGATATACCTTTCATGAAACGTTATTTTAAATAACCTAAGCCTATTGTGATGTATCAAATATGGTTGAATTACCCGTAGAACCAAAATATTCGGTAATTCAAGGTGTAAATTATTTCCTAGCGCCCCTAGCGTATTTTATCTGAACTCGAGTTGGGTCTAGCTGCCAATGATTTGAACATAAGAAAACTGTCTAAGTTAAATTTAATGTTTCGTTTTTATTATTCTCCGATCAAGTAATGTTATAAGACAATAGCGATATTGTAAATAAAGGGGGCAAGTTAGCTCTGAAAGCGTACGCTCGGTAGAAAAAGAAAGAAAGCAAACGGATCTTGTATCTCTTTCGCACCTTCCCGCTGATTGGCTCTGGGCTCTGGCACTGGCAACATATGTTACAAGCTTATAGCAGAAGTAATAAAGCGGGTAACCAAAACAGCAACATAACTAATGCATTTTTTTGTTGACAAGTTATTTATTTATTAAAAATCAAATTTGACGTTATAATTATGAGAACTTGTATAGTCTGCAAAAAGTTTTCAATACCTGGTGATAGCAGTCGCTCATTTTATAAGTAAGTGTACATCTTAATATAAAAATTGGGCTAATTTTTATAAGGATAAAGTTATGTCCTTAAAAATTTAGTTACAAATACAATTGCAATCGCATGCTGTGAATTTTCTTATGTATGCATATTAAAATTTGTAATAATGTCAATGATATGTTGTGATAAGTATTTGTTCACATGAGAAAAAAATAAACACTTCATATTTTTAAAACAAAGCATGTAACAATACACAACTGTTGTTTTAATTTTAAATGTTTTTGTAGATTTCCTGATGATTGTACACTAAAAGAAAAATGGAAAATAGCTCTTGGTCTGTCATTAGTAACAAAAAGTGCAACAGTGTGCAACGAACACTTTGAAGACAGTGCTTTTTACAAAAGATATGGATACACCTCCTTCAGACGTTTATTATCTGATGCAATCCCTATCAGTCCAACCACTACGCAACAAAATACAGATGCAACCACAGAAAATGAGAATATACCAACAGCATCAAGCACTAGTTTCTCTGAAGTTTATGTGTCAATAGCAGCAAATGATGAAATCAAAGAAAATTAAAATATACCAACATCAGCAAGCACTAGTTACACTGAATTTTGTTTGTCAATAGCAACAAATGGTGTTACCAAATAAAATAAGAATTTATTAACATCAGCAAGCACTACTAGTTCTTCTGAAGATTGTGTGTCGATTAGAACAAATAAAGATTTAAATGAGACTGCTGCAGCATCAGTCCAAAATAGTGATGATACTGCTTTGATTACTCCTACTTGCGAGAAAGAGCCCAACTGGTTAAATGCTAATGACAAGAACATGCTATCTCTCAGAACTGAACACTCCAGTACACCATTGATATCTTCCGATGCTGGTGTTAATTGCAAGAATAGGAAAAGGTAAATTTATTTGATAATACGTTTATAAAAACATTAAAATAAGTATTTAGGATAAAAATTATTGTTACATTTATAGGAACAAATCTTTTACTGCTGACTGTACTGATGAAACTGACGTCAAGAAACGATCATCTACAGTCAAA
>NW_019379698.1:138278-150707 GCF_000648655.2 Copidosoma floridanum
GAGATGGCAGTTAATTGCTTCGGTATTGTGCCGATTACGGGAAAGTGGTCACTTGAATCATTTCAAAAGTTATTTTGGACGAAAGTACACCGCTAAAGGATATGTTTACCGGTTATAACTCAATTTTGAAAAAAGAGAGTTAGTCAGTTTGTCCGAGAAGCCACAAATATAGGTATTTTGAAAAATACCAAAGAAGGTTTTTACATACCAACGAATTTGTTTACGCTACGATACATAAAAGCTTCAGTTACGTATTTTTATAATATATAATTCGATTTTCATGTTCACGTTACAATTCTTTTTATTTTTAAATCAACAATAAAAAAAAAAAAAAAAAACTTTAATCGGATTCGAACTCAGAATCTTTAGTACTCTGAGCAAAAGCTTATCCCCTAAGCCATACTGAACTCTAAAAGATAATGTTCAAAGGTTAGATTTGATCATTTACCCCCCTATGAGCTTATGTTAATATTGATAGCTTAGAGGGAAGTTTGAGTTATATGAGATTATGTTTAAACTAATCATTAGCTAATTTTAACTTAAATATAACTGAAATATTAATTATATTTCATTTTTGTTTGATTGTAAAAAGGTTAGGCACGCTGCTGCGTTGTCTGCTAAGTCCTCTGAACAGAGAACGTAGGGGGAGTCTTACCAGCCAATCGGAGAGGAGGTGCGAGAGAGAAAGTAGACCCTTTTGTTTTTTTTCTCTTTCTATTGAGCGTATGCTTTCACTTACAGGCAGCCCCTGAGCTTGCCCCCTCTATTTATAATATCTCTATGTATAAGACTGATTTAATAATGACGAGTGTTTACAAATACTGTGTTCCCAACTGTTTTAAAAAAAAAATCTCTAAGTAGGAATAGTCTTACATAAATTTCCAAAATTTGTTGATCGTAAAATAGAGTGAATACAAAGGTGTAATATAATGTAGCATATTGGATCCAAGTCTACTGTAGACAGTGCAAACTTTCCGGCATCAAATTACTTATAAATAGACGATTCTCTTTATATTTAAATGATTGGCGGCTGGACCCAACTCGAGTTCAGATAAAATACGCTAGAGGCGCTAGGAGTCGGTTTACACCTCGAATAAGGTACAAGTGGAAAATAATCATGGGCATTTTTACCGTAAAAGCATTGGTAATTCAGTAATATTTTGTTGTAATGTGAATTTTTATCACAATAGTAAATGAACTTTTAACCTAGTTTATGGTAATTTTTATGCTCATTGTAAAATTTATCCCAAATTCACTATAATTTTTATAATACGGCAACGGTCCAATTTCTCCCTGAAAGAGTACACAGCTATATGTTGAACGTGAGCCAGAAAAAAAGCCGACCACCTGACTAGTTGTCTGCTGCAGCAAGGGCTAACATACACAATGTGACACATTACAATATCACACCCTATTATTTATTACCTATAGACATAGCAACGTGTCAATCATGTGCGGATATTTCCATTACCAGAATTTTTACTCAAAGTGTTGTTGGAAACATGATGCAGTTCTCTTTTAGGCGAAATTTTACCATACAGTAAAAATTATAGTAAATTTAGAGTAAATTTACAATTAGTATAAAAATTACCGTAAACTACGGTAAAAATTTATGTACCATTGTGGTAAAAATCTACGCAGTGATAGAATATCACAGGATTACCGTTGCTTTTACGGTGAAGATTCCGGTGATTCTTTTCCGCGTGTATGATTTTCAGTATTTGAATATTAAATGAATTGTTAAAAGAACTTATCACGCAGGTAAGAAAAGTACAGAGTACTGCCATAGCGAGCTGGTCATCAAGTACGCTTTCGTCAAATAATTTATTTTACCGATTATTTCAAAACAATTTTCAACGCTGATTAAATATGTAATGTCATACTCTCACCTGTCACATACCCTCACACATACTCATTCATAGTTGCGTTGCTTAACTAAAAAAATTACCGTTTTTGTAGGTGAACAATTTTTGAAAGGCTAAGTCACAATGGAAATCATGTAATTTATCCATAGAACCTCGTAGACATTTTAAGACTTTCAAGCTTTTGTGTTATGTAGCCAGCGTTTGCGATTGCATCTTCAATTATACATATTTATACGTATTTGCATGATCTTTTGCCGTTCAATAGCGTCACATGTTTATTTTTTTGTATATCTGTGGCTTTCTGGACAAACCGATTAGCTCTGTTTTTGTGATTTCCGAGAATAACAGCTTTAAATATTGAAAAGCTATTTTTTGACAGCGCAGAAACTGTGCGTTTCTTGTTGTGTCTAACCTTAGATACTAAGAGAAGACCTTATAATTTTACGTGGGTGATCAAAAACTGCCATGGACTTACTTGCTATGAGTCAATTTTGGAATTATTTCACTAAACTAGGAACATAGAACTTATTCGATTATTCAAAATGAATAATCAACAAAAGAACCTTTTTAACCACCATGATATACGCCACGCCTGCTTATCAATTAGTTGTTATCAAGTAGTAAATTTTTATTACTCAAACATAACATGACAGCACAGTTCTACCGACAAAACGATCATCCTTAAGTCACACAGTTCGTTTTTTCTTGGTTAAAATAACATTGAAAAATTTGAATTGGATTACTTGTCATCGGAAACAAGGCTTAGACTGCAATTGCAGGGATTTTAACTAATCTGGAGCGTCAATCGCCTAAATAAACTCAGGTTAGGAGATTAATTTTGGCCCCTGCGAGAGGAGTAAGTTTTTCTATGGTATGGTTCTGACATTAGTGCCCATTTATACGTCTATATTAAAATTTTATAAATATGTTGCTATTGCGCTATTGGAATCCAATAACAAATTATCCTTATATATTGCAGTGAAAATTTGAAGTCTTGCTACTAAAAGTTTCTCTTTCTTATGACAGCCCGTAAAAGTGTTACGCAAGTCGCATATACCGTATATGCATAATATACGAGAACGTTGAAAAATTATTTGTAAAAGCCACATATATACATCGAATTTCTTCTAAAAGAGTGAAAATGACTAATTACAATATCCTTCCATGATTTCTGCACCTTAAAGTCATCATTTTTGGTTCCAGCAACGATTTTTTCCATCACTTCTTCGGTTGGGCCGGGGAGATGGCAGTTAATTGCTTCGGTATTGTGCCGATTACGGGAAAGTGGTCACTTGAATCATTTCAAAAGTTATTTTGGACGAAAGTACACCGCTAAAGGATATGTTTACCGGTTATAACTCAATTTTGAAAAAAGAGAGTTAGTCAGTTTGTCCGAGAAGCCACAAATATAGGTATTTTGAAAAATACCAAAGAAGGTTTTTACATACCAACGAATTTGTTTACGCTACGATACATAAAAGCTTCAGTTACGTATCTTTCGCCGTCAAACAGAGATGTGTTTTCTTCTTTACAATTTTTCCTTTTATTAAACGTAGGCTTAATTGTTTAAATAAATTATTAATCCAAAAATGCTTTGCTTCTAATAATTTTCCTATTTTTTTGTTAACAAAACCAACAATGAAAAAAAAAAAATAGTGTAAAACTTAGCTTGAAAATATATTGGAAAAAAGTGGTAAAATTAAATAAATATTCAAATTAAAAATAAGTTCCAAGTATAAACACAAATTCAGAAAAAGATAGATTACTAGCAAAGATCGTTTGTGGCTAAGTGAATACGGTGCTGGGCTCGTATGCATGACAGCGTGAGTTCAAATCTGATTAAGTGTTTTTACAGTCCTCAAACTTGATGTGAAAGTCAAAATTCACTTTCGCCACATGTTTTTGGAGAGTGAAAATTTTTCAATCATTGATTTACTCCCGTGCATAACACACTTATAGAAATATAACTTGTAAAAACAGAAAGGTCTTTGCTGACAAACTTTAGTTATAGTTTTCAATCCTTAAAAGTGCATATCCGAACACTTTGAAAAATTGTGTTGAACATTGTACCAGTACATCAGATGGACTACTACAAACTTCCTAAATTTAAAATTATTGTAACAACAAAAATAGAGTCTTATAAAATTATGTGCCTTGGTAAGGAAGTTGGAAAAAATTTGTTGGTAAAACGTTGCATATTCTATGCTTATAGCATTGTCATAATGTTATCCAATCTTGCTAGGGCGCGTCTTTTTTGCATTGAAAATTTGTTTCGATTTACACCCTTAAAGCCTGACTTATTTTACTCGCAATATCATGTACTAATAAGGGAAAAATCGTGAAGGGTGAGATCATGGGAAGATCATGGGAGGTGGTGGTGACACCGTTTTTCCACAATTTCTATGCTATTATGAACACACATACACACACATCTATTTATACATATAAATCCTCGTATACTTGCTCAAATAGAGACTAATTACTGTTTCGTAGTGAAATTTCTATATTTCTGTGGCACAATCATTTCTCTGATGTATACACCTCGGTATACACTTATAACTTGTAGAAAAAGTGGATTCTCTCTACAACATGATTAGAAACCATTAGTTCTACTTTTTACAGTTTCGAGAGAAGACAAATTGTTTCGAATTTTGCTTCTTTAATAATTATTCACTTAATTTGCATTAAATTCATTAAAAAAAAATAGTTCGAGTAAAGAAAGAGCTGCTGGCATCGATAAGTACATAAATAAAGCTACCGAAAATTCTGTTTCGTTTAAGAAGAGAAAATAACTCAATGTGAATTAAACATGTGAAAAATGTCACTCACTATTAAAATTAGCCTGCCCTGAATTTGAATAATGTAAAAAAAAGAGATTGCTTCCCGTGCAAGTGCACAACTGCCGCTACCCGATGTACACGCATGCGTACATGCGTACAAAAACCATGCAGTAATATTTCTACCACTAATACCGCTGTACCTACACTGTAGCTCTCAACTTTTTGCTACGTCTCCCAACACAGATTCTGCCGTTGACGTTCTTGCCTGGGGTCGCGACGACGAAGGGGTGGAGGGCCCACCCGTCGCTCACTTTTTAACCACGCTCATCTGGACCTGGCTCGACAAAACTACGGTACTCCTACACGCTACACATGCCCCTGCCAGAACTAGACATTCGGACTCGGGACGAGCGAGCGTGGATGATCACACCAAAGAACCTGAGAAGCTTAACATGCGTACTGTCGTGTCTATATCTTGCTATCTCTATTCGCTTGGTATCTTCCTCGGTCTGTTCGCGATGGCCAACTGCTTATGACGTATACACATGCAATTCTTTTTTCTCATGCATACTTTGCTAAGTATCTTATGAACCAGATTGTTTTTTTTTTTTTTTTTTTTTTTTTTGCGCATGTAAATACACGTGGCCAGAGCACTGTCTGTATTTTTGTTTTTACTTTTAATTGAGGAAAAAATTCAGTTAAGTCTAAAACCAAATTGTTAATTAATCAAAGCATGGAATTTTAATTTCTTAATAGAACACTTGTCGATGAAAGATACAGCTTGCATTCAAAATACCACCAATTTATCTGTTCTTGAAGTTTAATTAAAGTTTCCCTTAATCAAAATTTTCGTAAATCCATTAAAAATTTCTTATAAATGAAATTTTCTTGAAAGTATAATTAAAAATGTTGGTTAGCCATGAAATTACTTTAGTTTCAATTTTAAGATACACGAAGTCACTGTTTACCGTAGCAAAATTCGACGTGTAAGTTATATTTAAAGCTGTATATATAAGTAAAATAACTCTTCCGAATGAAACCATTAGTTACTAGTTTTTATCGTGCTTACAGAAAATTTTACAGTGCATAGCTAGTAAGCTTATTTTGTTGCATAACATTTACTTAAAAAATAATTAAAAAGTAGCCAGTAAATTTTATCATTGATCAAAGGGCAAAGTAAAAAAAGTTTTAGTCAAACAGTTAACATTTTGAAATGTTTAGAACTGCAGTTCTGATTAGGACACTTATTTAACGTTATTCTTGAGATTTTAAAGTGAAAGTGTTATTTCTTAAAATTTTGATTATATTTATGTATTTGGCTCTACAAATAGAGTACTGTAAATCTTGAGAAAATGTTAGACATATCACTAAAAGTCTTATGTATATTTTATGTTACACTATTTATTTTGATATACAGATCATATTTATGTGTGTTACTTTTTTTGTTAACTGCAGTATCACCCATGTAGATATGAATTAGTTGTATATCAGTACTTGATTAATTTTAGGCATGCTTTTATTTAAACCAAGACTAAGCAGTTTAATCGAAAAAAAATCCGTCAATCCCCTCTAATATATCACTTGTCGTTTTACCATTGATCCAAAAAGTAAGTAGTAAGATGGGCTTTTGTGCCATGCAGAGTTTCCCTCCCCATCCCTAATTTCTAGAAGCCCCGCACGTCAATCGTCGGGACTCATCGGTCGTGGTTATCCTTACGACACTTATCCCAGCTATCCTTTCAATCAAGCCAAAAAGACCCTTGTGCAGAAAACAATATCAAGATAGGTACACGTGGGTGCTACCCTCGTACACGTTCTGTGTATGGACAAAGCAGCGTGCTATACCCTACCGATACGGCTTGGCCCTTCCTTTTTCCTACATCCTATACCTATCGCTACATGTCGATTCATACATGGACATCCAGCATACCCTCGTGAACACAGGGGTCTTAGACACTGAGAACCAACCGTTTCGTGTTAAGGCTGGGCTTGCTAGTGGCAATAGCTCTAATTAAATCTCCAATTGCAGCGAGTGCGTACATGTGCACACATAGTCCGTGTCTTTCTCTCTCGCCCAGCTTACCAGTGACAGCCACATGAGATCATCCCCACTAACGTTCTCCCTGAATAATGCTCGTGCCGGATCCTCAGATATCAAAGAATACACGAAAGCTGCAAGGCTTAAGCTGTTTGACACATGAACTCTGCCTCTGTCGACAGCCTTACCCAATCGAATTACATTAAAACGTATGATGTTTATGTTGCCCGCCACAGCTACTCTGACGCAAGTATTTTTCACTTGCTAATAGCTTTGGTCCTTGTAAAGAGCTTCTTCACTGGAGAAGAGTAAGATCAAGTATTAGGTATATCATTCGAAACGGGTTGGGTGGCTAAAGTTATATGAATCATTCTGTATCATCATGTGACAAATATCTACTTTTTAGTACAGGCAAAACATTTTCCATGATGAATAAAACCAATAGGGGAAGATTTCATCCTAACGATTCTTATACGTCACTTCGATTAAGCTTCCTAAATTATGAATAAATTATTGATTTAAATTAAAGATACCGAAGGGGATAAGTTTTATAAGGTTAGTTCTAAAACATATCAATAACTTATTAGTCAGATAAAATTTAATATAACTAACAAGTGTCTTGAGTTATCTGGTGATAGGTGCTTATATTATAATTTAATTTCATTTTATTNTTATTTGATAATACGTTTATAAAAACATTAAAATAAGTATTTAGGATAAAAATCATTGTTACATTTATAGGAAAAAATCTTTTACTGCTGACTGTACTGATGAAACTGACGTCAAGAAAATAAGGTTTATGGATGGATTTAAAACCAAATACTTCAGCCGTTCTGATTGTGTATCCGATGAAGCATAGAATCGTTTTTTACGATATAAGACCATAAGAGATAGATAGCAAGAAACAAGTAGGCAAAAAAACTGTCGAATGACTAAAAAAGTAAAAGATGTCAATGAAGTAGTGGAGAAATTGAAAGAACAATAGAATTTTAGTGCTGCAGAATTTTTGGAGGTTTTTTAATTGTTATTTTTTAATTACTGAATTTTAATAAACTTTTAAATTCGATTTTTACAATGATATTTATTTTTCAAATCATGGATTCTATTTTTTTGGAATATTTTTTATTTTTATTTTTATTATTTGGCATTTTTTTGCTTGTTTTACTTGTATGCATAATGATATATTATTTGGAAACACCCATTGAATATGTCTATTTTTTTTCAAAGTGAAATAACTGTGTAATTTGTTTTTTTTTTTACTATTTATTTTCGACTGTTTTAATGTAAAAAAGTAAAGTAATCTTTAACGAATACTAACATTTTACTACCTAAAAATACACTTTATTTGAAATATAAGAATAAATATATTTTTTATAACNTTCGAAAAGTCTCCTTTACGAACCTCGTTACGTCCGTATGGGAGTAAACTAGATGGATCTAAATACATTAAAATTATGAAAGTAAAAAGTAAACTCATGTCTATTATACAAAACAAGAAAGAAAGCAGTAGCTAAGAGCCAACTGACCATGCAGCTTTTTTGCCTTTTATATATTGATGAAAGGTGAAATGAACATTGGTAGGTTGCAGAGCCAAGTACACGAGAACTTTTTTTCTACGCTATACTGTTTACTAAGTAATGATTTTTTTTAACTCCTCCAGGAACATTAATTTTTTAACACATTTCATAAAAGAATTAATAGTTTTGATCTATTAGTTTACTTAAGCTATTATTTGCATCCAAATAAACTACAAATTAAAAATATACATCAGAGAATTTCTCTTATGTTGCTGGATTTTTTAATATGAAGCGGAACAATTTTTAATATTTTGTCTCTTTTTTTGGTATCGTTTATTTTTGTCGCAAAAATGATAAAAGAAAAGTTTCATAGCACATACAGATTAAATGTTGACAAAGTCAAAAACTAATTTTGTAACGATTCCTTGATGTTGAAATGACTTAAGTTCTTAGATTATTCAGGAGCCCAATAACGATGGCGAAAATTTACTAAATACGTACAAAATATTACTACTTTATTATATACTACTCATACTAATATTTTATTTTATGCTACTTATACCAAGAGCACAACAATGTCTTAAACATATCAAACACTCTCGTCAATACGTACACAAATTTGATGAATGGTACTGTAACAAGAGGTACGAAACGATTTTTAACACATTATTAAAGAATATTAAGTATTTAGAAATAAACAACTTTTAATTTGCAGTCTAGTCATACTATTGTTTGCTTTGCAAATTATATTATACAAGGAATATACTAAGTAAAAGGAACTGATGTAGCTGGATTTCTCAAATTTTGAGAAATAAGAATTTTCAAAAAATTTGCATCAGTCTAGGTATGGTTCATATTTATAGTAAAAATAAAACAAGTTTTTTTTACAAAGCGTTAAGTTAAAATGTGATAAAAAATAAAAACTAATTCTGAAATGGTTCCATAATTTTTGAAAGACTCAAATTTTTGGATTGCTTCAAACCCCCTTATAATATGGCCACATTATACTTTACATGCACAAATCGTAACTAAGTAAGGTGATAGCACATAAGCTATACGCAGTAGCTTTGTTATTAGAAACCGCCTACTAATGGTCACTTGATGGCTTAGTCGTTATTGGCCAGGTGCATGTCATGCAGCGCCACTCTTGGCGTCAAAATCATGCAACCGCGGGTACCCACATTATACGTCAACAGCATACACCGATGCACACTGTTAGTAATAATCAATTAATTAGCAAAAAATTAGTGTATTTATTCATCTGATAATGGATGTTATCATAAAAACAGGCTTTAGGAATATCACACACTCGATTTGTTTTAACTCTGAAGCCTTAAAGTTAAATAGTTGGTTGAAAGTAGTCATGTGTGCGATGTTACAGAATTTCAAAGTGGTGGAGTTAGCAATTTGACAAGTGCCATCGTAATAAGGCAGACCTTCATAACTTCAGCTCCCTACAAAGTTAACCTGCATGTACGTTTTATTCAGATTATTTTGAAAATTGTCTAAGTTGCAATGCTCATGAAAATTACCTTTATTTAAAATTAGATAATCACCGAAATTTATGTAATTTTACTCCATCTGTCTTTGCGCTACTGTTACACTGAACAACACAGCACTTTCTTACACCCACATTTCATAAACGTTTAAATAATAGAAATCACAATTGATCATGTCTTATTTCGCGTGTTTATCTTTCTTTTAACCGTCTGCTTTTGAGGGTATGCTCTGGATAGAAAACTAACGAGGCTTCATTAATATATTGTTACATTCAAACATTTTACAACCGTTTTTGGCACCACATAGCTCATTTTTTTACATTTGTGTAACTGCAATTTAATAATATTGATACTATTTTTGCATACGTGACGATAACATCTGTAAATTTGACGAAATGCTGTAATTCTTTTCTTCATTAAGCAAAAATAACAGTAATTTGGTACCCCAGGTTTCTTGTTTTCGCCACTACGCACGCTGACGTCGACTCATCTATCCCCTCCCATCACTTGCACCTCCAATAGCCCGCCTACTCAATAGCTCTATCGTACGAACACTGTACGGCGCAGTTTTTTTTGTGGATCCGATCGTTATAGGTTGTGTCTTTTACAATAAACGCTCTTGATACACGTAATTTTAAAATATGAAATGAAAAAGGTGACCGAAATAAGTAATTGTTCCTACAGTGCATCTAAAAAAGTGGAAAATCTGGAGAGCTGTGACAAAGGTAAAATGATGTTTGTGATTCTTATATACAATGAGGATGATAATGATGTGGGGGTTTTGAAAGTTTCAATAATCATTGACCAATGTAAGTTAATTAAAAAGCAAGAGTTTCAATTTTTTTAGTACCGTCAAATTTTTTATTATTCTTATCCTGGTTTTTTAATACTAAATATTAAAATCATCAAACCTTCCCTACTAATTTCTAATGAATGTATCACTGTATGCGTGTATTGTGAGCTCCTACGTGTTACTCGCTGAACACGTGCAAGCAACAGCGTGGTTTCAATTCTTTACTGTAACTGTACGTGTCAAGTATACTTGTGAGACAAAAAGCCACATCACAACTTTTTCACATGTATATACCTAATTTAGAATTGCTGTATGTATAAAAAGTTGCGCCAATAACGTTAATGATTTTGAAAATCTGTACATGTATTAATATTGACAAAAAAGAAAATAACGGAATCTCACAATTGTTATTTAGCGTAAGATTTTATACTCCTTTTTCAGGCCTTTAAGGCATTTACTTGCTTAAATATATAAGCTTACTCTCATATTACTCTTCTGTTCGTGCTTTTTGAGTTTTAACGATATATGGATGTTCATTTTTGAGTGTAGTAGTTAAAAAAGTAAAGTGCAACGAACAATAAGCATTTTTTAGTTTTCAAAAATAACTTATTCTTAGCAATGTTGAAAGAGGCTTACGACGGCTAGCATTGTCACTTTTACCATGATAAGAAGAAAAATTTGGTTTTCTTGCAACATACTTTTGTATGCTTAAGTATTTGAGACAGTTGGCGGTCGTCATTATAAAAAGTGATTTTCTGCCCTCGGGTGGTTTTGGGAGGCTGGTACTTCCTCGGGCGAAAAAGCAGTTTTCCGGAACTCGTTCGAAAAGTCTCCTTTACGAACCTCGTTACGTCCCTCGCCTTCGGCTNATGGTAAGACATAGTTTCTTAAAATGTCTACCATGTGCAGAAACTTTGAACCGCTGGAATTGTTCGAAAAATTACAAGCCTGGCGTTTGTCAAGAAATAATCGAACACGTCTCTAAAGTGGCCACTGACAGTGAAAGCAAAGGAAAGAAACTGATTTTCAGTGTAACTTTTGACGAGATGCACATCAAAAAGAGGATTTTTTATTGCAAGAATTCACGAGAATGGAAGGGATTAGTTGATCTAGGGGTCAACTTGAAGAACGAAGTAAAGACTGCGAAAAAGTACAAGCGACTAAAGCTTTAGTTTTTATGCTCGTCAACATAAATGGCAGATTCAAAACTCCTGTAGCATACTATTTAAATAATTCGTTGACTGGTGATGAAAAATCCATTCTTTTAAAAGATCTCTTAATCAAATTGGACAAATATAAAATTACGGTTGTGAGAGTAACATTTGACGGTGATGAGTCAAATCAAAAGACGTGCAAATTTTTGGGCGCAAATTTTGATTGTACGGATAAAGTAAATTTTAAGTCGCACTTTCCTCACCCCTCCACGTCTACTCCTGTATATGTATTCTTTGATCCATGTCATATGCTTAAATTGATGCGTAATTGTTTAGCGTTGAAGGGACCTACTATTTACAAAGAACAATTTATGATCAAGTGGGAATACATAATTCAATAAAATAACGTTCAGTACGACGAAGGGATGCACTGCGCTTGCTCAATTAAAAACAGGCACGTGTACTTTCAGAACGAGAAGATGAAAGTTTTTTTAGCTGCGCAAGTTTTAAGTTCCAGCACTTCATCTGCCTTACATTATTTGGAGTACACTGTGAAACATAAGGCATTTGAAGGTGCTTCGTACACCGCGGAATTTTGCAAAAAGATTAATGATGCGTTTGATGTACTGAATGCAAAAAATTTGTATTGTAAAACACCTGGTAGACAGGCTAGTAGCAAAAAATCATTACCTTGGTTGAGAAATCTTATTGATACCTTTGTACAGTACGTTCAACAATTGCAAATTTATGTTCCGGACAAAAAAAAAAAAGTTTTAAATGATA
>NW_019379698.1:151061-168154 GCF_000648655.2 Copidosoma floridanum
AGACTTTTCAAACTCGTAGGAAAACTACTATTTCCGCCCTCGGGTGGTTTTGGGAGGCTGGTACTTCCTCGGGCGAAAAAGCAGTTTTCCGGAACTCGTTCGAAAAGTCTCCTTTACGAACCTCGTTACGTCCCTCACCTTCGGCTCGGGCCGCAAACCTCTCAGTTCGCAAACAGAGACTTTTCAAACTTGTAGGAAAACTACCATACTATACAATGTATGAGTTAAGCAATAACGGGACGAATGTGAATCCTCGATGTCGTTTAACTCCAAGGCCGAGCTGAAGAGATAAGCAACTTTACTGAGTTTAGCTCTCGTCTCGTCCTCTTTTTTTACTGAAAAAAATAAATTATTTCATATTCAGAAATTCCTTATTCATTCGAGCTTCCACATGTGCCTCTAAATAAGAAAAAAGAATACTTCTTGAGTTCTGATTTGACTTAGTGGTGTCGCCATTTATGGGACCTCGAGCTAACGAAAGGGCTTTTTGAAGCTATAACGGGTCAAGTGCGTTAAACGCGTGTAATGTATTACTCTGCAGGAATACTTAATCAGCGTAGGTACGTTCAACCCATGAAAAAAAACTTACCAAAATCTATCAAACGTTACATCAGTCCCTTAATATGTCTTTGGCTCCGTTTCTGCTCATCGAAAAAAAAAATACTTACAGGTCCACTATCAGTACCTATACCTATACTTTCATAGATATTAATGATTTCATGCTGTAGGCGTACAGTTTAACTCTAGTGCCCGAACGTTACGGTTGTTGTACGCTTATTCTCGATTTCTAAAGGTTATTTTTAATGTCGAGGACACAAAAGAAGCAGCTTCATTATTACATGTAAAGCATGACGTAAGTTGTATCGTGTGTTTTTGCCTTTGCCGTTTTTATCCGAAGGTGGATTGGTCATAGAAAAGCAATACGGTACATTACGTCACTAGGGCACCAAGTACAAACATGAGCGCCCGAAGGGGGCGCTTGTTGTAGGTTGGTGCCCTAGTCACGAATGTTTTTGTTACCGAGGGCACAAAGCGCAATTTTGCGCCCGTGGTCACACTTTGCGCCCAGTAAATCACTTTGAGCCCTAGGGCAGAAAAGTACTTTGGGCCGGAGGGTTATTGGCAAAAACTTTTCTACTCGTGGGCCCAAAGTAATTACAAGGGCGCAAAGTGTGACCCAAGGGCGCAAAGCGGCAATTGCACTTTGTGTCCATGGTAAGAAATGGTACATTACGTCACTAGGGCACCAAGTACAAACATGAGCGCCCGAAGGGGGCGCTTGTTGTAGGTTGGTGCCCTAGTCACGAATGTTTTTGTTACCGAGGGCACAAAGCGCAATTTTGCGCCCGTGGTCACACTTTGCGCCCAGTAAATCACTTTGAGCCCTAGGGCAGAAAAGTACTTTGGGCCGGAGGGTTATTGGCAAAAACTTTTCTACTCGTGGGCCCAAAGTAATTACAAGGGCGCAAAGTGTGACCCAAGGGCGCAAAGCGGCAATTGCACTTTGTGTCCATGGTAAGAAATGGTACATTACGTCACTAGGGCACCAAGTACAAACATGAGCGCCCGAAGGGGGCGCTTGTTGTAGGTTGGTGCCCTAGTCACGAATGTTTTTGTTACCGAGGGCACAAAGCGCAATTTTGCGCCCGTGGTCACACTTTGCGCCCAGTAAATCACTTTGAGCCCTAGGGCAGAAAAGTACTTTGGGCCGGAGGGTTATTGGCAAAAACTTTTCTACTCGTGGGCCCAAAGTAATTACAAGGGCGCAAAGTGTGACCCAAGGGCGCAAAGCGGCAATTGCACTTTGTGTCCATGGTAAGAAATGGTACATTACGTCACTAGGGCACCAAGTACAAACATGAGCGCCCGAAGGGGGCGCTTGTTGTAGGTTGGTGCCCTAGTCACGAATGTTTTTGTTACCGAGGGCACAAAGCGCAATTTTGCGCCCGTGGTCACACTTTGCGCCCAGTAAATCACTTTGAGCCCTAGGGCAGAAAAGTACTTTGGGCCGGAGAAGGACCTGCGAAGACGACACTTATCCGACGAAAACTACTGTTTCCCTTTTTTCTATACTTCTTTGTTTCTTGTCTCGTGTTGATTTTAGTCTTAACACATATTCCACTTATAAAATCCATAGTTTAACATCTATTTTACTTACTGACTTTCAAACTTTCGGTCTTCAATAGTGTCGATGATATATAGTTTACAGAGTTTGATCATTAACATTCGATCCAGAAACGTTTGCTAAGTCGTGCGCTGTTTTTGGTAACATTTTTTTTTTACAAAGATATTTTTATTGAATATTTTTAAAACTTTATGAAACTACCGTACACTCGTAGAACAAGCTAGAAAAATTTCGTTATCTATTTATGCTTTGAAAGGGATGAGAGATAAGAGTTCTACTAAAAAAAATTTCATAATTTTTTTAACGTATTTATCATTTATGCTTTATCTACATCTGTATAATGACTTTTCATGTACGAGATTTCTTATTTGCGTAGCTTCGTTCGATACTGCGTCTATTAATATTAAAAAATTTTTTTTCGAACAGCTTTGTGTTACTGACTTTCTAACCAATTAAAAACAATAGAAAAAATAGTAGTTTTCCTACGAGTTTGAAAAGTCTCCTTTACGAACCTCGTTACGTCCCTCGCCTTCGGCTCGAGCCGCAAACCTCTCGGTTCGCAAACAGAGACTTTTCAAACTCGTAGGAAAACTACTATTTTTGCCCGAGGAAGTACCAGCTTCCCAAAACCATCCGAGGGTGAAAAAATTTTTTTTTTTCTCTCTCTTCGCTTGCAACCAACAAATGTGAAAAACCCAAGATTTGTACAGGTACCGTCATCAAATGCTCTGCGTTGAACTGGCAGCTACTATTATTTAACAGACCCGGCTAACAGTCCTGGACCAATACCAATACAGTTAGAGAATTCGGTCCCATATGATCATTTCGACATTGGCGTGAGTATTGACCAACGCCTTGCATACAATTATCAGTTTGTCAGTACTTCATCGTAATTCGGCTGTATTGTTGGTCTTGGCAATTCTTTCATGGGACATCCTCATCTTCAGACATTCTTAAGGGCACGATGATTAATAAAAAATTAAATTTTTTTTCTCTGTATATTTTAATACAGTTTTTTTCTCGATATAAGCATGGGCTTATATTCACACACTCATCTTTGCCAAAATTTGTCTGATGCTAAGGCTTTTTTCCAACAGCCACTGTCGTTTCAAATATATTAAACTCCCGTTTATATTTTAAATTCTTAACTCTCCTAAAAATATGCTGATTAAAAAGTGGTTTGCAAGAAGAGTTGTTTCATTTTCTGGGTCTACTGATGCGTTCGTAAGAGGCCTAGAATTTACAAGATGCTCTGTGTGAGTAAAAACCGTGAGTAAGAATTTATCGCATGTGACTTTTCCTTTTAATTATGAACGTAATGTTTTTTAGAGTGCTCGGATCATGAGGCACATCAGATGGATGATAAATCTAACGCATTTCCTTCTTGATATCAAATTTATGTAATTTGTCATTTTTTTGTGACCAATACTTTCATTTAACTTGATATAAGTGCCCTGAACGTTTGTGCTAATATCACTGTACATGAATTTGGGAAAGCCACGGTAACTGGACGTACGCTGCAAAACCATAATAGTTAAGATAGCAGATAAGCTATGTACTACTTCTAATAGGATTTTCCATGTCGTTAAACGTGTAAATAAAACACTCCAACCCTTTACTTGATGTACCTTTTCTCTAATTTATTATAATGGCTTAAAATAATCTGCCTGAAAGCAACGCGTCTTTACAGAGTAGGAGCTATAACTATAGAGCTTGAGGTTTAGAGTGCGAAAACTTACTAATAAAGCTCTTAATAATTAAATTTTTTTAAGTATTTTGTTGTCTAGTTCAATAAAACTTGTGTTTAACTTTATTTATAAGTGTTTCGTTGCTTGCATATGAATATCACCAATCATATTCAATAATTAAAAATTTTACCACTTCATAAGTTCCACACTAGATAATCAGCGTATTTTTCAAGCTTGTTTGTTCTTAATTTGTAACGCATTCATACGTTCTGAGTAAATCAGTTTATTGTAGAAAAGGGCTTAACATTTACAATTTTTCTATAACTTTAAATTTTTATTCTGTCTTCGCAGGCTTTAATTTCGCCTTTAAAACATTTATTTTCTATGATTCAGATTGTGAAATTTTCAGCTTTCGATAAGTTAATTATCTCATGATTATTTCTTGTGATTCTTGTTAAATTTTTATATGTTATAAAATTTTTTTTACTCCTTCATTTTATCTTATTAAGCTAAATAATAAAAATATTTTGTCTTACGCGTGACTAGAATTCTCGCCATCCAAAAAGACGAGCTGTTACTTTTACGCGTTCTTTTTGCAATTTTATTTTTTTTTTATTTAATCAATACATCACTTGTTGAAACAAAAAATTCATCTTGTATTTTAATCAATGGGCATAAACTGTATTCAGGCAGACTTTGATAACTTTTCATAAAATGGTAATCTATAGCGTTTATGACTTCATAAGCATGATAATGCTTATTAAAATAATGTTTTGGGCCATTGGAAAATAAAATATATTTCTTTAGTTGTATGAAATATTTACAAATTCTACAAGAAAATGAAAAAATATTTAAGTGACATTTTAACAAGAAAACTGAGGTTAATGTTAATTATGTGTTGTATATATTTGTATGAGTTATTCTAGGATCACAAGGCTTACTTACTTCACACTCAATTATATCTTGAGATCTACCTGTACTGGAGGCCACGTCTTTAAAAATCTTATGTTTCGCCAAGTGTCTCATAGGCCAGAAATTGATTAGTGGCCCATTTTCTTTCAGTACTTGGGGATGATGCTCCGCATTAAGGTTTTTTTATTTTAAGCTGCCATTATGTTTTATGTAAATTTTATGATGTTTAAAAACACTTTCCCTTAATACATGATTAAGTCGTTTTGTTAAGTCATAGACTCGTACTTATATCTATATTAAATCGCAATTTTAAATAAAAAGGCTAAAATCATTATTTTCAGGCACTAAATCACAAATCAAGAGGCCAAAACTTTTTTGCATAATAGGCATGTCAGAAGCATATTTTTTTTTTTTTTACTTAAAGACAAAATCAGTATTTTATTTATATTTAACAGATAACACATATGTTAAAAAGAATGGTTTGCATTTTTAGAATTTTTGGATTACAGCGTGGCATTAAGGGAAGAGAAAAAACATTAGTGCCTCCAATTTTATTAGTATCAGATAAATTTTTGAAGGATTTTCACATTTAAAGTCATAATGATAAAGAAATTATGGGGTAAGAAGTTAACATAATTGTGTTTCTGTTGAACCAAATGTATAGGTTGAATTAATTTTAAATCACGGTTTTTTCACTATTTAAATAATTAATAAGCTGACATACTTTTTCAAACACTCTAGGTAACTGAAAGAAAGTCTCAAAAGTCACACCCGACCCTCAAGCCCGAGATAGGAAAAGATATTTATCCGAAAGTATCAACTGTATTGAAATAAATAAAAAATTTCTGAGTAAACAATTAAAAATTTAAGAAAAAAAGCAGAAATCAGTGGGTGTTTAGAGACAATAAATCAACAACGTGCATGGATATATCTTTTATAAAACAATATTTTCAAAAACCTACTGCAATATAAGACGTCTTATCAAAGACGGTGCAATTACCCTTGGAATTACGACATTCAGTGATTAGTTATGATTTCAATATGTATTTTTACAATTAATAAATAAACAATGAAAATAATATATTATGTGGGTGAAAGTACAGAGTATAGCTACAGCGCGTCATGCTGCCAGGCTGTAGGAAAAAAAAATTTGGTCGATCTAACCGAATTCGGGTTGTACAATGCACCACCAAATTTATTAGTTAACTTGACAAAAAAATGGTTGCTATTACTAAATTATATTACCTGTAACTAACTTATTTCTAACGTATTTTATTGATTAAGTTATCAACACATAATCTAAAATATACTTCTGTATATATATCTTATTTCTTTTAATCACCGAAAATCAAAGGGTATGACTGATTATAGGGGTAAGTGTACCTATCTCCGTGGCACGTACTAAAAATTCCAACTTAAATGCACCATAAAAAATGGTATACTAAAATTTTTTGGAATACTTTTTTTTTTAAATCTTACATAATCTCTTACGGAATATTAAAAAAAATTTTATGAAGCTAAAACTGCAGTAGAATATTATATTTACGGTCGGTGGAATATCTAAAATTACAGTCTGTGTTTAGTACATGAAAAATTATATGATTGAACTGCGTCATCTCATCAACCAAAGTCTAAAACCTAGTCCCAGTCTTTACAGACTCCGATGATTCATTTAGAGCACCAGAGTGCTTCTTATTCTAAACGTTAAACTACGCTTTCACTAAATTCCACCTAATCACTCTTGATTTTCAAAAAGGGGTTTAAACGGCTCAAATGAGAAATTAAAATTATTATCTCACATTGTTAGTCTTTTAGTCTTGATTGTACAAAGAAAAAAAAACTGATTACAAAGTATAGCAACACAAAATTTGTAGTGTACCAAAATCATCTTGATCTCATGTTTGTGCATTACCCTAAAACAGGCAGTCAACTGGTGGGACATTGGTGTTCTGACCTTCGAGATAGCAACAGGCGCCTCACCATTCTCACCGGATCAGAGAGCAGAACATGACAGCATAGTAATATCACAGCGTGTCCTTCATTCTGAGCTTCCATACCCCGTCACGGTGAACTGAAGCCTCCGTAGCTTTATTATTCAACTGCTTAAGAAAAATCCAAGCGTGCGACTGGGCCAGGGCTCCAGAGATACTACGGTGCTGAAAAGGCACATATTTTTTAAGGAGGTTGACTTGGATTGGAAGAAGCTGGCGAGACATGAGGTTCAACCTTCTAAAGTGCTTTTTATCAGCCATGAGTTGGACACCAGAAATTTTTCTAGCGACTCTAGGAATATAAGCGTCGTCGAGGATGACTGCGAGACTTACAGGAACACAGTGTGTGTGAGTTTCGTCACTTTATTTATTAGGCTGTAAATATTGAAGAGTGTTAAAGATATGAAATAAAAAACAATAAATAATTTTTTACAGGGCTACACATACATAGATGTGCCAAGACAAGACAAATGATTTAACAGAGGAAAAAAAATTCCACGATCACAGCTACAGTCAGGAGCAACACGACGGTAAGTATTTTAAGAAAAAAATTTTTTTTTTTTATGATTATTATTGCAAAATCAAGTGCGTGTATGATTTGCATACTGTCATGTATCGTTGCAGCTAGGGAAGTAGAGCCAAGCAGAAAAAAAATGTAAACGTTTTGACTTGCCATCACCAAGACGCCGTAAAATTGCAGCCCAAGATAGAAGTGTTTGCAACAAACCTCGTTATAAACGGAAAAGATAAGACTGAGTTGAGTTTATAGAAATAATATCTCCTAGATCCTTAATCGTTCCTACAAATAAAAAAGTTAAATACTCTACCTCAAACTTTGTGGTAGAAAAGTCACCGATTGTACCCATAGTAGCCAAAAAGCAGGATGGTAAAAAAATAGAAAAAGGGTCAAACTCGGTCGAGTAAGCACAGAAAATAGTGTATAGTGACTTGTCCATGCCCAGCGATTCCTTAACTATAATTATCAACCCTGGTGTCACCATGACAGTCAGGTCACCTAGAATAAATAGGCGCATGAAAAATCATCGGCGGTACATTCCGAATATCACCATAGAACAAAACTATTTTTATTTTACTGTTTATATAATTGTACACAGATATTTATAGACACTGGAGGAGACGAAACTAGAATGCAGAAAGATAAATACCAAATGCGGCAAAGTAAAGAAATATAACTTTTTGACTATAAAGTTTGAACTACGTTGTAATACACGTGGTTTGATTTTAACTGCATGCTTTTCAGTAGAGAGAATATTCGATCATTCCTTGACAAAATTTTCCCGCAAATTAACAGATAAAACAGTTATGATAAAACGAATGCAAAATTTAAAAAAGTTAAAAATTGTATAACAAAGAAAGTAGCATTAGTGATTGTACAAAGTTTCGAGCTTGTACGTGATTACCAACTGTCAACTGCGTACAGTAATAAGTAATCCTGTCTTCTAGTGCATGCGATTTTTAAGTATTTTAGTTTTGCATTTGTTGTTAAATAAACAATAAAATTATACATCGATACCGACAGTTAAAATCTTTCTCTTAATGCAACTAAAGGAGATGTTGTAGAATATTTTTTGAGACATCTACTATTTTTAATCCAACAATTGTTATTCGTTGCTCGTTATGGGGACTTGTACTGTGACTTGATGTTTGATAAATTTATGTTAATGGCTTTCTTATCTCTTCTTAACAATTCCAGATAAGTTGCTTGACAATAAGAAGACGTAAGACATTACTAAATTTCTTACTTCAATTTAAAAATTCCTTTATAAAATAATACATGTAGAGTTCAAACTATAAACTTTCAACTTTTTCTTGGTCTTACTATAATCTCAAAATCGTTTGAGAAATCTCTCAACACCTATTTATTAAAAAGCTTTGTAACTTAATCCATTATTTTAAAGTTTCAAAATGTAACACAGCGATACGAACGGCACTATGTATTGTAATTGCTATTGAGTTAATTATTTATTTCGTTTAAATTCAATCAATGGACGGAAATCGATTCTTTAACACTTTTATTAAAAAATCCGTAGCCGATAGTTAGTGTTGTATGTAAATTATTTCGAGATCTAATATTGTGTTTAATTATGACATTATGTGATATTGACAAAAATTGGTAGGTTGTCGTTTAATTACTCGTTCCTTATTTACGATACAATATTATAGATAAGAATAAGTAGATGGTTAGAGGTGGCTTAGGAGATACTTTTTTTTCATAAACTCCTGAAGATTTATGTCGCTTGTGAATAGTATACTCTAAAATATTCTCCAAGTAACAACTTTGTCGTCAAAGGTTTTTTAATGGTAAAAATATATGGAAACTTGATTTCATACGAAGTTTTCATAAGTTATAGGATAAACTGTAAGACATGTTACAGAAATATTTGAAGTAAAAGTTGTAATTAACCATAAGCACACCCAGGACTTGATCCTATCCGCTAATCTCTTAGATTTTATGATATTTGGCAGATTCAAAATTTTTTCCTAAAGTTTGGGTATAAATTGTACGGAACCTTGTTAACTACAAGTAGTAGCTGGTGGAATCGAAAGTAAGGGTCTCGAAGAAAGTGGTTCCGCCCATGTTGGTAAGACCTTGTTCTCTCCTCTAAAATCACTCCTCTCATAAGTTTCGCCAAGCATTGAATCTGGTGTGAACTCGTTACTTCTATTTATTAAAATAAGGTATTGTTGACAAATTTCAACACTAATTTTTGTTTTGAAATCACTTTACTGCTAGATATTTTTTTTATTAAAGACCTGCCACGCTTTTCTCCGTATGTGAACATTTTTCTTGTACCGCTGAAGGGTTAACTTTGGCCATGGATGACGACCTAGTTATTCTTCTGTATACGGTGATTATGCACACATTAGTGACATCTGCTTTTGATGAAGCTCGCTTCTTCGTAGGCTGTTTTTTTTCTGTAGTTTTCTGTAGTTTTTATTTATCATAAGATATAGATCCTCCTCTCTTTTGCCTTATTGTTTACTTTTTGGAGCTTGTTTTTCAGTCATTCCATCGTCCACTTTTTTTTAAGCAAGCTTTGCTGTAAGCGCCTTTATCCTGGCAGGTGCTTTCGTCGTACGCGTCGTTGTTATTACAGCTTTTTTTTAGGTTGATCTTGAATTGACCTAACTGATTTGCTCCCCTGCTTTTCATTGTTGTCACCCCCTGTTAGCTCAAAAATCAAGTTATTTAGAAATGATCGATCCTTTGTGCCATAATAACTTTCACTTTATGACGATAAAACGGGAATTAGGATCTCTGATTCTGGAAGGAAATTTAAAAAATCTTGAACATTATCTTGATCTTTTCGAACTACTTTATCTCCTGGTGTCAACTCGGCACATAACTGTGGCACATTATCTTCTCCATCTTTGGACTCGTCATCAGTAACAATACACTCATCATCCAAAAAACCTACGATAGCCTGAACTATTTTCATGAATGCTTATTTAGATAAATAATTACTAATGCTGTCGTCTCCTGTAACTGACATTAGATTATCAATAAAGTGATTTTCATCAGTCGAATCATGGCTTTCATGTTCTTCGGTTAAAGTATTTTTAAATGATACATCTATATTTTCTTGACTATCTTGCTTTTCTTCCACTAGCGGTGTACTGCACACCTCACTCACAATCAGATGGAGGCTCTGGAAATTACTGCTTTCAACTGACTTTGACTGATTCAAATCTACAAAAAAAATTGAACGAAATCATTTACAATTGTTGTAACAAAAAGGGTTAAACTATACGTCTGTAAGTTGAGTATAAAACCATTTAATTTTGTGGCTCTAGATTCATCGTTGAGTCTTCACTGCTTCTTGGTAATCTCATCGTCAATATTTCCCTTAGATCCAATCACCGTTCTCACAGTTCTTTTGCCTATTAATCACTTCCGTTCCATAGGATCATCCGTGGTGATATCTCGGAGAACCCCCGACTGCACTTCTTGGGAGAGCCAGAATACTAAATTTTTCTCCGTCAACTCCACTCACTTTAGTTTCAGGGAGTTTGGAAAACATAACTTCTCTTGCAAGTGTAGAACTTTCTTAAAGAGCTTTCTCAATGTTCTGGGTTTGTACAAGCACGAGATTATTTCTTCTCGCGAAGCGTCTTTTTTTCGCGTTTTATAGCATACCAAGATGTTATTGAGATTGCGACATTCAGCTATTGTACGCAACATCTGTTCGGTATACCAACTAATCAAATAATAGTACACACTCTTGAGTACCGATTAAGAGCAGGCTGTTTTTTTCCCGGCGTGAATCTACATCCGACGCGTCACGTGATTTATTTCACTTAATCGTATTGAGAATGTGCACGTGTTCGTTCAGTTTTAGTTCAAGCTCAATCTTTAGAACTGGCTCTGACTCCAAGTTCAAATGTAAGCTCGAGTATTCACACGAATTATTAGTGGCCTTGTTTTTGAACACTAACATGCTTACGGTTATCCGAAAATTCGAAAAAAGCAGCGTGAGTAGCATACGCATTTTCGGAAAGAGTAGAGCTTACCCAGATAATACTACCGTCAAGCTACCAAATTGTGACTTGATCCAAACAACAAATTACGAGACAAACAATTTTTTCGGAACTTAGTAGAACTGTACAGGGACTTTTTTCATACAGCGGAGTAGTCTCTAAGTATTGTTGGTCAAAACACAGCGACTTATGCTACAATATCTAAAGTTATAGTTTAATGTGGGAATGGCATAATTAGACATGTATGGAGCACTGTACTTAGTATTTTTTTTTTTCTAATTATCAAGTTGTTAATCGTTTAAAGAACAAACAATACTTACCTAAAATATAAAAAAATATTTGAAGTGCAGCAATGCAAAATACACAAATTTCGGGTTTAATCTTCGATTCTTATGGCGTTGTTGGCAAGTCCAATAAGAAGTAGTGGTACACTTTCTTGCTCAGTAGCGAAGGCTGCCACGGTAATGATCTTGTCGGAAAAGGTCCTGGGTGGCACGCATTCACCCAATGTGACGTTCAATACACTCAAATTTTTTCCGCAGTTTAGCAACCTATAGCTGCAGGCATTCAAATATCCGCCAAAGGTATGTTTGGAGCTTGGCACCTCAGAGGTACTGTCCTTCAGTTCCTGAAAGTTTAACAAAAAACTAAAAAACTTTACAAACAACTCAAAAGCCGCACTGAGTGCTCCTAAAGTATAACAAAAAACTTAACAATTACACAACAACACAAATATTTTCTCAAATTATATTAAAGATTGAAGGCGTATTTGAAAAAAAACAATCTAATCCTGATAGTTGCACGAATGTTAACTTAGATAGCTGACGTGTGCTATTCGTTAATAAAAACAGTAATTAATTTTTTCTTCAACTGTACACATAATTTATTAGTTTGTTATGTGTGTAATGTGTTATTCGTGATACTTAATGACTTAACAAGAAGTAATGTGACTACACACTTACACGTAACAATGATATCACTGTCTTGCTTGCATTTAAAGATAAATACTTAAAGGCACGTCCTCATCAGAGCCACCAATACTATCAACTCATCAGAGGAGGCTCTCGATCTGTCACCTACTGTGTTATATTTCTTACCAATCATCGCAAAGAACGTTTTATTTAATTGTTGCTAGTGGTAACCGTAGATTATAATAAAAATAAGCGGCTTAATTCATGCAAAAACACGTGCTGCATCTGAGGTACTACCATTTATGAGGTGCCCTGAGGTCGTTATTTTGTCTACTTAATCTGTTTGTGGGGGGTTCGGCGCGTGGAGCGCGCAGGGGGGCGTTAGCTCCACTAGTATATATATATAATTATATACATCATTAAGTTAAGTGACACATAAGCATTTCTCTGGTAGAACAACCTTCGTAAAGAATTTTTTAAATTAGTCTCGCAAATACATAAACTAGCTCTGACATACTAGCTGGTACTATCGTTTATATATCACAATAGATGTACATCTACATTAAATCTGGAAGAAGTTTTTTTTAATTTTCAATTTAAATCTTGATTTTCGAAAACACTAGTTATCTTAACATTACATTTAAAAAGTCACTTTATGCTTAACATTACAATTACGGAATATTAAAAAAAATTTTATGAAGCTAAAACTGCAGTAGAATATTATATTTACGGTCGGTGGAATATCTAAAATTACAGTCTGTGTTTAGATTTATTAATGAAGTATTTTAAATTGCTTCGAGTATTTTTATTATCGGTGATCTTGCAGTAGGTGTATAAGAAAAAGTCTGTTAGACAATACTTTGCAAAAAAAAGGTATGCATGACACGTTTGAAATGTTTTTCTGCTTGACATTGAACTCAATGCAAGATATACTTTTAAAGCAGCTGTCATCTTAAACACGAGAGTAGCTGAATACTTTAATTAGGAGACAACCAAGTGATCACAAATCGAAATCAGTAGTGGATACTTGACGTTGCAACAATAACTTAGGTGGCATATGCATGTGTGTCATAATTTTTGTTTACAAGTACGTTTCACGTTTTAATATCACGGTGTATAATTGGATTATCTTGCAAATAAAGGTACACAACGGCAGCGCTGACTTGTTTTGCTATGGTGAGCGTACTGTTTTGATTCATCAGATAATTTTTAGAAACATCAGAACTTAAAAATAGCCTCATACAAATTATTCGATGGAAAATAATCCAATAATATGAAATACTGTGTGAGGTTACTACCAGTGGTTATGACGTTTGTAATGTACGGATGTCTAATTCTGTTGAGAAATTTAATCTCTTTCAATAACAGACGATCTTTGTGGCCTTTTTGCATAATTTTAATAGCTTGCAACGGTCAACTTTTGTTAGGGGTGGCTCGTGGGGTAAAGTGAGCCATGCAATGAGTTTAAATTATGGTGGATAAAGGAGTTGAGAAAACAGGCAGCTAAATAAAAGTCAGAGTAAATGGAAAATTTGAGTAACATATCAATGTTTATTGAAATTCTTATAAATTTATTCATTTTCAAAAATTTATCAAGCTACATCTGCTCCATGAAAGCTACCTTTATATACAATGCCTTGTGCACATTTCCCTAGAGCAGGCCCAGTTATTTCTATCTCACTGTCTTTAACTATGGGAATAGTTAGTCCCAGTTTTACAAATTCATTTGGTATCTCTTTAGATACTGGCTTTGGCTATATAAAGACAACAGCATTGTCACTAACAACTCCAGAATTTTTTTTTGCAGCATTAGACTCTACTGTACAATCAACACTATTTAATTTATAGGATAATCCATCTTGTAGAAAACTTTTACAATTAGGTAAATCGTTCAACAGATAATTTGATAAAACATTATGTATATCGGTGCTTACGGCAGTTTTGGTGATCTCTGTCAACTTTCTATTTCTATTGGTAATCTCTTTCAATTGAAGTGTAATACTTGAAGTCAAACAGTCATCATTTTGTACTTTATTTGGATTTTCTTTTCCTACTGTAAGACTGATGCTTGAAGTTTTTACTGTAATAACTTAGTTGTGTTTGGCTGACAGTACTATTATTTTCATTACTAAACTGTAATCTGGGGGAGCCTGATTTCTCGTACTGTTGTAATTTTTCTCCTGTTACGCTACTTTTACTGGGGGCATGAGGTGTCCCGTGCACGTAAGAATCGAAGAAAACCCTTAAGATCACTTTCCAAGAGGAAAATTGTTGTTGAATAATCTTAATACGTTCCTAAGGTCCTGCTTAATAAAATAATTAATGTTGTAGAATGTGAACTTAAAGTTAAAAAGTTCAAATTGTTTCACACCATACTGGCAAGAATAAACGCAAAATATGGTGAGAATGGAGACAAGAAAAATAACAATGAAGTGTGTAACAAGAAACAAGTTGAATTAAAGCACACCAAAATCAAGGATTTCACATCAGCTTCAGAGCATTCCAACAAAGATTCTAAAAAAGAATACCAAAAAAGAGTGATTGAAGTCAAAAGAGTGATTGAAGTCGGGTGGAAACATAAATGTAGTCTTTCGTAGGAATATTTTATGATATCAGGGCTGATCGGACAAAAAAGACAGTTAGAAATAAGTCGCACAGAGAGTCGTATTCAGTCGTATTCAAATGCCCAGTAAGGCATTAGGTGTCCCGTGCACGTAAGAATCGTGCACATAATTATTATACACAAAAAATTTAATATCACAAAAGATATTCAAATAAGAATGTTCAATTTTGATATAATTCAGTAGTCATATCCAACTGAGTTTTGATTTTATATTCTCACTTGGAATTTAATGCAACCAACGTTCATACTACAAAACGCTTTTTCAACCCTTTTAAAACGTTTTTCGTTATCGACTATACTATACCAATACTATAGATGAAATTGTTCTATACAAGAAAATGTATTTTTCCGCCCTCAGGTGGTTTTGGGAGGCTGTTACTTCCTCGGGCAAAAAAGCAGTTTTCCGATACTCGTTTGAAAAGTCTCCTTTACAAACCTCGTTACGGACCTCGCCTTCGGCTCGGGCCGCAAACCTCTCGGTTCGCAAACAGAGACTTTTTAAACTCGTAGGAAAACTACTATTCAGAAGATCTACAATGTTTTTACAAATTTTGTCTAAAAATGTAACTTATGTAAATTCGATGATGTACAATAATGTTTTTCCATTTTTAAACGATTTTTGCTAATTGAATCGTTAAGACAGCAGTTAACAAAAAAGTTTGCTTTACAAAAAAATTTCATTTTAATGAGGTCTAGAAATTTTTTTCTTAATACTTTGTTTTAGAGTTTTTATTTATTTTTGTAACAGGCAAAAAATGTTGTTCGCTGTTGTCATACCCTTTCTGCATTCTAGATTATCTATTAACATTACGATGTAAAGAAAAAAAAATGATAACTTGTAAAATTGTAACTCTGCATTTAGTGGACATAAAATGTACATGAAATAAGTTATTGCAAATAAATTGGCATTTGTAACTACACTACAAACGATGTCATAATTTTTTCCTTCAATGAAATTTATCCAAATTTGATCTATCAGCTTAAATATCCAACTGGTAGCTACTAAGTTGCAATTAATTTAGATTACAATTACTTAAGTAAGTTGATAAACTTGATAACGTATATACGTACATCCATACATACATCATGTGACCAACTCTGACTACCCTCATACTAGGTTAAAAATTTGTTTTATATTTTAAATAGCCGTTCTGAAAGTGGTAACACTTTTTACCGATAAAATTATAACGCACTTTTACGGATTGGTAGTGCCTAAAAAGTGTAATTAAATATTTGACTTTACAAAATAGATCTTTTCCTTTTCGGGGTGCCTGATTTTTGGAACACGCTTATGTTAAATAAATCATTGAATTTTCTAGTCTTTTTTCAATGCAAGAATTTATAGTAGAAAGTGATGAACCTCTAGTTAACGTTAATGTCAATCAAATGAACCAAATTCATCGTTACTAGGCTAATAAGTGTACATTTATTGTAAGAGTCCGTACTTTTTTTTCAAATAAATTGTTAATCAAAAGTATAAAACTATTGTGATCATAAATAATTTAATAATGTTCGTAAGATTGCTCAAATAATATATCTGAGACTTATTATTAAAAACTATATATTAAAACTTCACTATAATTTGCCACTACTTATCAATAAAAAATCATATTTATTTCTCTTAAGTGATATGATTTAATTTAAGTTAGTCCACCTACAAGTAATTACTTACTAGCATGAATTTGGCTGGGCTACGACCGTGCTACGTCTGCCCTCCTGAGTGCTGTACCCTGCCCTGGAGTGAGTAACGCATGGCACTTTGAAGTTCATTACTTCCGGTATTTTTTTATTAATATTGTAATGTTATATGATACTTTTATTCCCTAGTCTAGTTTTTTTAAGTACACATCTATTTGTTTTCATTTTTTTACTGCTGTAACGTACTGCATTTAGATATAACGGCTAATTAAAGTTAGGGTGCCACACAAATCCCCCTTTACCTTAAAATGTTGGTGAAAGTGTAGGGTAATAACAACAAAATTGCTGTGACAACAATAGTTAAGAACTGAAGAAGAAAATCCTGAGTTTACTAGTGACTGGTGCACTGAGCTGGCAAAGTTTAACTGGATTTTTCTTATTGTTAGAAGTTTTAATATCAATTGTAACGCAACGTTTCTTTGCGATCACAATCGTCGATAGTTAATTTGCTTTAAAGTTTTTTAACTTTTTCTAGAAGCTTGATTAATTTATTAATGCTGCACAAATGTCGATAGATCTTTATGTTGATAATTGGCAGTTCTGTAGTGTTGTAGAGTTTGTTTTGGTTACTTGTGATTGAATATTTTATCCCAAGTGGAAATAATTTTATTTAATATTTTGATAATTATTTTTAAAAATTATTAG
>NW_019379698.1:171399-187917 GCF_000648655.2 Copidosoma floridanum
TTTTTTTTTTCATTACTCAATCACAAAAAAAATTTCCGCTTGAGATGGATTAAGTAGTACTAGTTTTTCCAGAATGTAGAATGGGATAGATTTTACTATTCATGAGAGGTTGTCCGTTGATCTTAACGATTGATTTATTGGTTCTCTGAGTTTTTTGTTTTTGAATTTTCTTAATTCATGCCTAATAGGCAGGATAGAGTTTGTTACTAGCTCTGTGCTCACCTCTGCAATATATGCAATCGGATTTGATGTCCGATTGCTTAGTACAGTTGCTAGTGTGATATGCCTTGTTTCATTTAATACAACCATTTGAATTATTTTAATCCAGTGAGCCGTGCCGGAAGGACTGGCAGCAATGACATTGAGCCTCACCTTTGCCGAGTTTAGTCTCTATGTCGTTGAATGTAACCATGTATAAAGGGTTACTATATGGAGGATGCCCGCGTAAAAAAATCAAGTTTAAAAAACTTTAAAACAAGTTTTTTTGTTCATGTTCAGAAAAAGTTTTTTTTTAATTCTTTCTTGAGACAGAGCGAAACTTGGTCAGAACTTTAAACGCAAGTTTTAGAAAAGTTTCTCCAAACTTGGTAAAAAGTTTTTTTCTAAATGAGCGCTTCCTAGTTTTTTTTTTTTTTTTTTTTTTTTTTTTTATGACAGAAAAAAAAAAACCTGATCTCCGTAACATAATCGCCAAATCAAACACACGAAAGCAATTTTGCGTCTACCTCACGAGCCGAAAACACATCCTCCGAGGCAGTAGTAGAGCGCAAGCATTGGTCAGACACACAGAAACGCTTCGGCGCAATAAAGGCCGATGGAAAACATTTGCGTTGGCAAGTCTAAACAGTTTTCACCGGATAATAAAAGCCATGGACCACCGTCCCGCAGTAGTGAGGGTCAGCCATCGGTCAGCCGGCCAAAATATCCGCTCGCAGCTCCGATTGTTTAGCGAGTTAGAGTTACCTGGGCTATTTTTCTCCTCCCCCATCCGTACAGCCTGTGGCGATTGCTTTGAGCCGACTATTGGCGATTTTTGGTAATATTCGACGATCGTCCGTACACGCGTTTGTATGCACAGAGACTGGGGTATTGGATAGCTGGCACAGAAATGAGTTTCGCATTTTTGGCACGTACTTTTTCAAAAATACCAGTATAACAAAGACTGGGTGGAGGTTTTTTCAAAGAGCTTTTCATTTCGGGCTTTGTAATTATGTTCGTTTTGACCATGTTTAAAAAAAAATAAGAACAATTTTAAAAACAAATGGTCTTGATAAACTGAAACGCAAAATGTCATCCAAAATATTCAAAAATGGTTGTGACGTTTAAGTATCGCTTTTACCACCCTTGGAAAAAACCTGCCCAAATCAACATCTCAAGGAGACCGAAACGCGGTAACCCCTTAAAAAATTTTTTCCCACAATCTTCAGCAAGGAGAGTGCTCCCTTCAAAAAAGCAAGCAAAAAAAAAAAAAAAAAAAAAAAAAAAAAAAAAAANCAGAGAAACTTTTTTTAAACTTGCGTTTAAAGTTCTGACCAAGTTTTGCTCTGTCTCAAGAAAAAACTTTTAAAAAACTTTATCTGAACAAGAACAAAAAACTTTTTTTAAAGTTTTTTAAACTTGATTTTTTTTACGCGGGTGTCCTTTTTTTCTAAGATGTACCACACTCGTTACTTTAAATCCCTGGTTAGCTAGATCTCATAAGATATTTTCGTCTGGTTGTCCTATAAGAACTAGATATTTGGGCTTTTTTGCGGAAATGGTGTACAGTATGAGGACCAGTCTTTTGTTTTAAATAGGCGTATTGCTGCTTTACAGACTTATTTTTAATCGAAGAATAGGTTATATACATTTTTGATGTAGTGGATAGTATGTTTGGTGCGTATTTGTTAACTTCTGCAATAAGTTGTTTATATGGGCAGCTTGGATCTTTTATTAGCACTGTAGGTGAAATTTTGACCTTCTTGACACTGCTTGTATTTTTATCACTTATAGGTCTAGTGCTTTTAACGCTTTCCATTTCGTCGTCTTCAGAGTTATCTAAGTTGCGGTAGCTTTGATCCATGTCAGTTTCCTCATCGGTCAAAGCCTCAAATTTGTTGTGTGTAATCTCTTTGTTCTGTGTGTCATCTGCCTTGATTTTTTTTGGCAGATGATTCTTCAAGTTTCTTTCGCGCTGACCACTTATTCTTTACTTTAGTTTTAGAGGTTATTTTCGTGTTTGACTAATGAGTAGCAGTATTGTTGTGTCAGAAATGTACTCATCTCGAGTAAATCATCGCAATTATACGGTTGTTTAGGAATCTGCCTTTATGAGGGCTTTAGTACTTCAAAGGTAATCAAACGACTCGCTCTCAGTTTACACGACTCAGTTTACTCGAACGAACGATTTTCCCGCTCCACAATGTTATCTGTTCGATGAATGAAACCAGACTCCTTTTTGTGTGCTTTGAATTTGGGGGAGCCTATATAGTCAATGACGGCGGCAGGACTGCTAGTAAAGAGTAATCAAGTGGGCTTTTGTGTGCGTCCCTTTGCATTCGAAGTGACGAAAAATTTTTCATATCTCAGCCTCTGTTGGTCCTAGACTTTATATGATCCTGTTCTATATTTAAATTCTTCAGACCCTCTAACGGATATATGTTTAACGTAATTGTTTATGAATAAACGAGTTACCCAAAATTAAAGAAAAAAGAGTGTCAGAGTAGTCGATTTCGAGTTATCAACAGTTTTTGTTTTCCTTACATTTAAAGAGACGTGCACTAAAAATATGCTTCACAACTTCGGTTAGCTGCTGAGCTACAGCGAATGAGTATGTTTTTCATCACTTTCTGACGTCAGGCATATTTACAGATGATACAAAACAAGTAACTGCCTAATAGGATTCAATTTAATCACATTTCATTGCAGCAACCTAATGGTTAGTTGTACGCAATATAACAAAGGATTATCTTAAATACAAATTCTTAAGCTATGCTATGTTATAATTTCGCGCCTTCACTTTAATATATTAATTAACAGCTATTCGTATAAAAAAAATCCTTATTCACCCCTATTGGTCATAAATATATTTTTTTTTTTTTTTTTGGAAAAATTGTGGCAATATGATAGAATCAAAGTTATACTAAGATTTGTAAGATCAATAAGCAATATAATAGGTGATGTAGCTAAAAATGATTTTTAGTGAAAAATAGTTATTTATGTAGCAAACATCGCAATCTCTATTATTAAATGTTGAAATGTATGGTTGCTAAAATATGTAAAGTTCAAGGATGGTAATGTATAATCGCTCAAGAAATTTGTACAACATATAAGAATTAGCCAATTTTTTTAGTTGCAAATCACATTTTTTAGTATTTTTCCAGTAAATTTTATTTTTTTCGAACACGACTTTCAAAGGATTTATTCTACATTCTGATTGGTTTTGAGTATTACATTATAATCGCAATTCCCACTTTCTTAATTTGTTGACAATTTGAAACTTGATAGACAGAACGTAAGTTACATTTTTGATAATATTTACTATCCTAATCTCAAACTTTTACTCAAATATTTTCCAGCATAGCAAGTACCACAAAGTTGTCACACAAGTCATGTTTAAGTGTCATTTTATCATACCATAAAATATAGGTTCTACATTACACTTTTTTATGATTTGTTATTAAACTTGTTATGATAGTGTATTTAGATAATTAATATTAATGTAACCATTTATTAACTTCGAAGCTATGAATCCAATGAATTTTTATGAGAACAAACTGTTTAGTATTATTCTGCATTTTAACAGCGATCTTCAAAAGTCCTAGTTCTTCTTAATTACTTTGTCAACTCATTTTTTTTTCCCAAAAGTGAAGAGTTGCTTTGGTGTTAATAAAAAAAAACTTGCAACATGTTATCTAATTTTTTTTAAATACATAAAAGAAAAAGCAGGACCTTTTGCTGTAATCGTGATCTTGGCCACCTACGTCCTGCTAAAGCACTTAAACAATTATATTTTACATAATTATATTATTACTGTTAGAATAAGAGTTTGTATAAAGCGCCATCTCTGCTAGTATATATGTACTATGCATACGCGAGCCCCGATGCTGCGCATCAGGCCAGTTCAGTTGATTGCTAGTCTCTAGCCAGTAAAGACCTATTTTGTAACAACAGCTTGTAAAGACGGTATTACGACAGTTTATTTTAAATAATAATAATTCTGATTTCTCTACAAAGTGTTTAGTGCTTTTCCCTTCTTGTTATCCTTCCTGGCTTTTTCCCGAATCCTGAGAGCCTCGCGCAGTGGATTGAATAGTCAATAGGTTATGGGCCCCAGCACGCTTCCACTGCGCGGGGCTTTCTTTGTGATATAAGGGACTTGCGCCGGGATTGACGCGTTTTCTACTTTTCATCTAGCAACTGCTAAAATGAGTGAAAGTGGAGACAGCAGCGTGCCAGTAAATGAGATCGGGGTCGAGGCAGTGGTGCCAGTGAATGAGATCGGGGTCGAGGCAGAGGCGCCAGTGAACGACGGTGAGACGTCGGCCAACGACAGCGAGGTGCCCTCACTTGGGTTACAAGGTGCGGCGGAAGGCGTGGAGGAGGCACGAGCAGTGTCACCGCTCGAAGAGGCGACAAGAATGCAAGGACAGGAGGAAAGAGGCAGAATTATGAAGGACGCAGCATGCCAAGGTAATAGTGAGTCCTTAGTTGTAATTGTGTTAAGGGGCAGTCATTTTTCGTAATTAAAATTCGTAGCCCTCTTTGGCTGGGCATAGCCCCGGAGGAGAAGGTGAGCGAGCGCACGGACGGATGGGCAGCGCTGTCCGTGGTTGCTGTTGCGGACGGCCGAGGCGCCGGGTGGAGACCGGGGACGCCTAGCCACACCTGTGTGCCAGAACGCCGTCACCGTGGCGCAATCATGGCGGTCGGCTCGTTTCTTTCCTCTTTGTAGTCTCGTGGTGCGCGCGCATGTGTTGTGTTCACATATGTGTGTGCATGTACGAGCAGCTCATGCGCCATCTTTTCTTCCGTTAATTATATCCCGACGTGCCGAACTGTATGTGTTCTACGGTTTACGTATGCGCGGGAAAGGGGCGGCCCAACCTGCCTGCTCTTCGCGCGCAAAGTGGTCACGTGCGCTGTGTGCGTGAACAACTGTGTCTCGTTGTTTGCGCACGCTTGTACATTTCCATTTGTATCTCTTCTTGGAACTAAACAGTTAAACTTACGTAATGACGGCTTTATTTTAGATGAAGATGTGATCGACGCGTATATGCGACTTTTCCAACTCGGTGTGGATATTTGCGGAGAAGATCTCGTAAGAGATTTATCTGTGAGATTAGAAGACGGATTAATTCTATTTGCAAATAAGAAAGAATCGATCGCAGCCATCTCAAAGGGTAACTTTAAGCCCTCAGAGTTTGACAAAATATCACGGACAATTAGAAACTCTGGCGGCGTTATATCCCTGTCTGCAAAAAGGACTGAAAATTCGCAAGTCCCAAAATTTTTGGACGCGCTTGATTTCTCGCCCGGGTATTCAAAGAAAGCACTGTTTAAAACGACGGAAATACAAAAGACTGAACTTCTGACTGATAAAAGGACGGACGATGAGAATTTTGACGAAATGCATTTCGGTAATTATCATGACAGAGTTCTAAAAGAGAAATCAGCGAGTTCAACTATCTCGGGAAAGCCGAAAATAATAAAGAATGAAAACGTTAATTTTAAATACGATAGAGAAAAAGATAAACTGGTCACTCAAAGACAAGTTATCAACAACTACTCAAGACAGGCAATTGATAAAAATGAACTTTTAGTTAGAAGGAGTGCGGCCGCGGAAGAAAGGGACAGCCTGAGACGTCGGATTGGCTGGCTTGAAGAACGGCAGAGGGCGGAGCACCAGAGTGCTGTACAGACCACGACCGAGGCCGCCGCCCGTATAAGGGCCCTAGAAGAGGCAGTGGCGACAATGTCCAGGTTGTCCGAACGACTGGAACACTTTATGACAGCTCAAGAGGTAGGTCAATCAAATTTTGGAATAGACGCATTAAACTCTACTGCAATACCTTCACCAAATCAAAATCGTAAACACAAAATTGATCCACTCTCGGAAAGAACCCTAAATCGAGCACTGCATGACAGAACGACTGATCTTGATCGGAGTGAAAGGTTCCAACTCGAACTGTTGAACAAGGACTCACCGTCCCGTTATGATTATAAATTAACTCCTAAAACAAAGATAGAATTGTTTCTCGATAAATTATTTTCAGAATTAAAAATTAAAAAACTACTGTACGTCTTGGATGATACCGTTGAGTTTCCCACATTTCTGTCTGCAAAAGAATTAGATGATCACAAAGAAAGGGTACGACATGTTATAATCAATCACATTGATGACTTTTACCATCTAAAGACTGCCCATTATTCCGATCCCAAAGAACTGCTAAATAAATTGAAAGAAATCAAAAGAAACGAGTCAAACCTATCGTCAAATGAAATCAGACGAAAGCTGTATACTTTTCGGTATCTCCCCAATAAAATGACAGGGTCCGATTTCGTTGATAAGTTTGAAGAGCTTCTCAGAAGCTACGAAAATCTACAGGGAAGACAACCCTTGTCTGAAGAAGAAATACGTGACGCGTTCTATAATGCCGTCGTTAATAACGTATCGCAGATTGAAACCCTCGACGCTGTGATTGAAGATGCGCAAGGGAAAAGGATGACTTATGACCGATTGAAATCTTTCTTTTTAAAGACAGAGTCGAGACGACAGAGGACCGGAGCTGCTGGGGGAACTGCGCCTGCAACAGCGCTACGGGTGCACCAGCCCAACTCAACCCACGATAATGAGCGGTGTTATCGGTGCGACGACTACGGGCACCACTCTTATAACTGCCCGGTCGACGCAGGAATGAGAAAGTGCTACTCCTGCGGAAGGCTTCAACGGAACCTCATGGAGCATAAGAAAAATTGCAGGGGTGGCAAATCAGGTGAGAAGAAAAATTTAAATTGGGATTTCAAAAGACGGGAAAACAAAGACGGACAAGGATCTAAAAATTCAACGAATAAAAGGGGGAAAAGGAAGCATGACAGTGAAAATAACAACCAAAACAAAAGACAGAAAAGGGACAGTGATAAAACTAGTAAAAATGAAAGTAAAACAAAAAGACAAAGTGGAAACACAAATGACAAGAAAGGTAAGACTGTTTTTAAGCAAAGCGACATCGCCTCTTCGCTGTTTTCAAGTTCTGCAAATAAATTAAAGACTGACAACTACAATCTAGTTAAATTCATTGCGGACTCAGGAGCGACCGACCACTTGGTCAACTCTCGGCTAGTATTTAAGAGCTTAAATTGTAATAAGACAAGCAAAATTAAGTGTGCGAATAGTAATCCTCTGGCAGACTTGAAAACGGAGGGAGAAGGCACCATCGTCGGTAAAAATAATAACCATGATCTAACACTGAATAATGTGATCTGCTCTGAATCCTTGTCGGAAAACTTACTTTCTTTGAGAAAATTTGTGGATTCAGGCCTGGCCATATACCTCGATAATAACAAAATTGATATATTTGACCCGACTTCGAACGAGTCATTCATCACAGGAGTCTATCGACAGCCATACTGGCTTGTTGAATTAAATGTTCACAATAAAGATAAAAACAAATTTGACAGGAAATTTGCATATCTAGTGACGAATGGCTCGGGTGAACCTCGGTATAATACACGAAGCAAAGCTATAACAAAAGACAGTGAACAAGACAGAGACTTAAGTAAAAATGTCGAGCAAGAGGAAGCTATTGGAAATCCGTTGGCACTACATCCCATAGAATCTTGCCTTGATAACTCAGTCAATGACCGTAAGCTTCTGAATCCTAATAAAATAAGCGTGGACAATACACCCATTAATGACAGCTATAGAACTCTTGAAAAAACAAGCCTCATGGACGAGGCCATCCTATGGCACGTGAGATTGGGGCATGCTTCCCTCGCTTACCTAAAGGCATTTCAGAAGAAATTTCCGAATTGCAAAGATCTGAAAAAAGTCATATTTGATGACAGTATAGCTAATTGTGATGTATGCTCCAAGGCAAAATTCAACAAACTTCCGGCTAAGACAGTTAGAGTGAGATCCACCGCTCCCCTCCAAATTATTCATTCGGATACCATGGGTCCCATAAGTCCAACTTCATACCCTAAACGCTACAAGTTTGTGTCAGTGTTTGTGGATGATTATTCAAGAATGACCATGGCATATCCAATGAAAGCTAAAAGTGATACAGGGATTTGCTTGGAAAATTTTGTCCGGAGCGCCAGAAACATCTTGGGGTATGACGCCAAGTTCTGCTATCTTAGGTCTGACCAAGGTACGGAATTCACTGGTGGCCATACCCGAGAGGTCTTAAAGGAACTGGGGGCCGAACTGCAGCTAGCCAGCCCGGATACACCGGAGCACAACGGGACGGCAGAACGATTCAACCAAACAATCGCAAAGAAGACAAGAGTCTACATGTTCGACTCCGGTCTCCCAGAGAACATGTGGGACTTGGCTCTGAGTGCAGCAGTTTATGCTTACAACCGAACACCTCACAGGTCGAATGGAATGGAAATTCCGTTGGTAAAATTTGCACCGCATAAGGATCTCAATATCGAACAACTGAAACGGTTTGGGTGCTTGGGATACATGAAGATTCAAAGAAATTCCGGCCCGAAGTTCAGTCCGTTAGCTCAACGAATTGTTCTAGTGGGATACACAGCCGCAGGGTTTATCCTGATGAAACCTGAAGACGGAAAATTTTATGAAAGCAAAGATGTGAGATTCAATGAACGACTGGTATACAAAGACAGATACCTGAAAAACGATATAGTGAATTGGGAATTAGTTACAAGGACAGTTGATAACGACAGCTGGCTCCTGAAGTTCGACGAAGAGACGGAAGAGAGCACAAAAACGAAGGGAGAAATCGTCAAACGAAAGAGAGGACGACCGCCGAAAACATCTGGTTCAGGAAATACGGAAGAGCTATTACCAGTGAAACGACAGAAGCTAATACATGACACTAGTTTCACAGGACTGCAGGTCCCCCATGATTCAAATAATCAAATCAGATTTGGACAGGAAAATTTTAACGAAGAAGACTGCTCTGTGGATCAAAATCAGGATGAAGTATATCATGCACTGTTAGCAGAAATTTACAAAGATCCAACCAACTACCAAGATGCTCTGAAGAGCAAAAACAACGCAGAATGGCGGAAAGCTATAGAAGAAGAACTGAAGTCGATGAACGACAACCTTGTTTGGAAAATTGTAAATAAACCAATGAGTGATAGCAAAGGCAGAAAACCAAATATAATTGACTCCCGGTGGGTTCTGAAAAGGAAAGAAGACAACTCTGGAAACATAAAATATACAGCCAGATTAGTGATCCGTGGATTTAAAGACAGAAACCAATATGATCTGTTGGAAACTTATGCTCCAGTCTCAAGACTAGCAGTAATTCGAGTCTTACTGGCTGTCATAAACAAATATAACTTGGAAACACGACAGCTTGATGTGAAGACTGCCTTCTTGAATGGTACACTGAATGACGATATATACATGGAAATACCAGATGGTGTTCCGTGTGCTCAAGAGTTAAGAAAAACCAAAGTTTGCAAGTTGGAAAGATCCCTGTACGGTCTTAAAATTAGTCCCAAACGCTGGTATGAGAGGTTTTCAGAGACTGCCACAAAAATAGGACTCCAGGAACACCCAAGTGAGCCCTGTCTTTTCATATGGAGATGTGCTGGCAAATTTTTATTTTTGATTCTGTATGTGGATGATATGCTGATGGCAAGCAACGATGTCGATAAACTTACAGAAGTGAGTGATAAGCTTAAAGCCGAATTCGAAATGACAGATCTAGGGGAAGCAAATAATTTCCTGGGAATACAAATCGACAGAGACAGAAGAAATCAAACCATTCGTTTAACCCAGGACAAATATACGAACAAAATACTGCAGAGGTTTGGTTTCGACAATGCTCGACAGTGCAAGACACCTATGGTGACGAGACAAGTCATAAATCAGCAACGAAGAGACAGAGAAGAATCTGGAAACGAAGAAGAGCAAAGTGTGAATAGGCCAGAAGATTTCCCATATCGAGAAGCAGTCGGCAGTTTGCTGTACTTAGCAAATACTGTTCGACCTGATATATCTTATGCAGTGAACGTATTAAGTAGACATCAGATCAATCCCACAGAAGAAGACAGACAAATGGTCAAGAGAGTTTTCCGTTACCTCAATGGTACTAGAAAGAAAGGACTGACTTTTAAAGGAAGCACAGAAATCATGACGGCTTATTCGGACGCAAGTTTCGCAGATTGCAAAGATTCGCATACGACGAGTGGATACGTCATAAAACTATTTGGCGACTCTGTATCTTGGAGAACGCATAAACAAACTTACGTCTCGTTATCAACCTGCCAAGCTGAATATATAGCTATGAGTGAGGCATGTCAAGAGCTCATGGCTCTAAGAAACACTTTGACAGCTGTGCTAAATATCGCACTTTATCCTATGACTGTGTGGTGTGACAATAAAGCAGCCGAAGCCAGCGCCAAGTCCTATGGAGGAACCAAACTTAGACACATGTCATCAGTGCGAGAACATTATGTGAAAGAATGTGCTAAATATGGGTTCATAGAAATCAAGTGGATTGCCTCTAAAGAACAGATTGCCGACATTTTTACTAAAGCTTTACCGATTGAATTGCATGAGAGAATGACTGCAAAATTACTAAATGACTGTTAGGACTACACGACAGTGAATCTCGTTTAATCAATAGAATCTAATCCTTATGGTTTGAATTCTGTTTTAGGTAACAACAATCAGTGAGCAGACTACAAAGACCTGAAGAAAAGCGAGATTGAGGCTGACTCATTGATACATTTTATTTATTCTTTTTATATTACTTATTTCTTATAACCGTCCAGAGATAGGCGCTCCATTAAACTGAAGGGAGTGTTAGAATAAGAGTTTGTATAAAGCGCCATCTCTGCTAGTATATATGTACTATGCATACGCGAGCCCCGATGCTGCGCATCAGGCCAGTTCAGTTGATCGCTAGTCCCTAGCCAGTAAAGACTTAATTTGTAACAACAGCTTGTAAAGACGGTATTACGACAGTTTATTTTAAACAATAATAATTCTGATTTTTCTACAAAGTGTTTAGTGCTTTTCCCTTCTTGTTATCCTTCCCGGCTTTTTCCCGAATCCTGAGAGCCTCGCGCAGTGAATTGAATAGTCAACAATTACATTGAACACTCACTTATTTCAGCTAAAAAACTAAGAACCATTTACATGTTATTATTGTGGTTGCTTGAGTTGTTACATGAAGACAATAGACACGTTCATTCATACTATTTGACCAACGAATTTTAATAATAATGTTTATCATTTCTTAACACTTAGTTTTTTAATAGAACAAACTAGGGAATTATTTTTTGAAAAACGTAGTATTCCAAAGGCTTAAGTAGACAGAAATTTAAAAAGGGGTTTCGAAATTTTGTAATATTCTTCTTGTTTTATTAGTGACCTCAAAAGTATTTTAATACTAACATAATTAATAGCGTTACGGGCTCATATTTAACAAAAGGGCCTTACTGTCTCTTATAAAACTGCAGTATGCTTAAGATTGTAACTCACCAAATAAAAGTTTAACTGTACCCTTGCAGTTATATCACGTTCATTTTATCTGTTTTTACCGTCCGAGTCGACAACTAAACGCGTCGCGAAGTTATAATTCTATAATTCAAAACGTTAGGTGTTGCTCTGAAGGCATGGAAAATTCACGGTTTACCATAGCAAAAAGTACATTATAGTGATAAGATTTTCATAAAAAATTATTCTAGTAGTTCAGTAAAATATCTACCTACCCAAGTGTCAGTCACCGATTTTGATGAAACTTTGCATAGTGGTAGAGAATCAAAAAATAAATAACACATGTTTTTTTTTATCGGTGGAGAACGGTTTCTAAGGGGTGAGATCTACCCTTAAATTTTTACCCTTAAAACACATATTCTGTAATATTTTCTTTTAAACTCAATATTTTTCAAAAAAATTATATGAAAATTGTTCCCATCAAAAAAGTACTTATNAAGAAATTATATGAAAATTGTTCCCATCCAAAAGTACTTATAATTTAAGAAAAATTTTACAGTCAGGGTTGCATCCCCTATATTTTAAGAGTTGAAACTATGTTTTCTATGGTAAGTTTTTTTTCTGAAAATTCTGAAATTCGTTGAAAATTAATCAAAAAAATGTTTTTGCATGTTACATAACACGTGCAGTTAACCAGTACTTGTATTTTTCTGAAAACAACCCCCTTTAGGGGTGAACAACCCCTATTCAAAATAAAATACTAGAGCCGTTGAAGACAACAAGTTAAGCATAAAAATTGATATACGGGGGTTTTTCAGTCGCTGATTGCGTATTCATTGTCAGATTTTGGAAATTGAAAATTATAAATCCAATATGGCGGAACACAGATAAAAATTCCACACATCAAGAACAGCGAGGGATTAGAAATTAGAATTTTTAACTGATGATTTCAACTTTAACTAACGATAAGTAAGGGATTGGAAAGAAAAAATGTACGTATTTTATAACAATAGAAAAATGTCATTTTTTTGGTTACCAATGATGACTCTTTAGTATTCCTTATGTTGATTACAGTAATGAGGTAGATTTTTATTTAATTCTACTGCAAAGAAGTGTTGTATGCACAATGATACAGTACACCACGAGCATTTCATGATTACGATTTTGTCACACAACATACAGTTTGTACCAGTGTTTTTGAAACAAAAATCAACGGGTGTTTCAAAAGGATCAGGCTTATCTGAAATGTAATCACTCTTCCACCATGCATATTTAAACATGTTTATGAATCGAGAAGAAGAGAACTGATTGTGGATAAGCGACTGAATTTTCAGAACATTGTTTCTCAAGTGCAAGTCAATATTGTGATCATACAAAAGGATGAGATCTGAAAAAAACTTTATAAAGTTTTTCCAGGGTCTGAAAGTGCTTACATCAAGTGGTTGTATAAGACCAGTTGTTCCAGCCGGTATAGTAAGAAATTTTATTTCTTTATTGTTTTTTTCAATGTTCATAAATATCTTCTCTTCTTGACCCGTCCAAGAGTCTAGACACAAAATCGATCTCTTCCTGGCTGTCGGTATGAATACATTTTTGAACCATTCAGTGACTAGATCAGAGGTTAATTTTCCTGACTTGAAGGGGAAAATGACAATATTTTCAGATCGATATATGTTTTTCTCGACTATTGGTCCGAACTTACCATTTGTCTCTTGCAGAACAATGAGTAAAGGTGATTTCAACTCACCATCTGCATTTATTAAAGATTGGATTGTATAACTGTGTGTTAAATACGTTAACGATTGCGCGACACATTCAATCTTTAATGAACCCTTTACTGAAAGTGTATGACCTGCATGTATTCCTAAATTAAAATCTGATTGATCGGTGATTTGCTGCTCCGATTTGCGATAAGTTCGACTTTATTTCATAGTTGTTTTTGTGTCACGAATTTATTAATTTTTCTAGATACGATTTGATGTTGTATTTTAAATGTATGCAACCGTTTAGATGATGCTTTAAATAAATTATCAGACAACCCAAAATCTTCTCTGACTTCCAACACCCATCGCCTTAAATCGATATCATGTATAGTGACAGATTTGTTAGATGCTGCATTGAACTTTTCCAAAACGTACTCGGATACATGACACAAATTATCAATTCTTCTACCCCCCGTTCAATTGTTTTTCCCATCTATACAGTGTTCTCTCATTTAAAACTTTCTTGAATTTTTGTTGTACTGACTCAAAACTTATCTTTCTTTTTCCTGAACGCCAAAACTGTATTGATTTTTTTTATACTCGAGATCAATCTGTTTATCAGATTTATTGTTGTAAGTCGTACAATCATCATCAAAGTAATTGTCTTCATCATCTTTAACTTCAACAGGTTCACGTACTGCACTACAATTGTTGACGCATAAATTATTGTAAGTATCAACAAATACTTGACAATTAACCGCATCTTTTATGAAATTTTCTAGGTGAAGAGCAATCGATATTTCTTCTTTTGTTGTAACGGATTCTTCATCAAAAATTGGATCCTTAAAGTTTTGATTAAGTACTTTTAAAATATTTCTCGGATTCATGAACAATATGTATGTAGCTATGAATTTAAAATTTACAACTAAATTTAATATTTTTTAATTAATTGAACCATAAAAAGGTAAATGCATACCAATATTTCTCTTGATTNATTTCGGTAATTATCATGACAGAGTTCTAAAAGAGAAATCAGCGAGTTCAACTATCTCGGGAAAGCCGAAAATAATAAAGAATGAAAACGTTAATTTTAAATACGACAGAGAAAAAGATAAACTGGTCACTCAAAGACAAGTTATCAACAACTACTCAAGACAGGCAATTGATAAAAATGAACTTTTAGTTAGAAGGAGTGCGGCCGCGGAAGAAAGGGACAGCCTGAGACGTCGGATTGGCTGGCTTAAAGAACGGCAGAGGGCGGAGCACCAGAGTGCTGTACAGACCACGACAGAGGCCGCCGCCCGTGTAAGGGCCCTAGAAGAGGCAGTGGTGACAATGTCCAGGTTGTCCGAACGACTGGAACGCTTTATGACAGCTCAAGAGGTAGGTCAATCAAATTTTGATATAGACGCATTAAACTCCACTGCAATACCTTCACCAAATCAAAATCGTAAACACAAAATTGATCCACTCTTGGAAAGAACCCTAAATCGAGCACTGCATGACAGAACGACTGATCTTGATCAGAGTAAAAGGTTCCAACTCGAACTGTTGAGCAAGGACTCACCGTCCCGTTATGATTATAAATTAACTCCTAAAACAAAGATAGAATTGTTTCTCGATAAATTATTTTCAGAATTAAAAATTAAAAAACTACTGTACGTCTTGGATGATACTGTTGAGTTTCCCACATTTCTGTCTGCAAAAGAATTAGATGATCACAAAGAAAGGGTACGACACGTTATAATCAATCACATTGATGACTTTTACCATCTAAAGACTGCCCATTATTCCGATCCCAAAGAACTGCTAAATAAATTGAAAGAAATCAAAAGAAACGAGTCAAACCTATCGTCAAATGAAATCAGACGAAAGCTGTATACTTTTCGGTATCTCCCCAATAAAATGACAGGGTCCGATTTCGTTGATAAGTTTGAAGAGCTTCTCAGAAGCTACGAAAATCTACAGGGAAAACAACCCTTGTCTGAAGAAGAAATACGAGACGCATTCTATAATGCCGTCGTTAATAACGTATCGCAGATTGAAACCCTCGACGCTGTGATTGAAGATGCGCAAGGGAAAAGGATGACTTATGACCGATTGAAATCTTTCTTTTTAAAGACAGAGTCGAGACGACAGAGGACCGGAGCTGCTGGGGGAACTGCGCCTGCAACAGCGCTACGGGTGCACCAGCCCAACTCAACCCACGATAATGAGCGGTGTTATCGGTGCGACGACTACGGGCACCACTCTTATAACTGCCCGGTCGACGCAGGAATGAGAAAGTGCTACTCCTGCGGAAGGCTTCAACGGAACCTAATGGAGCATAAGAAAAATTGCAGGGGTGGCAAATCAGGTGAAAAGAAAAATTTAAATTGGGATTTCAAAAGACGAGAAAACAAAGACGGACAAGGATATAAAAATTCAACGAATAAAAGGGGAAAAAGGGAGCATGACAGTGATAATAACAACCAAAACAAAAGACAGAAAAGGGACAGTGATAAAACTAGTAAAAATAAAAGTAAAACAAAAAGACAAAGTGGAAACACAAATGACAAGAAAGGTAAGACTGTTTTTAAGCAAAGCGACATCGCCTCTTCGCTGTTTTTAAGTTCTGCAAATAAATTAAAGACTGACAACTACAATCTAGTTAAATTCATTGCGGACTCAGGAGCGACCGACTACTTGGTCAACTCTCGGCTAGTATTTAAAAGCTTAAATTGTAATAAGACAAGCAAAATTAAGTGTGCGAATAGTAATCCTCTGGCAGACTTGAAAACGGAGGGACAAGGCACCATCGTCGGTAAAAATAATAACCATGATCTAACATTGAATAATGTGATCTGCTCTGAATCCTTGTCGGAAAACTTACTTTCTTTGAGAAAATTTGTGGATTCAGGCCTGGCCATATACCTCGATAATAACAAAATTGATATATTTGACCCGACTTCGAACGAGTCATTTATCACAGGAGTCTATCGACAGCCATACTGGCTTGTTGAGTTAAATGTTCACAATAAAGATAAAAACAAATTTGACAGGAAATTTGCATATCTAGTGACGAATGGCTCGGGTGAACCTCGGTATAATACACGAAGTAAAGCTATAACAAAAGACAGTGAACAAGACAGAGACTTAAGTAAAAATGTCGAGCAAGAGGAAGCTATTGGAAATCCGTTGGCACTACAT
>NW_019379698.1:227386-247049 GCF_000648655.2 Copidosoma floridanum
AGAGAGAGAGAGAGAGAGAGAGAGAGAGAGAGAGACCTAAACAGAAATTATAAGTAGGCGATCAGTAGGGCCTACTTAGCCTGCCTCTCTATCCAACTGAGGTTCTACGTTAGCAGCGTCAGGGGGCGTTTGGTAGGTCCTAAGTAGGCTGCCTCCATTGACGTTACATAACCACCTTTCAATCGATAAATATAGATTTTTTTTTTATATTATAGTGCTCTACGTCCGGCTCCTTTAATAAGGGCACTACTATGGGCACTTAGCACTTTGGAGAAGGAAGGGAAGGGGGATGGGAGGCCTCCATTACAGGAGGGGGGTAGGGGGAATTAGACAATTATGCTACGAGAAGGTCGCCTAAACCCTCCTCGAGGAGCATTGCGTCGTGAAAAAGCACATGTGAAAAATCACAGAGGTACTTGCCCGTAAAGTCGCACTGGCCAGGAATTTAACCACGGTCTCCCGCGTCCCAATCCACGACCTAGCCGACTAAGCCACCGCGTGCTCTAGACATAATAGATAAAGCTCTCTGTTAAATTTCAGCGGAATTCGACAAAAACTGCATGAGTTAGTCAAAAACACTTGACTACATGCATCCCTGACTCCGAGATCTGCAATTGCAATTTTTTTTAACAAAATTTTTTTACGCAAAAACAACAAGTTTAAGGGGTACTCACACTTTTTACTCTTGCGAAACTATAAGGCACTCCTGAGTATTGGTTGTGCTAAAAAATTATATAAAAAAGAGATACCATAACAAGTTAACAAAATTTATGTCAGTTTATTGGCTTCTACCCTGTAAAAAATTTTTTGGAGCTCAAAATACATATTTCTGTTGCGGAAAAAGTCAAAAATGTTTGACAGAATAGCAACTGCTAATGACATTGTGATACATACTAAATGTTTGAATTTATGTCTCATTCAAAAAAACCTTATCAAGATAAATGTTAGTAATAGACCTACCTATTTCATGTATAGACCGGTTGCTTGTAACCTTTGAGCCATACGGCCTCTGCAGCTGATAGTTGACAAAAATTTTTGCATGTTTGACATACTTTCTAAGAAGGATTGCAGAAAAAGATCGTAGTTCTCTTTCTGGCCTGCCAATTACAAGCAGCTGCATAGTACGAGGCCTTTGTTTACATGCAAGAATTTTGTCAAACATCTGCTACAGACGGCGGAGCCTCTGCATCGGTTCGAAGCGAATAGACAAGCTGATATTTTTTACATATAAATTACGGAAAACGGTATTACTTCGACTGAAACTCATGTTAAGGATTTTTTCACATAGTAAATGATATTGCTATCAAAATCAACATCTTGAGGGTGTACACTAAAAAAAAAATTGTTGTAAAAAAAATAGGGGACGATTTCAGTATACTTTTTATGGATTTACTAGTGTATAACTACTCGGTTATATACAACACATAAATATAAATATATCGTCTGCTCATCGCAAGAAATAAATTTTTCGAAGCGGGTTGCACAAAAGTTGCTGTCAAGATTGAAGTATTAAAATTAATAAAATTACTTTGCTTAACGTGGGTGTTATTTTTTAATAATCAACATAAAAAATAGTATTAATAAAATAAATAAGTAAATACTGAAGCTTTCCTTTCTACTTTTCTAGAGGTATCACAAAGGTCCCTTAGACGTTGTTTCACAAGAGCTCTTGGGCCTAGTTGTCCTGAAATACATGCGAATCAATATAAAAATCTACTATTGTAGTATCTCATGTTAACAACTTCAATTAAAAACCAATGCCTCAAAAAATTTTAAAATAAAGTATAAGGATTGGTAAATTTCAGTGTAAAATGATCTGACACATAAAATATGAATAATAAAGCCATAAGGTAAATTAATAAAAGAAAAATTATTATGATTAAGCTCAATCTCCAGTATACTTTTGAAAAATACAAAAAAGTTCTTGGAATGAACGAGTGATGCCTTAAACCCATGCTATGATTGCAACCAGTAGAGTACATGCGACCGCTTATCTACAAGATTTTAGCAGCGGGTGGTATGCATGAACTTACGAGTTTGTAGACAGTTAAATAACTCATGGCTGCAATATACTCGTATTTTCTTGGATATCTATTATGGGCGATGAAAATTATTATTCAATTAAGTCCTGCTGTAGGAATCTTCTTAACGCAAAGTAAATATTTGCCTAAAATACACTTCTACAAAAGGATATCAAATTTCAATTTTTCAATTTCAATAAAATTTTTTTTAATATACAGGATGGTAATAAATCACCGCGTTCAAACCAATAAACTTATGTGTTTTATTCAAAATTAAATGTGATGATAATACTAAATGCCGAGTTTTGATTATTCTCCTGTCATACTTGTTTTAAATTAATAATCAAATAAATAAAGTAAATCACTAAAAAAAGTATTCATGCCTTAAGCTATCACTTTATTTAAGTAGATACAAAGGAAGCAACCTCACTGAATTGCTTTATTTTGCTAGCTTATTTTAAATATCAAATAACTATAGTTAACTGATTAAAGGTCCTTCATATGGTACGTATCGACTTATAGATTACTTGGCTTGCTTATTAATAATACATATTTTACTATTTATTCGTTAAATCAAGTTAGTTAAATGCAAATAATTTTTCTAAGAGTTATTAGGTCTTCATATTACTTTCTGTTGTGAATATTTATCTTACCTATCCATGGCAAGTAATCACTGTAGGTCATTACATTTTACTTGTAAGATATAATTAACAGTGATGATTATTGATAAACATGACACAAAAACTTTCCAAGACATGAAATTTTACTTATAAAATAAAATTTTTCAAATTCTTTTAATGACAATACATGCATAAAAAAGAGATACCAAATATGAAAGACATATTGTTATTAAAAATTATACAATTTTAGTTACGAAATAGTTACGAAAAACTTACAGTTAATAATGCGATGGCCATACATAAACACTATGTAAAGGATTAATATTGTATATCCCTAGATAGCGCAAAAAAATTAACAATTACATCAATTTAGAAACTCAGCGCATTTTGTAAAATACAAAAAAAAATTTACTTGGAAAACGAAGTTAACAATAAGATTAAAAAATACGTACTGGAATTCTAAAAGGTCACGTGACTCTCGCGATGTATATAGTCACTTGGGGGGAAAATAACACAGGCCTTACGGGTGCAACTCTATTTTTTTTCCCCAGTTCAACGATTGTAATAAGATAAAAGCGTTTCAATAACATGTTTTCGAAGAGATGACGATACCTTAGCTATTTTTTCCCAACTCAATTAGTATTTTGAAGATTGAAACTTTCCTTTAAAAGTACAAAAAAAAGAACGCTTAACCTGTACAAAGTTCTCGCGTTTCTGACTATATACATACAGGAAAACAAGCAGGATTTTGGCAAGGTGAAGTGTGCGTTTTTGCACTTTCAAAGGAAAGTTTTAAGCTGCAAAAGACTAATTGAGTTGGGAAAAAATAGCTAAGATATCGTCATCTCCTCGAAAACATGTTATTGAAAAGAATTTATCTTTTTCTATTAAAGATTACTTTCAGGTAAACCTATTAAATTTTCAAATAGATCCACACTTTTTTTTGTTTTTTTTTTCAATAAAACAAGAAAAAAGGAATCGAGTATACGTAAAAGCGTGTATGTAAGTATATCCATATAAGAAAAATAATTGCCAGTGTTGCTGCATTCATTTGCACTCCTCTCACCCCTCTGAATTTTGAACTGAACTTTTCCCCCACTAACTATGTGATGAACGTCCTTAAGTCAAAAAATCATCCAAGTCACGAATGTAAAAACTGTGAAAGAATAAAACGCAATAAAAATCAATTTTTTCAAACTATTGAAAATCTTACTTCTATAGTTGAACCATGCACAATTGTATCAGTTGGTCATAACGTTCTTAGGTAAATCATTATAATATGTATTTATTGACTAGCTGTTTTATTACACTAGTTGTATTAAGTATAGTTTTGATGCTGAAAAAATACAAAATCTTGCAATGGAATTTGGATTTTACGAAAGGTTTAAAAACCTCGTGTACAGAAACATATGGGCAGATACTTTAAGACTATTTAAAAAAAAATTTCCTCGAAAAATTCCCAAACAAAAGAATGAAGAATTTTCATATTCTCTAAAGAACTTAGTAACTGAATATTTGCCATGAGAAAATGTTCTATTACTTCATGATAATATTCAGGCCATTAAAATACTGAAAAAATTAGTTAAAACACTAGGTATATCCAACGAAGATTTGAAAAAGTAAGTGTATCAAAGTATAAGAGAACTGGATACTGACAAAACGAGAAACAGTATTTTAGAAAATAATAAAGCATCTTTGAAGCTTAAAAAAAATGTAATAAAACAAAGAAAAATAACAAAAATTACAATAGAAAGATTAAATCTACGAATTTTAATGGATACTTATAAAAAAAATCTCACTAAGGGTATATATGTTATTATCTGTCACAGTAAATAATAAAATATGAATGAAATCTTCGAAGACTATATAATAAATACCACCATTGAAGAAATAAAGAAAATATGTAATTAAAAAGTACCTCAAAATTAAAAACTAGATATCCATTCAAAGTATTTACTTTCCCACATTAATAATAAAATAATTCATAAAAAAGTTTCCAAATTTCGTTTGGCGTCGTCAATTACGCATACAAATCAGGCAGTGACTTTGCACGTACGCACAAATATTAAAATTATTTAATGGTGATTGCTGACTCTGTTTTCACTTGACACTGTATATTATCTAATAACCATTAACCTGTTATTAGTCCGTTATAGATCAACGTTTTCCAATGTAGAAGGACATTATGATATGAATTAGATATATTTGTATTGTAACTGAATCCATCATGTATTATGAGCGATTTAGTTTGAGTGGTTTAGTTTTCATCATCAGTTCAAAATAATAACTTTTGTTTTTAATAAAATGAAAAATAATTTTTATTAATAAATGAGTTTTTTTTTTGGATGGGATTTGAGCTTCAATAAACCTACCGATTTCCCTACCGTTTCATCTTTACCGTTAATCAACCAACGTCTGGCTAAATACACTATGTAGTGTCAAAGTAGCCATGCCTGAGCCCCTTAGGGCGACGATGAATTTAAGAAAAAAAAAAAAAAAAAAAAAAAGAGATGTAAAACTACACAATAGAGGCCTTCTCCGAGCTGAAGCTTTGACCAAATACATTTATTGTGCAGTCCCATTAAGAATCAACAATACTGGGTAAAGTTAAAGTATCATCAAATAACATGTCTCAACAAATATACATCGATTAAATATTGAGACATTTTCACTGCCGCAGCATTTAAAAATGTTATAAATGTGACTGCTACAACTTCTAGTTTAAACACATCCAACCCAAAGCCTTTTATTAGCATTTTAATCATCAATTTGTTATGTTAGTAATATTAATAGAAAATATAAACATATTTTGTCACAATAATGTAACAATTATGTAAAAACTAAAATAATTCACACATTATTTGCAGGGGAGCTGTGGGTGATGCGGAGAACCAAAAAGATAAGTTGGAGTTTTTTTTTACGGCTGCATATATGAAGATAAATATCTGATATATACTTTTTTATACCTATTTATGTACTTAAGCATGGACATTTTTATAATTGTTTTGCTAAAAATGCTAAAAAAATTTTAAATCGTAGATTAAGTCACTAGGGTACAAAGTACAAATATGAGCGCCCAAAGGGCGCGGTTGTTGTATGTTTTTGTCTGAGTCGCTTAAATATTAATATTTTTTCTGACTGAGGTCACAAAGTGCAGTTTTGCGCCCATGGGCACACGTTGCTCCCAGTAAATCATTTTCGGCCCAATAGGGCAGAAAGGTAACTTTCGTCGAGTAAGTGCCATCATCTCCGGGGCTATTTTGCGACGCGAGGGAACAGCGAAGCACACCGCACAGAGGGCACACCAGCCTCTTCATAACGCCCGAGGTAGGCAAATTACTGTTTATAATACAGAACTCAAAAAAAAAGTTTTGTGCCAAATTAATACTAAAGGTGAGAATTTTTGAAAATAAAATAAATCAAGTTTTTAAAAAATTATTTAAATATTTTGTTCTAAATGCATTACGATCTACTTGAACATCTAAGATGTATTTCACTTATCTGCTAGAATAGTAGTTTTCCTACGAGTTTGAAAAGTCTTTGTTTGCGAACCGAGAGGTTTGCGGCCCGAGCCGAAGGCGAGGTCCGTAATAAGGTTCGTAATGGAGACTTTTCGAACGAGTATCGGAAAACTGCTTTTTTGCCCGAGGAAGTACCAGCCTCCCAAAACCACCCGAGGGCGGAAAAATATTTTTTTCTTACCTCAGGCGTTTTTGACAGTCAGGTGTGTCCTAACTAGGAAAAATAGGGTTCGCACCTAGTGCCCATCCAATCAGGGCAAGCTCACGGGGTCTCTCGGGCTTGGTACTTGCTTTGGAGACATGCACCACCAAGTACGAAAACTAACATCACAGAGTATTATATGAAAAATAGTAAAAAATAAAATTTTTTTCAGAAGAAAGAATAATTTTTATTAAGAAAAATAATTTTATTTTAATGTATGTAAAAATTCTCAAAATAATTGAACTCCAGTTTTCCTGTATAAAATTTCATAATATGCTGTATTATTTAATACAATGGAAGTACACACAACATAAGTGCATAAGAAAAGAATGTCAGTAGTATTCTTCTAAAGCTAACTGTTGTACTGAACTATCGAGTTGAGCAAGTGATTAAGATCAAAACGATGCTGAATCATTTTCTTCTTTTTTTTCATTGATCTTCTATACCTCTACATTATGTACTCTAAGTTTTCTAAGTTTCTATCATCAAAACATCAAGCAAATTTATTTCAACACACTATGCAAACTCATTTTGGTATAGAATTGCATGTATCTGTGTAAATGCTGTGTAAATGTAATGCAGATGAAGATGTAGTACAAATAACAAAATTTATTTTTTGGTCATGCATATTACGCTTAAACTAAGGCGATTGTGAGAGAACGTCGTTGGTATATGAAGAGTCACTGAAAGTACGTACAGATAAATAAAAGTCAATATACCCAAGTGAATGGAAAAAATTAGTTGTTAAACGATTATCTCGCAAAGAAACTTAGAAGTTTGAATTTGTAGGCTACTTGAAATAAAATAATGATATGATTAGTCACAATAAACATCGTCCACACATTTTTGGAAATTTTGTGAATTACAAATTATTGTGAACAACAAAAAACAGTGTTTTGATCGAAAAGGCTTATAACAGTCGTATTTCTTACCTGAAATTCCACTTTTCTATCAGTAATTAAGAAACTCTTATTTAATTTTCATGGTCTAAGACAGTCATCTTATTACTACAAGAATTAAAAGAGCGTTTAAAAATCTATAACGTAATAGGTATCACAGAAATTGATGATAGAATTTTTATTAATAGCTATACACCTTTCAAGGCCCAAAGCAACGAGATTGCTCAAGTGATCGTTTAAAGAATTCGCTCGGCGTATATACTTTATTGATGATGCACAGACGATACGAGCACTTGATCAGTTTGTGTTCGTCATTCCTTACTTGAAGTGCATAACTGCGCCGATGTGCACGTAATATTAGAGATCGATTATTAATATAATTAGTTGTAATGGTTTAGTTGAAATTGTGATTTGTTATTGCAAATGTTGTAATAAAGGTTACAAGAATCATATATAGTATCACAGCTCAACTTTTACGTATCAAGAGGTTAGTATTTCGTATGAAAATAAGTTACCAAAACTTATTTTTCTTGTATTCATGCTTGTACTTTCTTACAAAGTACTGTTGATACTTATTGCACAGCGTACAAAATGAAAAAATGACAAAATTGATTTAATATGCAATCTGTATTTTTTATTATTTGCTGAAAGAGATGTAAATAAAGATTAAATTTTTTTAATTTAAATCATTACTATTTATTATTATTTGCGAATCTTTTTTTTTAATTTCATGGAATCGAGATCAAGCATGAAATTAAATGATCAATAAAAATATTTTATGAATTTACTACTTACTCCGTTTTTTATCAGGTTTCCGATTATTTTTATAATTAACTCACACTTTGCTGTAGATCAAACAATTTTTTTTAATTTAAAAATTTAACTTAAGTATTTATACTATCGTGTTCACATCATAAGTTTATATTTATCTCATAATTTTATAATTTTAGTACTTTAAAACATGATTAATATATTTCAATATTGACATTAGAGTGACTATGTGTGATTAAAATCTAAAAACAATCAGCTTGCTCAATAGTTACCGTGAAGTTAACATTCATGAAAGAGATAAGTCATACTGCTTTTTAAAAAAACACTTACACTAGGTTTTTCAGTTTTTTATTAACAAAAGATTTCGTGTTTTAGTTTTTTGAAATGATTAGAACTATTGTGATTATTACCCAACGCAAATTTAAAAAATGAATAAACAGTCTACTGTCGTTGAAGATCAATGATTCCACATGTAGGTAGTACTTATTAGATATGATAAACTCGCAAATGTTCCTTGGTAAATTATGAAATTTTCTGATGGTTTTTATATACGTAACTAACTCTATACGCAAGTACACTAATTCATAATTGTTGATTTTGCTCCTATGGCGATGGAAAAAGAATCACATAACATCGCATGAGCATACATGGCATCACTGTTTATTCTTACAATCTTTTATGTAATTTTAACCACTGGCAGTTCTTCTGACTGTCCTGAAAAAATCTAGTACGAGATTTTTGGGTCACTTTAACATAACCAAATTCAAATTTTGTTTGCACTTTTAATTGTAAAGATAATACAATGCTATTAATAATAATAACGTGATGGACTCAGAATATTATAATAAATTTTTCTTTAAAATTCCTCCTTACAGATACGAAATAAAATATCATAGAACAAGTAAAATTTAGTAAGTTGTTTATAATACATCATACAACAAGTGCTTGAAGTTGGTGATTCTTGCATGACAGTTTATTTGGACAAAATACGTAACGCGACAACACGAGTGTCAGAATCACCAAGTGCAATCATTGTGTAACATAAAATATTGATTATAATCACGCAAAATAAATATTCTGTATGCAAAGTAAGTACTTTTTAGACTCTTATACGAAATACAATATGCCTTGTATTCACTTCTCACGCTGGTGCATGCAAAATTACTTTGCCCTCTAGTGTGGAGATCAAGCAGATCACATAATCGATGCAAGCACGAGAAAAATCGTATTTTGGTAACAGAGTATTAAAAAATTTAAATTTTACTCGCTTTGTTTAAGTCATTAAATCAACACCAGTGGTAGAACCGCTAGCCTCGTTACGTAATATACTATTTTCTACCTTTTAATTTAAGTACACAAGGTTTTTGTTTTCAAAATCCTTTGAATCTTTTTATTTCAAATAACGTAATCACTTATTTTGAAGATGAAATGAAAGCGCATACTTCACAATTAGTTTTTAAATCGTTGACACCATTTTCTCAGTACGGCAGTCTTTGTCTTTGTTTAGCTGTATTGGGTCTGATTACCAAAATATATTATATCAGATATTATTGTACAGATTTATAGGTGGTGGCAAAATTGTCAGGCACATCTGCACCAGTGCCATGCGGTTAACCTCGACCTCCAGTCTTATTCCCAACCTCTTCTCTCTAATCCATGTACACCGATGTACCTAACCCTCCTTGCACTGATCAGCAAGTGTTAGACCATGTTCGCACTAATACTCCTCATTTGAGCCAACGACGAAGCGAAGGTTCAGCTAGTCGTGCTGTATACGCGAGCACAAGAAAGCTCCTGATGATGCCAACGACGACGACGCTTCGTTACGCTTCCGCGACTCCTATTTGCCGTAAAACCGCGACAAGCTACAGAAGATAATGCTGATGGCCGCACTGCATTTAGAGTTCTCGTACTCCTTCGTGTATCCCTATTACGCTGGAGACAAGGAGCGAAGGTTAAAGGTTGGCAGAGGCCATAATTTTAGAATTCATTTGGGTACTGTACTGGCTGATGAGATTACAACCCCAAGTGGATCCATCTCGCAAACGACTACTAGTACCTGCTTGATTACCAGACTGAAGTCGCACCCTTTCCGCTGTAACTTTTGGTCATGTTTAATAAATGTAGGAACGTGACGTTGTCTACTTTTAACACAAGCTCCTTGATTTTCTTTAATCATACGGAAATAGTAAAAGTATTTCTTATAAAACTAAATTATCATTTATGTGATAAGTCGATTCAAAAACATATTATAAGAATACAGATCATACAATATGGTTGAACCCAAAACAGTTCGTAACAGACAGAATTATCAACTTTGATAACGTTTTCATGACACTTACGGTGATCTCGGTGAGCCTCTAGAAATAAAAGTGTCTGCAAGGCCTCTTGAATTATCGTGAGACCCTAATTCATAGAAAATACCCTCATCCAAATAAAAAAGATAAGGAGAAAAACGCGCGAGGGGAGTCGAATTTTAAATAGCGTGACAAGCTCCAGCAGAATCGGGTGATAACGAAAGTAGCCAGCGGAGAAAAAGCGGCATCGGGTAGACGTCGGGATGTGACGAGATTTATTCCAAAGCTTATCAGATCGCAGCTCGGAGCGTCGGGTTCGTTTAGTCGGTCGATTTCTCAAACCAGCTCCTTTGGCTTGAAACAAACACAGTAAGCTCCGGAACGGCAAGTCAGACATGAGCGCGTGCATATATCTCAAGCGCACACGCGCGCGCTCACACAAACCCACATGGTATATTTTTCCTCCCTCGCACATCTTTTACTTCCGTGCCTCCAGCACCTCATTCTTCGCTGGGATATAGCTAGCTCGCTCGTGCAATGGATCTTCGACCTGGCCCTTGGGCTACCGCTGTTGCTGGTGCTGCACACGTGCGCTCGTTTAACATCGGGATGAGCGCCGGGGCGGGACACGGAGCGAGAAATTGAGCCCCACTCCTTTTCCCCGTCTTGCTCTCTCGTTCCGCAGCTCTCTTGCCCTCCGATCTCCGATCGCTATATGTATGTATGCGTGCTCCTTCGGGGTAGATGGAACTAGAAAAGAGATAACCGATGATAAAGCGAGTCTTCGTAGGTGAAAATATGTATTATAACCGTATGCATGAACAAGTGCCGCGAAAAAGTTTTTCGTGAAAGGTCACGAGCGAGAAAGAGCCAAATACATTATCCATTCTTCCGTGCGGTGCCCAGTGACCGTTTAATAAGGACATTTCTCTCTGCCTCTATTCATCACTTTTTCTCTTTCTCGCCATTCCTTCTTGAATATACGTTGCACTTGTGTGCCTTCTTCTTTTAAATTACGACCACTGAACCCATCAGCTCAATGTTAACTGCATACTATACGATTACACCTATTATATTAGAAATCTTTCATTTTTTGGCCTTTTCTAGCTACGTTTCCAAAAAAATTATTTGTCATCACTAAGTTTATCTTATCGATGATGTTTAAAAAAGAAGTGAATGTGTCGTTACACTGATACACAAGTACAACGTGCAAGTTTAAAAGATGAAAATGATATTGGTTTCGTAAAATGAAACTAAGGAAACTTTAACTGCAAGCAGCATTAGTTTTTTATAGTCACAAAATGTCAATTCTTGCGAAACAAGTATTTTCCGAATAAATTTGCATGAAATCTTATTTACAGCAAAATATTACCTACAAGTAAAGCACTTGTCATTCTCTTTAAATTCGATTGTTCAAAGACGTAAGTCCCTCCTCCCATCTAAGACAACATCTGGTCTAAAGCAAAGGTATACAAATAATCCCAGCCATATTGCGAGACTTACACCGCCCAAAAAATGCCGAAATTCCGCGAATGTGCACCAACTCTAAAATTAATCCCGACGCGTCAAGATCGAAGGGGCGCGATAGAGTGCGAAATATTCAAAAGACCACCTTGTTCCTTCACACACGCGTTAGCCAGATAGGGAGGAGTGCGATGACTTTTTGCCGTATGAATAGCGGCAGGCCTTTCTCGCCTCAGGTCCAGAGATCTCTAACAGTAACGGAAACGATCCCTTTTCTTGCAGATGAAATATGAAACTGGCGTTTCTAAACTGGGTGCAAATAACAGTACATAGGATTGTTTGTGCAACTAACAGAGATAGAGAGCTACCACCTACATTTATTTTTTTTCAACTAAAAAAGTTTTGCTTTTTAAAATAATGAATTCCTCGTGCTGCCCAGAGTCTTCTAGCTTCATGTATATTTATATTCTGTCACTTATGCCCTTTTTTCACTACCAGGTCAAAATTTTTTCTAACTTTAGTAAATTTTAATTAATTACAACAAACAATTGACCAATTGTCCATAACTTTTATTAGTACAGTTAGGTTGGTCATCACCTTACGAATCGATTGACATAAAAAAACGCATTTTCGACTAAAATATCACTTAAAACATTTTTTCCCTGGTACGACAGTAACGACCTCAGTTGAAAATCCTTCCCGAGCTCTATGAGTTACAAACATGTTTAGTAAGGCATAAGGATTTAAATCAATCGTAGGATCAAAGTGAGCCAATTATGTGGGGTTTCAGAGTCCACAACTTATGATCATTGCGAATATTTTCTGAGAAACTCACAAGAGCTCAGATTGTCAGTACAAATTACTTATTACTTGGAATATGTTTTTTTAAGGGAAAAGAAAACCTATTAGAGAGATTTCTTTTTATATCATAAATGCCTCCATAACGCACCAACAATAAGTTTGAAGCAATTTTTATTAAGATTTCCTCCATGATTCGAAAAACAAATTATCGACGTCAATATTATCGTCCAACAACTCTGCTTTCTTTTGATAAGAACTTACTAAAGTGACGAGTGCTTCAGTGTTGAATCTTAGAGTGATGAAATTTAGCATTAAAAATCCTCCAGCAAAGTCACACATTGGGTGGGCCGAAATACGCACGTGCTTCCGTCTGTTCACTCTGCAGCGAAGGGAGGACTTGTTGACTTAGGCCTTGGATCATAGGATGGGCACACGGTGTCAGCTCCTTTTTTCTCGTGCACCGTTTTTTCACTCGAGATGACGGCCGATTGTCAGTCACGGCTCGCACCTCTCCCCCCACGTCTACATTTACACCCAGCGTTAAAACCTGGCCCGAGCCCTGCCACGCGCGGTGTTGACGTTGGAAACCGACACTTTCTGGTTTTAACCATGCTGCGAGCAGTCTTTAATTAACCTTATGTTTTCAAGCGCGTTCAAAAAAAGCCTGCCCTGTGCGTTTGTCGCTCGAAAAAGGATCAATGGTAACGAAAGAAAAGACGATAACATTTCAGCTCATACGTTTAGGTACTAACTGCAACAGCAGGCACATCAATTATTACTTAACTTTTACGCAAATGTTGATAACATTCTTTAACAAACGATTTTGTCGTTCTTAAATTCCAGGAAGAAGAATGAATGTATAAGAAAATTATAAAAAAAGAAAGTATTTTTATAGACTAACTAGAAAATGGAGTAACTGGAAAGTTTTTAAACTATTTCAGTATAAAAACATGCAGTGATTTCAAATTTCATCGGTCATTCATGTAAAACATTATATATTTAAATTGCTTAAAGAAATCATTAAATATCCTTTAAGGGGGTTAGAGCAAATTTTTGACGACAGTCTCCAAAAAATTATAATGTGTTTGCTTTCATGATTCTAACAACATATTAAAATTTCAAGAATCATAGCATCACGGTTTTTGATAAAAAAATTGCAAACTTAGGATTTTGTACACATGCTCTTATGCAAACGTCGTTGGGAAACTTACATTTTCACCAATAACTTGGGAAATATTTTTACAAATCTTTCAAAAAACTAGTATGTTATTGTGCATAACAATTAGAATAACATACCCAAACTTCAAGAAGCAAGCCGTCACGGTTTAAAAAATACTTAAATTAAAAGTTTGAACAAAATGCTATTGGTGCATCTATATACAGCAGGCAAGAAATAAAATATTATGCATACATCTAACTTTAAAGTATCAATTTTTAATTAATCTTATACTGTACGATATCAAATGGTTCGTACGATTCATCAAGAATAATGTTAAAATTCACTAACTTTCAATCGAAACTAACTTTTCAGGTTGACTGTACCGCTCTAACCCCCTTAATCGCATACCTGTGCATTTATAGTACACACATACCCATCTGCACTCGATTTCTTTTCTTATTCCTAAAATCCTCGGGCCGATATTTGTTTGGGTCATTTTAGGTCTCGGTTATTAAATTATACTGCCTAGTTGGGTCTCACGAGTTAATAGTACATTGTCTAGTTATATTCTGATTTTTTGACAGTTACCAAGACAAGAAAGTGCCAAGTACATTAAAGTAGCAATGTATTTGACAGGTAAAGATTTCATGGAAACATCCTGAATAAATTGGGTATCGAACCCCATACACTTAGCTCTGGAACATGCGTAGCTATCATGTTAACCACTCGGCCATCAAACCTCTACTTGTCATATGTAATACAGAGTTAAAAATTAACTATCCTATGACATAAGTTACAGCTACCTTGATTTATTTTATTTTCTTCTACAAGATAAAACTCTTACGTAATTTTAAAGACTATTAAGTATATTATTGATAGAACAAGATTAAATAAATCCTTTTGAAATTAATGGTCTTTTCATCAATTGCAACTTACCAAAAAGACTGCATCAAAAACTTTTCATTTTTTAACTTTTTTCGAACTTAATTATTTATATTTCTCAGAATTACAAAAATAAATTCATATAGTTTAAATTACTTGCGTAGAATTTCAATGGTTATTTTACACATGCTTATTACGATGTTGATTTGTAATTTAGTCCAAGTACTGACTATAATTCCGATATTATTTATGTAACAAATGTCATCTAAAACTAATTTATGTTTAGTTATAATAAAATTCAAATTTTACTAACTGGACTATGTTTTGATATTTTTGCTAAAAACGTTATCTTTTCAAAATAGATCAAGATCAAATTGAATATACATTGTACATTTTTACATGCTTGTTTTAATCAAACCTAGATAATAATTTATTAAATTAAAATTTCCTTGCCAGCATAACCTCCCGTCTTGTAAGTATTAAAAATGTAAGGTCTCCATGTCGCGTTAAAATTTTTCGGTTTGATGTCACTCACATCACAGTTGGCTAGCCTCGACCCGTGCTTGACTGTTTTTTCGTTGTTCACGAAAATTTCTACTCCTTGTCGACTTGGTTGGCTGATCCGAGATGCAGAGAGCTTTCCTCCCCAGATGACATAGCACCGCGACAGCCGCATGACACGAGATACAACTTACACGACTCTCTGGCGGGAGCGCGCCAACCGCACGCTCCCCAACGACATTCACACCTGCTTACTAATGCACGATATGTCCCGAGGACTCGTCTGACAAAGCTGGTTGATTCTGTTTGTACTGCCTAACTGAACTGTGTGGCGACATTTGTCATAAAAACGGACAATTTTATAAACTCCACAAGATTAATTGTTGATTACTGCACCACTATTTTACAGAAAAAAATAAGAATTAAATTTATCGCTTTGTTAAACTCAACTATAGTGTATTTAATGTTGTTGGAATTACTGTATTTACAAGGTGCAATAGCGTAATGATAAGTCAATATATTTTTATACTTCTCCTTATGTTTCTAATATAGTAAAAATTACTCTCACGAAAAATTTCAAGATATCAGATGTGAAAAATCTCAACCAAAAGTTATGTTTTAAAATTAGTTATGTTAGATAGAAACCAAGTGAGTCATTTTTATTACCTATGTAATAAAATTACCTATATCATATAATTATTTAATAGTATTACTTTTTATTATGAATGTACCAGTAAGAAATTTCAGTTTCAGATTAAAACCTAACGTTTTTTCAACTGTTTAATCTCACTGAAAAAAAGTATACTTTACAATTTGAAGGGTTAAAATCCAAAATATTTAGAAATAAATATTATTCATTCGTTTTAATCGTATTTTATTTGGTCCATACAATTTTAGCGTGTTTTTCATTTACTAAAAAAATATTCCAAGTTTTATTTATTATTGTCATTTTATAAGTAACTATACAATACGTTTAAATATGCTTACAGCTTATAAATATTAAATTTATCAAATAAAATATTGAAGGTTTTTCTATTATATTGGAACTTAGGTGATTTGTTTCAGTATTTATTGAAAATCATTCAAAATCACTAGATGTATTTAAATAAACGTTGGCTTTTTATAACTAAACTAATTATATATCTCTTAATTTGAATCTTTAGCAACCAAAAGTTACTCGTGTAGCTACTAATGCTGTTTCGGAAAAAAGTTGTGTAGCTGTACATCACATCAAATAAAAGTTTTTTGAAAGTCTTTCTTTTTTTAAATAATTGTTTAGTTTTTTAAGTTTATTTACATAAATAGTATGAAAATTCTAAATTTCTCGACAAGAAACTTACGATGAATGTCGTTCAAAACACACTTGCACTGGAGTTTTGTATTAAAGTTTTGGATCTTGTGACTCTTTGGAAACAACAAATTTTCAAAAGTTATTTAAAGCCGTCTAAAAATTGTTTGCTTTCTTCTGAAAATCTTTACAAGTCACATTTTATTTTAAATGATGAAAACCTTTCGTAAATCCTTAGAAGTCTTTGTAAATTTTTAAAATATTATTAAACTTCTTTGGCTTACGTTCTAAAAAACAAAATTGGCAATAACTGTAAAGTAGCTTTCCTAATTATGATTATTAAACTCTTTCATTTCACTTTTATGCCAAGGTTTCTCTTCTACGAAGCCATTTAATACTTATTTTCAGAGGGTTAAGAAAACCTATATTATTAATTACGTGTGTGCAAAACTTCAGCACAATCGTTCAAGTGAAAATCGTCCAAAAAATTTTCCAATACTCTAACTATACCCTACCACAGAAAAATACATAGTTAAGAAGATGAAGTAAATTAAATAAACGCTTATGAAAATAAATGAAGGATTTTTTATATTTTCCTAACCAATTCATACAAAACATGTAGGAACAAAAAAAACAGCATTCAACAAAAGTAAGGAAACTAAATTAGGGTAGGCACACACATTAACATCTGCACGTAAACGATAACCGTGTACAGTGGTATAGGTCGTGCAACGCAATATCCCCGCAGACAAATATTGTCTTTGCTTTATGGGCGAATTAACTAGCTTTCTGATTCGTACACGCATGTCACGTGGATCACGTATACACATAGTAAAGGTGGGTGTCAACATGAGGCTGGAAGGCCTCCAATTATGTGTGCATTTACGAGCCACATATACCTATGTTGATCGTTAAAGGAGTTTAGGTGCTGTACGGATGCTTTCATTTGTACGGGTCGATCAATACGATTTCACGCCTCGCAACTATATTATACATCAAAGTACTTACACCGTTTCCTATTGGCACTGCAATCACTTATACGTAGGGTATAAGATGAAATAAACAGGTCGGATGAATAAAAATTTGTTGATGAGACTTTTATTTTTCGGGCGCGTCGACCGGGATTTACTTTGCGACTGATAAGTCTGTCATTGAATTTCGAAGCACGTCCAGAGAAAACTGAGAGGCAGCTCACGTCACAGCTTGGAATCAACGGAGATTCGGCAGGCGAAGCTTACCCGAACTTCTCCGACCCCACTATCCCCAAACGAGTAAACCACACCTCGCGTGCGACAAAGTAGTTACGTCCACAGTCTGTATTATTATTGCGAGTACATCCACTCTTTGTTTTTATTTTTAACGTGTTCTGATTGTAAAAAGGAACCCTCCACGATTTTGTCTGCTGAGTCGTTTTAAAATGTTAACTGAAAGAGAAAAACTACAGCCAATTGATTGGTACGTACATTACCTCCTTGCGATCTAATTAAATTCCATACATTTTTCAATTTTAGATGTAAACTATTTACAGCAAAACGTATGTTTCTATTTATTTTGAAACTAAACCACTATATTTACTATTATTAAATCCTTTTGAATGTTATTCATCGATTGCATTCCATAACTTAAAGTTTCAGTAGTTTCAATTGACTTACGGCTTTGTAACCTTATGGTTACTTTTTACGGTTATTTTAAATAATAAATGATTTTGTTTACATTTTTTAATTGAAAATAAATCTACATTATGTCGAAGAAAACACGAAGGGCTGTGCACTCTAAGGTCTTGATAAGACTTCAAAAGACTTTACGAGACTTGCAATGAATTAAAAAGACTTCAAAAGACTTAAAAAAATCTAGACAAACTTCATATGACTTAGAAAAACTTCAAAGGACTTGAAAAGATTTCAGAGAGATTTTAAAAGTCCTTTAAAGACATTGAATAACTTCAGAAGTCATTTAATAAGTTTTTTGATAAAAAACAATTAAATAATTTTCATTAGCAAGTAACATTAACTGTAGCGAAGCTTGCTACAATCACAAGCTTACCATGATCTTATACGGCTACTGCACCAGCTACAGGACGATAATCTAACTACGACGCACTGCACTGGCACTGGCACTCCCATTGTTGGGAAAGCCAGTTTTCCAAAAAGTAGAGCATAAGTGCCAGTATGTGAGAAGATGGTTACACAATCGATGAAGGAGCGCACTTCGTCTGCTCTTTTGAAGAGGAAAAGTGTACCTTAGACTATATGGCTGCATACTTGAACTACGGGAGCTTGAACAATATCTTCCTATAATATGTAGTTATTTTGGTGGGTCTGTTCACACATCCTCTCCACACCCCCATGGTCTCCCCACATCGCCCTCACAAAATAAGGAAATAATCTTTATATCTCTCTGTGAATTTCACTCAAAGAATGAGTGAAATTCCTCCCACGTCCCCCACTACCCCCATAGCCCCCCTCGTCAATAGCCCTCCACTACATCCCACAGAAACTTAGAATATTTCCAGAAAATATGGTCCCCTCACCCCCACAAAATAAGGGGAAATTCTTTATTACGAACTCCCTTTCCTTGAGTTTAACTCCAGTTAGTTGGCTATAGTAAAAAAAATGGCTAAAAATTATATCTGTACCAGGGAACTCTAAGATTAGAAACCAACACACATGCAGTTAATGCCTGTGGCTATATGTTGGAGGGTGTGTTCATTACCCAGTATAAAAGAGCAAAGCCGCTCGGGTTGCCAATTCTAGGAATAAAATATTTCAAAGTAGCTTTTATCAAAGTTTAATTTAAGTTATTGAATAATCTATTAATCCCTGCAATATCTACAGCGAATATTTTGATGATTACTTTATTGATTTCTCCTTTTTTTTTTAAAAGTTAATTTTATTAATTCCTTTATGTTTTTTTTTTTTTTTTATGATTTGTTTTGATTATTCTTTTTTATTCTAAACAAACTTATTTACGTCTCTTTGCGCAAAGATAAAATTCTTATGAATTAAAACTTAATTTTTTATATAAATCAATTACTTAGCTGATTGTAAACTAAAACTAGATAGAATCAGATGAAAATTTTAAAGTATATGAAATTGTCAGGCTTAAAATAAATGACGACTCAATAAAATGTCTTATGAAGTAAGATTCTAACTTTTAAACAGATTTTAGGAAGATTAGGACTCGCAATCAGCTGCGGAGGGATAGGTTTTAATAAATTAGTACATTTAATTCTTTTAT